>OY744603.1:78697970-78830470 GCA_963556255.1 Allolobophora icterica
TAAACATCCATTTGGAAACTGTATCTGCCGGTATACATACGTATGCCTATTGCGTCAGTCAAAATATGAGTTACATCAGTTATGATAATTATACGCGTATATATAATATATATAATGAATTATAGTTATGAACTATAATAGCTAATTAAAAGTCAGATTAAGAGACAGTGTTTTTGTATAGGCCTATTTGTTAGTTATTAATAAGGTCATTTATCATTCCACGTCGAAAGATTCTTCCATGGCGGAGAATTGGAAGATTTTCCAGGTCGGTTGTGACTGGAGTCAGGGTTCCAAATCGGTAGGAGTAGGTCACGGTCATTGATTCTTTCCACGCTTCACTGCTCAAGTCATTCGAGCATTGACAGATGTGTTAGTGTTGAACTGACGAGGTCGACGTGAAGAATTTCGGATTTTAAACTATGCTTTAGCTTTCAAATACAAAAAATAGAAATAAATTTGTAAATAGTGTTAAACTGAATGCTATGTTGATCTGATTTAATGTCGGCGTTTTTAAATAAACAGGATAGGTCTGTAGTTTTAAAATGCGGAACAGATCATGTCTCATGTGTAAATAATGTTGAAATGACTGCTGCGAAAATGCTATGCCAACACGCTCGCCCTGTAACGCGAAGGGTACGAGTTCGAGTCTCTACCCCCTCAGCAAAAAACCTTTAGCAAGTTCTTTATTAACAATTGCTCAACGCCATCGATTGCTCTTTTGCTTATTAGATAGTGGCGCTTAATAAACGCGTAACAATAGTTTTGACAGGTTTAATACTACAAAAAAATAATAATAATAATGATAAAAAATAATAATAATAATAATAATAATAATAGTAATAATAATAGTAATAATAATAATAGTAATAATAATAATAGTAATAATAATAATAGTAATAATAATAATAATAATAATAATAATAATAATAATAATAATAATAATAATAATAATAATAATAATAATAATAATAATAATAATAATAATAGTCTCTCTTTTAGGGTGAAAAAACAAATTCCTGATTACAGTCACAATTACAAAATAAAGTACAAATGCATAGTATTAGATCTACAGTTCTTCATTTCACTAGGCGTCCTATGGCGCAGAGATATTTCACTGTGTAGTAGTGCATTTCATCGGTAGATCCAGGGGCGTCTATCCCCCCCACACCAAGTCATTGGCGCAACTTCCCCTCCCTCCACTCCTCTTCCCCTTCCTTCCCCCGCTAATGATGGCATACACAGTGACTGATCTCCTCCCCCCATTTCTAAGATGGAGCATTTGCTCCAAGATTTCTATGGTGTAGACGCCCCTGGGTATACATCTCTATGGATTTCGCCCTATTATTGAAGCCGACCCAACCACTCTGCTCTTGCGGATTTCCCTCGACTAAGCGCCGGTTAAAAGATTGGTCTCCACGATGCTTCCTATGGCGCTGAGATTTTTCACATTACGATATGTTACATCAATTAGTATAGGATTTGTAATTAGCAACTACTACAGCACCTAATGCACAAGGCGCACCGAATCAAGCCATATTCAGAAGTATTGTATTACAAAGTACAGCACAGTATAGGCTCATAGGCGCCGACTCCACAGGGGCAACAGGGACTTTCGCCCCAGTACTCACCAAGGTCCTGGGGCGAGAGTATGTTTTCGCCCCAGTACTTTTTGGCAATCCAAAATATCAAAAATTAAAAATGGTTAATAAAACTTAACCCTTGTTGGACCTTTCAAAGTTTGTAAAGCGGTCATTTATTTCAGACAGATTCAGTGATAAGAGTAATTGAATGCACGCCGTTGAAAGATTCAATGGCTACAAGAAGTCCCATTGTCACAGAGCTGCGGTTAGTACACTTGAAGATGGTAATGTCCACAGCAGTTTGTCAAAGGCAAAGCGAGATGATATGGTTGCATCAAGGATTTCATTGCATCACATTGTCACATATCTCAATTGTTTACCTAGCCAAGCAAGGATTGGCTATACGAGGTAAGACTCGGTGGCGTCACTAGGGTTGGTGTCATCCAGTGCGGTAAGTTATGGGGTCACCCTATGGACATCATCCCTCAGTCCCTTACCAGATCATACAGAATAATAACGGAACTGACTGAAGCGCCTTAGAAGGTTCAAAAAGTAAATTAGCATAGAGTTTCAGCTTTAGGCAAATTGATACTGAAGCAGTACATTAAGCTAAGCTTATGAAAAATGTTTTCTTGTTATCTGTTAATTCAAAAATAATAAATTTCTGTTGAAACTCAGCAAAAAAATTTTGTTAGACAGTCATTTTGTCATTTTGGTGTCAGCCCATTTGAAGGTGTCATCAGATGCGGCCTGCACTCCTAGTGATGCCACTGGTAAGATTGACTCAACCGCCAAAGGGCTCAGAGGTGACGACAGAAATTCCGGGCCCCTAGACAGAGCAGTCCTAGGCCCCTAAATTATCTTTAAGCTTTATGAGAAAATTTAAAGAAAAAACAAATTGAAATAAAAAATTTGTGGGTAGGACCGTACGATATTATATTTATATATATAACTGATTTTATTCAGTAATATTACATTTAAACAGGCATAAATCATGAATTATGTATTAGTGTTTATGCTGTTTTTCATAAGTTGATTGCAGGCCCAGCCGGCCGGGCCCATAAAACTCGCCGGGCCTCTGGGCATTTGCCCCTGCCCCCTCTCGGCGGCCCTTTAAGGGCTTGAGGAAAAGGGGAACTCGGAAAGAGGGCAGAGAAGGCAGGATGGGCGATAGGATATCATCCTATCACGGGATCATGGGAATGAAATTCTTGCCCCAGTACCTTTTACTAAAAGTCGGCGCCTATGACTGTATAGCATTGTATAACATTACATTGCATCGCATGGGATAGCATAGCATTGTATAATATCGCATTGCATCGCATGGAATAATATAGAATTGTATAATATTACATCGCATCTCATGGTATAGCATAGCATTGTATAATATTGCATTACATCGCATGGCGTAGCATAGCATTGTATAATATTGCATTACATCGCATGGCGTAGTATAGTCTTGTATAATATTGCATTGCATCGCATGGAATGTAACGAGTATAGCATTGTATAATATTGCATTGCATCGCATGGCATAGTACGAGTATAATATTGTATAATATTGCATTGTATCACATAGCATAGTATAGCATTGTATAATATTGATTGCATCGCATGGCATAGTATGGTATTGTATAATTTTGTATTGCATCGCATGGCATAGTATAGCATTGTATAATAGTTCATTGCTTATTACACGATTTCATCGAAATTCAAGTATGCTACACTCCACTGTACTGCGACACTACTGAAGTACTAATTCTGAAACTCTCGATTCTGTACTATCGCTGTAATTATTTATTCTAAAACAGTATTAGAATTATAATTGCGAGAATTTGTAACTCGCATGAGCTCACACAGAAGAATGCATCTGAGGCGGTATAATAGCATCAGTATAATATTATCGTGTTGCATAGCTTACCATTTCGTCACGTAAAAAGTATTGTTTTTGCTCTACCTACCTCAGCAGGTGTAGTCGTAGTGGTCGACCCCTATGGCCGGAGTTCTACCCGTCTGGACTTTCAGTAGGAAACATTGGGACCCCATAGGATTTGTTCTTGACCAGTCAATGCTCAGGCAAACCATTTTTCCTTGAGCAATGCAGGCAGCCCAGCAATCGTTAACCGAACCGGCCGGATTTGAGGTTCCTCCGTAGATAAGCATATCGGGGTACTTCATCCAACAACCTACAAAAGAAACTAGCATTTGCCTAATCTTATCTGACCTGATCTAATCTAATCTGTTAACTTCTATAGTACCGTAATCATATTGTATAAAACTTCAATCTATTGTCGTTTAAAGTGAAATCACAGAGAAAAATCGTAATCCGTTGGTGAAGTGCAGTCAAAATTTGGTAAGTCATGAAAACTAGAAATAGAGACCAAAGTTGGCGGGGAAAGGCATAACAAGAGTAAAGGACACAAGTTAGGCCCTATAAATACCATGTCTAGCAAGCAATACTTTACTTAACCCTACCTTAACTTACCTAACTTTGCCTTACTTTATTTACTTAACTTCATCTCATCGACTTACCTCGCCTTACTTTACCAACCATACTTTAATTTACCTTAACTAGCCTTACCACACAACACAGCTAAACTCTTCGCAACACTTATTTTAACTTAATTTACTTCCCCTACCTGACTTGATATTGCTTCCACTTGGGGGGTGCAAAAATTTCTAGGGGACAAAATTTTCTGGGGGGCTAAATTTTTGTAGGGAGCAGGAGCAAAATGACGTTTTTTGTATAGAATAGCTGACTTACCTCAATGTTATAAGTGTTTTTTATCATTGAAAATCGTGTTGGGACTGTTGGAATAATCATAACCAAAAGATTTTATTTTTTTTTATATTTTCAAAATCCAGGGGCAAATGCCCCTTGCACCCCCTCCGGACGCCCATGTCCACTTACCTTAACTGACTTTATCGTACGCTGACCTACCTTAATTTGCCTTAACTAACCTTACCACACGAATACTAATAACACCTTGCCTCGCCACACTGCAAGAAGGTAACCCCTATGAAATCTCACTGTTGTTCTGGCAGACATAGTCGAAATGAGTAGTGTTGGACTGGCTGGGAACTTTTCCGTTGGTGGTCGACAGCAGATAGCATCGGGATCCCAATGGATTGGTCGGCGTGAAGTCGATGCTGACGCAGGAGGGTTGCCTGCTGATGCAGGCCCTCTGGCAATCATCGACCGTATCGCCTGCTGATTGATTGCCGCCCAGGATCTGCTGGTTGTAAGATGGAGTCCAGCTACAGCTGCCTGCAAACAAACACAGCTTAGGCACAATACGGTCAACTACAATACAATAAAATACTATAAATGCAATGCACTACAAGACAATGCAATGCAGTACACAACAGAGTAAACTACAAGGCAGTATAAAATAACACAATATAAGGCAATACATTGCAGTACAATACAGTGTTATGAAATAAATTGCAATGCAATACAATACAAGACAATGCAATACAAAACATTGCAATGCAAGACATTGCAATGCAATACAATACAAGACAGTGCAATGCAAAACACGACATTTCAGTGCAATGCTATACAAGACATTGCAGTACAATGTCATACAGTAAGCTACAAGACAATACAATATACAACAATAGAAGACAATACTGTATATTGCAGTACAATATGATACAATACAAAACACGGTAATTGCAATACAACACAACACAGTGCAGTGCAACACAACACTATGTAGTGTAATGCAGTAAAGTGCAATACAATACAAGACAATACAATATAATGAAATGCAATACAATACAGTGACCTAAACCCACAATTTAACCCTTACAACGCAAGTGCAGTACTGGACTATTCAATGCAATACAAGCAATACAAAACCATGCAATGCATCGTAATTCAATACAGTACAATAGTATACAGTATAAGTTGGTATAAAACCTAGTAAATAACAAGCTAGAGTTGTGTTTCGTGTCACCAGATAATCCAGCCACACTGTGCCTGACCTAACGACTAATGTCCTAATGACTAATTACCTAATGACTAATGACCTAATGTATCAACACTGTGGCTAGGCTTGAGAAATCAATTTTAAGAACCTACTATCTGATAAGCCGGCTACGGTTAAGTTGTAGTTTTGGGATAGAGTTAGGATTGGGGCCAGGACTAGTGGTAGAGTTAGGAATTGACCAAAGCTTGAAGTTAGGGTTGAGGTTAGGTTTATGGCTGAGCTGTGATTAAGGTTAGAAGTCAGTTCATGGCTAGGGTTGAGGTTAAGGGGAAGGTAGGGGTTTGATTTCGTGTTAGGTTAAAGGTTATGGTTTCTATGTTTTTATGTTTTCAGTTTTTGTGTTGTTTTATGGTGTGCTTATGAGTGCAGAGTGCGCTTATGCAACTGGTTTCATAATAGAGAATATACTTACTTACTTACTTACTTACTTAGTTGATGCACACTTTAGGATTAGAGTTCTGGTAGGGGTTGTTGTCATAATCGGAGTTTGGTTCAAGGTAAGGATTAAAGTAGGGACCTGCGAATCGGAAATTTTCAGTCGAATCGAATCTCGAATCGAATCGGGGTAAAGGTTCGAATTCGAATCGAATCTCGAATCGAATCAGCGGATATCAGTTTGACATTCATGAAGCTCGGTTGCACAGGCGTACCACAGTATAAATAGGCCTAGGTCAATAACTTGTCTGCAGTTTAAAATCAATTAAACTAAACATTAAGCTAATTAACAGAATTAAAACTAACAAGTAATTTATGAGTTAAGTAAGTTAGTAAGTATATTCTTTATTGAACCAATTACATAACCGCACTTTGGTGTACATATATCTAAGCGGAATACAATCAGAGCTTCTCATTTGAGGCGAGCGATTGATCGCTCTCCTTGGTCGCTTAGGGCCTACTTGCGGCAGCAGTGAATGCGTGCCGTGACCTACTGACTGTCGAGTGATCACTCTAATTTCTTGGAACATGATTGGCCATAACAGCAAGGTCGACACCTCACGCCGCGTGACAACATAATTATAATTAACTCACTAATTATGTGCAGCTATACTAATACTATACACAAATACACGAATACTGTGCACAAAGCTGTAGAGGTCGACCGCGAATCGCTTGCCTACTCAATCCATTTTCAAACCGCCTACTATTTTCAAACGTTCTCATTATAATCCCCTTTCTTGTCAGAGGGATTGCTGTCGTCGCGTGCCACCTTGCACGCAGAAATTCAACAACCAATCCACGCGCAGTAAACAATTAAAACAATTAGTTTACAACGAAGTGCATCAAGGGCTAATCATTTTCCCGAAAAATGATTCGAAATTTTTCGAATCATGACATCATTTTCGAATCGAATCGAATACCTCCGTCCGATTCGTTTTCGAATCGAATATCGAAGCTTCGCAGGTCCCTAGATTAAAGTTGGTCATGACCATAAATCTCGAAAGACTATAGCTTCCAGACTTACCTGGCGTCGGTAAAGTTGTAGATGTAAAGCTAGTTCCTGACAATGGAGGAGAGCCTCCACCTGTAGACAGATACCGGTTCAGTTAAATTTTTTTCACTTTTTTCCTAACTAAATGATACAATATTGTCCAGTACAACTGAGTGAAGATAGTAATGCACTATTCATTGCAACCTACGACTTGCGATTCTTGCCTTTCTTTGCCTCATTTCTGTAGCACTTGAAAACCATTTTATTCGATCGTTGTTGTGAGTCGCCAGGTCCGGAGCTCCTATGATTTGTTCTAAGTGGCGCTATATAAATTCGCAATTACGAACGACAGTTATAAAATTATTTAGGCCCTATTGTGTTTAGTTACATGAAATGCTTGCAGATGCCTCAACTGCTTAAGGTTGTAGAACGACAGCATTACTTATGAAATATGTAATTATTAAATTGATATTACATTCTGTAATTCAAAATTTGTATTACCGCAGACGAATCAAGGGTAGGTTTTAAGTTATGGATCGTAAAAGGCGACACGTCAAAGTATAATAATATTAACAAGCCATGATTGATAAATTCGATAAAAAAAATTATGACAGGAATAGAAAGTGTATAAGTTATGTGACCATTTCGTTGTGCAACTTCAAATCTTGGGCCCCGCGGAATGAACAATTTATTATTAATTAGTGAATTCTAGAGCGCACGTGCCTTACGTACTAGACCTCGGCCAATAACACCATAAAAGCCAGTTTAAAATTGGCCCTCAGAGGCCTGTTTCTACGTTATCAGGCGCTGAACAGGTTCCTCTTTTTCTCATATTTAGCCCCTGTCCTCGCCGAGCCGTGGATTCTCCAGGCCCGTGGTTACGATAACAGGACCTGATAGCAAACATGCTCTTTTTTAGTATTGGTAACGAGGTAAGTCCTACCACAGAAGGGTAGAGCGGTTGTAGGCCTACTGCTCATATCTTCATACTGCTGAAGAGACTCCAGGAGGCGATTTAGAAAACTCTAAATGCGTTAAAAGTATATATAGGTTAGTCAATGTGCTGTGAAGAGATAATAAAAAGGCGCTAATAAATTTCAGACTACACAGAGTAATCTATAAAGTAACGAATGTGCTGGTAAAAGGCGCCATATCTAAAAGGCGCCATATCAATCTAAGATGGCGAATGTGCTGTGGTCGTACCTCCGTTGCATGAGTAGTCGTAGTGAGTGACTCCCATGATGTTATTATTCTTGTCGGTCGTCTTGTTGTGTATGAAGCACTGTTGTCCAGCTGCATTGCCTGGCGCCCAATCGATTCCCTGACAGCCGGGCATCGCTCTGCAAGCATCCTTGCACGCAGACTCGCTCGACGCTGGGTTAGCCACTCCGCCGTAGATATTGACGTTTGTTTGCGGCGTCGAAAAGTCGCAATTTCCTGGCGCTGAAATGGACATTAAGGTTGTGGTTCAGGTTTAAGGTATAGCGTAGTGTGTAACTTTTAGGCGTTTGAAGTAGGCTAAGGTTTTAGAAATAATGCCCTCCAATTCTTCTCGCCCTAAACGATACCCGCCTTAACAGCTGCTCTGCCTCCTATCTTGACCTGCCCTCATGGCAACCGGACTCGGACTTCCTCTGGACTACTCTTTAGAAGAAACCCTCTGATTTGACGCATCGCTCGTGAATAGGCTGGTGCCCTGTGCTTGGCCTTGGACTGGCGCTTTAGTAGTTTGGATATTACGATTAAGATTTCTCATAGATCCTTCACAATAATGGTCTGAACCTATTAAAATGGCGCGATGCAGCAGCGTTGTGTCCAATGGCATATAAAAATTGGGAGTTTGTATCGCTTACTTATTCAGCGTTTGAAGTAGCGCTACAGGAAAAAGTTTTTGCAAGTTTTGAAGATACTTTATCATAGAAGATAAGAAATGCTTAGATTAACGACCAAAACTTGGACCACAGATCAGAAGCGTAGCCAGACTTCATTTCAAGAGGAGGCAACTACTCAGTAGCGGCGATCTTGTTTGACAGGTGAGGGGGACATTTTTCAGCGACCTTTTTTGGGAGATTTCTTCCGTTCAAGAGGAGGAAACATCCACCTCTAATCGGGTGTACTTGAGGATGCAGGGCTATAACCCAAGGATAATTTTTAAATCTAAAAACCAAGAGGAGGCAAATGCCTCCTCTTGCCTCAATGTAGCTACGCCTATGCCACAGATGGCTCACTGTTGATAGCGACCGAGGGTGTCGTTAATAGTCAGAGGGTAGGCCTATTGACAGAAAATACGTTACTTATTATACAATTACCTGTTGGGAGTTAGGGGTAGCGCTATACAAGTAGTTCTGGAAGACATAGGCAGAGGTCGTTGAATAATTTATCGCGGCATTTATAAAGCGCATTTTTACTAGTTGTTGTCAGGAGCGATTATTGGGAATATGACTGATAAATTAGCAGCAGTACTCACCAGGTTGGGTGGGTGGTGGAGTGGGTGGTGGCGTCGGTGCTGAAGGATAAACACAGAAGAAGTTATAGACTCAACGCAAAACAGAAGCCACGAGTTGCCGTAGAAATGCCAACATAATCTACTTTACCCTGTAGATAAATTCTATAGCGCCACAGTTTTACTGCTCCAATTTGTCAGCCTATGTGTGGCTCTAGCTGTTGCCCGGCTGCATATTAACATTCTATTTACGAATTCGGATATGAATATTCATGAGCAATGACGTCCTGCTGTTGATTGGCTGCTGAGGTACGTTAATAAATGTTCATAACGGACGGCGATTCTGCCTTCCTTTTTGCACTTCTGAACTTTGCAGTTGTTCTTTGCAGTTATATCAATAGCTATATTATTAATACAATGAGTTGTCAAACCGCAACTCATTACATACACGGATGAGAAAAATTAAGTTTTCATTTTTTGATAGGTTAAACAGTCTTGCTTGCTCTTAGAAACTGTCTTATACAACTGTCTTATGTAAATCAGACATAATCAAATTGTATATAACACTGTTGCTATTTTGTCTTACTGACATTGTTTTTTTTATTTGCTGTATTTTGCCAATGTATGTATTGTGGTTGTAAAGTATCAGCGTTTGTCTTATACTAATAAAAGATTACTTACTTACTTACTTACTTACTTTATTGCATTCATCAGTTGCCGCAGAAATGCCAACAGAATCTATACTTTAGAAGTTTAGATGCTATGGCGCTGCACGGAATCGCGTTGGTAACTGCAGCCAAAGGTCATTTACAAATCAACGAAAATACAGTACTTTAAAAATTAATTCCCTATGGCGATCAGTTTTGTTTTCTATTTATTTCTTTTAAATCGATCTAATCTGTTACTGGTTTCATCGTCGTCGTGGTCTGTAATATCAGCCATCTCTGCCACAAACCAACATCTTTATCACGTCAATTGTCATCATCATCATCATCATCATCATCATCATCATCATCATCATCATCATCATCATCATCATCATCATCATCATCATCATCATCATCATCATCATCATCATCACCACCATCATCATCATCATCATCATTATCATCATCATCATCATCATCATCATCATCATCATCATCATCATCATCATCATCGTCGTCGTCGTCGTCGTCATCATCATCATCATCATCAATATCGTCATCATCATCATCATCACCACCACCACCACCAGCATCACCATTATCATCACCATCATCATCATAATTATCAGCATCACCATTGCCATCGTCATCACCACCACTATCACAATCATAATCATCACCACCACCATCACCATCGCCATCTTCATTCATTCAATCGTTGAGAACAGTTATATAGCGCATCTAAAAGACGACTACTCGGAGGCGTTCCCCGCTCAACCTCGATCGTCATTGTCAACTGGTTGTCATCATCACATGATCGGAATCGCCTGACAGTCGTCATTTCCAAATTATCGTCATTTCCAAATTATCGTCATTTCCAAATTATCGTCATTTCCAAATGACCGTCATTTCCAAATTATCGTCATTTCCAAATTATCGTCATTTCCAAATGACCGTCATTTCCAAATTATCGTCATTTCCAAATGACCGTCATTTCCAAATTATCGTCATTTCCAAATTATCGTCATTTCCAAATTATCGTCATTTCCAAATGACCGTCATTTCCAAATTATCGTCATTTCCAAATGACCGTCATTTCCAAATTATCGTCATTTCCAAATGACCGTCATTTCCAAATTATCGTCATTTCCAAATGACCGTCATTTCCAAATTATCGTCATTTCCAAATGACCGTCATTTCCAAATTATCGTCATTTCCAAATGACCGTCATTTCCAAATTATCGTCATTTCCAAATGACCGTCATTTCCAAATGACCGTCATTTCCAAATGACCGTCATTTCCAAATTATCGTCATTCCAAAGGACCGTCATTTCCAAATGACCGTCATTTCCAAATTACCGTCATCGCCAATGTCTTCGTCAAACTATATCGTCGTCGACATCATCAAGTGATCGTAATCGTCTTCAGATACATCTAAAATGATCTTCGTATTATCGTCAGAATAACCGTTACACGTACTGTCGCAGCTTTCCCGCCAGAGACCCGTGTTGACGTTGGGATCGTAGACCTGGGAACCATCGTAGAATTCTGCGGCAAGCGTGCAGCTCGGAGACCCTAGGCCAGCGTTATTGAACTGATAAGCCTCGCACGTTGAACTCACGCGACAACTGCGCAGGCAATCCGCCTGAGTAGTGATATTCGCCCAAACCGTCGGTTTGTAGAGGCTGTAGCGATAGTTGCCTTTGATTTCCCAGTATGATGTGCATTCTGAAAGAGGTCACCAGAGGTCACACTCGCATGTATGTACTAGGAGAATTAATATAGCGCAGTTCAAGTATAATTGCTCTGACGCATGCACTCTTGCATACATACATAAGCATACGTACATACACGTATATATCCATCGCCCTCATTTCTGGCGGGGTCCAGGCGTACCCCACCCATTTTGGCATAGGTGTAACTTCTGTTAGCTAGATGGCATAACATTATGATTTCATGTAATTGTCAGTCATTCATCGATCAATAACCGCAGGCATTAATAGGTCGGCAAATGACTTCACAGTAGTTGGACCCTACAAGTATAAATCTGTTAAAATAACCAAAGCATGATTGCTTAGACGCCTTTTTTCTAGTACATACATAATAGAACACATATATAAGGCAATTTTTGTAAAGGAAATTACTCCAATCATCGTCGATGTAACGGCCATAGGCGGCGATCATGGAGGGTCGAGGGGGACAAGACTCCCCACCTTTAACAGTGGGGGGGGACACGCCATGCATCGGACCCCCCCCCCCCACATTTGGCGATTTTTGACCAGATCAGTTCAAAACTCTTTTTTAACCAGATCAGTTCAAAAATGTCCCCCCCCACCTGTGAAACCAGATCGCCGCCACTGGTAACGGCGTCGTTAAATAAACGTGTTTCGTCATCGTTATAGACAGTTTTCTACAAAAATGGCTCAAATAAGTGCGAGGTAAACTGTTGCTGAAGTTCTGATGATGGTAGTCGACGAAGACAGCTGCGAGGAGGAATTTCAGTTATTAATACCGTTAATTATATAAACGAGCAGAAATGAGGCGAAGTCAACTTTACTGTAAAGCTCCTCTCATTGGCCGGTTCCAACTAATGAATATTCATCACTACTGACGTCACTTAAAAATATGGCGACATTCAAACCGATTTTCGGTTAGCACTTCATTCAACGTTAATTTAAATATAGAGTAAACGGCTGCTCGTTTAGACTAACGGCTTAAAACGGAATTTAAAAATTTACTTAGTTCGCGAAAAGGCTCAAAAGAACGACCTTAACGGGTTTTAACGGGCCAGAAATATAACGACCATTCGCGACTTGATTTGAACACATAAATAATACTGCCTGTACAATATGTTCCGTAATATAGGCCTACCGTAGGCCTAAAGGGCTGCCATTCGCAATCGGTTTATCCGCGAATTAGCTTTAGGCCTAATATTATAAGCATAAGCTACAGAAATTTCTTCCGTTAGGCCTACGTTTTTCTGTTAATGACTCACATTGGAAAATGCATTTTCAAATTTTTTTAAACCGTCTTAAGAAACGATAATATAAATAGCCTGATTCTTCCAATAAAAATGTTCCTTTGTATGACGAGTAACTTAATGAAAAATATGCGTTATTATGTGTGAAGAAGAACTTACGCTAGTTTCGATGTCGTAAGGCAAAAATCACTAGAAACGTGCATTTTGGGGTCCAAACGGACCACCGGTAGGCCTATGCAATAACGTTACTTGCATGAGCAAAGTGAATGAGGGATAGGCTATACATCCATACATCTACACATGTATGTTTAGATGTATGGATGTATGGATGTACATCCATACATCTACATACTTGCACATGTTTCATTCCCAGATCCTTATTCGCTAGTTTCCACAGCTAACTGATGTTAAGATGTTTCTATGTTGACTAATGTTAAGTTGTTAATTAATATTATATGACTAATATTACATCATTCAACTAACATTACATTACTGCATTAGCTATCCGTATTATTTTTTCGCTATGATTCCCGTGTTAATGTTCCTGGGTGCGGTGTGCCATCCAGTTTTTTTCAATAAACGAATATATATATATATATATATATATATATATATATATATATATATATATATATATATATATATATATATATATATATATATATATATATATATATATATATATATATATATATATATATATATATATATATATATATATATATATATATATACAAGTCATGTACATATATGGATGCATGCATTACCAACATTGTATTGCATATGGGCATTTATAAGGCGCCTCTAGCGGTATAAACCATTGAGAGGCGCTCCCAGTGCGCGAGACCCCGAGAGAAAAGGCAGGATTTAAGGTGAAAAAAGGATCGAGGAGGCAACGCTACCAGAGAGATTGGCGTAGCGGACAGGAAGAGGAAGTCGATTCCAAAGCGAGGGATCTATGCAGGCAAAGGACCTGGATTGAGCCATAGTAGTCCTGACACGGGGAACCAAAAGGTCATGGACGACCAGAAGATCGGTGAGGACGCAGCGAAGCAGCAGAATGAGGCCAACATGCACACATAATGCATACATACATAGGCTAACTTCTCTGTTCTCCTGGCTATACCAGATCTTGATCTTACTAAATGTAAATGTAGACGTTTTGCTATCGCGACCATATGGCCTCGACCCTGCTTAGTTTAATATTTCGGGAGAGATCCTTCACCACCAGCTGTTGCCCTTTTGAAATGATGCTACGCTGTTTATTCTTCTCGTCGTTTAGGGGCAAAGGTCTCTGTGTACGGACCTTGATGTAGTGATGGCATGGCCTCCACCTTGCTCATTTTCAATGAATTGATTGGGTGAGATCCTTCCCCACCTCTGTCCGTTTTAATGAATGCCATGCCCTTTCAGGTCCTCTTTAACGGACCGTGCTAGACCAAGGTTTTGAATCTTTGAAACAAGCCACGATCGGTACACGAACTGACATCCTCAGTGAGCCCTGTAGAACCGCCCTGAACGTTGTTTCAGAACAACCCCACGACTTGACGCAGCGCTCGTAAATGAATATGATCGTGTTTGAACAGCTGATTACTTACTTGGTGAGCACCTGCTCTCGAGCCTATACTGGGTCACGAAGGCTCTGGTCACGGTGCTTAACAGAGAAGACAGCTGAGTGTAGACGGTGCAGACGGACGGACTTCCAGGTTGATCGGTGTAGTCCACTCCCACACAGTCGGGTCTGTTCAAGAAGCAATACTCGAGGCACGCGGAGACATTATTCTGACCCATCGTGGTAACCACCTGGCCGCCAGAACCTGCCGTGTCCTCCCACCTCGTCCACTTTGGGTAACAATCTACAAGAAGGCGATTTTATGGAACGGTAAATCTACGAAAGTGAAACAGAAGAAATTTAATGATAGAACAAAATAAGCTTACAAAAAGCGATAATAACGATGGTAACAAAAGAGGTCATGTTAACTGCATACAGGCATTCCGAGAAGAATAATGATAATATTGACAATATTAAAACTAAAAATAGTAATTGTCCTTTATCTTATTAAAAGTTATACTTAATTAAACAATTACTAAAAACGTTGCGATCTCCACTCATTCTACCTCTGCCTTAACTGTCTCTTGTGCTGTATCGGCTGCCATTGCCTAGCCCAGTGGTTTTCAACCGGGGTTCCGCGGAACCCTTAACTGTTCCGAGGGCGTCGGTCAAAGGTTCCGCTGCAGTTCAATATAAAATTTGAAAAATCACCAACTAAACTCGCAAATTCGAAATGAGGTAATCCGGAAGGAGTTAGGACAGAGAGAAACACTGGTAGACAAGATCAGAAAAAGGGGGCTGACATGGTTTGGGCATGTAACAAGAATGGAGGACAAGAGTTTACCAGCCACGGCATTACATTGCCACGTGAAGGGAACACGGAGTCGAAGAAGACAAACAAAGACATGGATGGAAAACGTCAGAAAATAACTTAAAGAACAAGACATGGACATGAGAACGGCCCTGAAAACTATCAGAGACAGGAAGAAATGGAGCCATCTTGTAAAAAAAACTCATCGTCGGAACACACCTGACGGAAGAGGGAAAAAGAAGAAGAAAAAGAAACTCGCAAACAGATGCCCAATTCTTCACAGCTTTCAGTCATTGTTGCAAGACACAGTTTTATGTTAAAATATTACTTGATTATCTCAGCATAACAACTTACAATTGAATTTATTTCTTGAAAAATTGGACAGTTGAGAAGTGCTGGGTTCCTTCAGCAAATGAGTCTCTATGCAAGGTTCCGTCAATACAACACGGTTGAAAACCACTGACCTAGCCTCTCACTTACTGCGACCGTGTTGTCGCTATTTCTACCTATAATCATCTTCACAATGGTAGTGTGTGGCTACTAAGTGACAGACAACGTTTTCAAATATTTCTTCTTTCAATTCAACACAAATAAACTCGGTTTTACACATCAATTGTCTTTTTAGATTAGCTCAACTCAAATCAATTCATCTCTAACAAATTTCAAAATCAGCCAATTCTTTCGCGCCTCAAGTGCGACTGTCTACATACACCTGTACGTCACCTGTGCTCCTCTCTAATTAAATATGCACGGCTTAAGACTCAACACCTGTTCAGCTACATTACACACTACCATAATACACACAATATTGCTGTCAATCAAACATTTAACGCCAACATGCCCTATTAATTAATATATTCAACAAAGAGGAGGCTCATCTCAACTAAATGTCACAGTTCTAAAAAACACGTTCACAAACATTTAGTCTTATTAGTAATAATTAGGCCTACTAATATTAAACTAAGTATGTTTTTACTTACCTGTGGCGCAGGCGTCCGTGAGAACGCCCATGTAGTTAGCAGGAGTGCAACTTGAAATACCTTTGTGAAAAAACCCACAACTGTTACAGAAATCAATGGCAAGCTGCCTGCTGTCCTCTGAGGAGGCCGTGAAATTTGATCTAGAAAAAGGGGGTACCAATTAGCAATTTCTTCACCCTCTTTTCCCTCTGTTGCCTGATAATTATTGCTTAATTGTGAAAAGTCATTGGAGATTGCCAAGCCCATGCTAACCTTGATGAGCATTCTTTGTAATAAGGTAAAGATACGATCACCCCAGTTCAATAGGCGGGTTATGGGGTCCACACTCCCTACCCTTCACCAGAAAATTACGACCATGACTCCTTTTAATATGCAAGCAAGCACTGTAATCGAATACTGACATTTTCTTGCATTTAATTTCTTCAGCGTCAACATCGTCCTTTGATGAATGCCTTATTAATGGCTTGGTAATGGTAATGGTAATTGAAAATTTATATAGCGCCACTTCTAGAAAGACTCACCAGAGGCGCTCCCGACCTAACACAATGAAACCACGATCGAACAAAATGGTCTTCAAGCGTTTGAGGCAAAGAGAGGCAAAGAGAGGCTGAGAAGATCATGTCGCAGATTATTAGGCAGTATGTTCCATTCAGCAGTACAATACGATGCCATGTATTATACTAGAATACAATACATTAAAGTACAATAAAATGCCGTGCATCGCAGTACAAAGAACAATACATGCAAACAACATAAAACAATGCAACACCATACGATGCAGTGCAGAACAAATGCGATGCAATACAATGCAATGCAATGCAAAAAGCACAGTAGAATACAACGTGATCTTAGGCAACAGAACCAGTCGGCTATGTTTCATCACCAGCCAGTCAGTTGTTTCCTATCTCAGACAATAACTTACCTTCCTCGGGACACCTGTTGAACTTAAACTGCGTCACGCCTGCCTGGTAGAACTTCTGAGCAAAGTTGTTGACATCGTAGTGAAACCAACATCCAGTCGTATAGCTGAAATCGAATCCGAGGCAAGGAACGATCGCTTTGCAGCTAGCGATGCACAATAAGACGTCCCTTAACTCCGGAACATTGTAACCACCGATGGAACTCGTATCAGTGTAGACATCTCTGGAACCCTTGCATTCTGTGTCAACAACGATACGCACGATCAGTTCGTGATGCGATGTCATGTGACGCATTGCGATGTGAGTTAATGTGATGTAATGGGATATCATCAGCATGGAATATAATGTAATGTAATTCTATGCACTGTGACATATTGTTCTTTACTGACACACGAAGACCCTTAACTAGATAGGCCCTAATTAAATTCGTGTCCATAACTGAATGTCGACGACAGCATGTTGAGTGTACTATTACCAGCACTTAGCATTTTTGAAGTAGTTTAAGCATGGCAATAACTACCTACAATAAATTCTCGTACTGATTCCCATTTATGGAAACCAAATAGTTTCTGATGCACATTATTCCAGAAAGCGTTTAGTTTACTGAGCTGAGACCGAGAATCCTCACTGGTACTGAGCCAAATCTTAAAACTGGGAGGCTATATGTCTGCTGCAAGTGAAGTTGCATTAGCTGCGACAAACCCTAAGAGTTATTGAAAATATTATTGGTAGTTGCGTAAAGATTTGGCATTATACTATCTAAATCGCATCTCAGTGTGAAATTATGTGAGTGTACTGTGATGTGATGCGATGAGGTGCAATGCGAAAAGTGCCATGTTATGTAAGGTTAATCATGAGCCGCGTACGTTGCACCATCAAATGTTTTATCATAGGCGCTATTTAAATGCCTTGATACATATATACATATACATGCATACATACATGCATACATACATGAAAACATACATATATACATACAAATACACATGCATAGTATACATACATACATACATACATACATACATACATACATACATACATACATACATACATACATACATATTTACATACATACATGCAAATACACATACTTGCATAGACTATATGCACGCATGCATACATCCATCCATCCATCCATACATACATACATACATACATACATACATACATACATACACATATACATACATATATTAAATCGACAAAACGATAGATGGGGTAGTTGTTGCATAGTGGATAATAGTTTAAAGCGCGACGAAGTATGCTGTGAATGTGATGGAGGAAGGATTGACTTTTCCGCTTACGATTTGAAGGAGGCGGCGGCGGTGGTACCATGGTAGCTGAAGAAAACAAAAGGACAGCAATGGAAACTTCAAAAACGTTACAAAGTGAACTAAACTGTGAAGGAAACATGAAATTCAAAATATCTGTAGCATTAATGAAACTTGTAACTTTGAAATAAGAAGGATCTGAAATATGAATTTCTCGCAAAGATATCTGATAAAACTGCCTAATCCTAATTAGTCTATTCTAGCTCAATGAGTCGTATAGCACAAAATATCCAAAAGGTTTGAATTAAGGAAATGCTATCGAAGATCTTATTGTACCTAACCAAACTAAACTAAAACTAAAACTAAACTAAAACCAAATTAAGCCTAGCCTAAACGAGCCTTTCCTAGCTCACTCTAGCCTAATCTAACATTTCCTAGTCTACTCCAGTCTAACTTTACATGCGCAAACAATTACCTCTCCTTTCTTGCAGCGTCTTCGAAATATTGAAGACTGATTATATTCGGCACAGTAGAAATCTCTGAATGCATTACATGATTTTTATTAAAGTAAATGTTCTGTGGAGAGTAAAAAATGCGCCAAATAAATTTCAGAATACATTGCATAATATAATATAGCGAATGTGCTGTTAAAAGACTCTAAAAACGCCATGTCAGTGTAAGATGGCGAATGTGTCGTGGTCGTACTTCCGTTGCATGAGTAGTCGTAGTGAGTGACTCCCATGATGTTAGAATTCCTGCCGGTCGTCTTGTTGTGTATGAAGCACTGTTGTCCAGCTGCGTTGCCTGGCGCCCAATCGATTCCTTGGCAGGTGGGATTCATTGTGCATGCATTCTTACAGTCAGACTCGGTCGAAGCTGGGTTAGCCGCTCCACCGTAGATGTTGGAGTTGGCATATGGAGCCGAAAAGGAGCAAGACCCTGGCAGGGAAAATGATGAGTAAAATGAACTAAATCGGTCACCCAGGTTCGCTAGGTAATCTTAAACTAACCTAACCTGCACTGGGAAATGAATTTCCGAGAGCTATTTCGTTAACATGTTCATGCTTGGAAAAGTCCACTGCTGCTCTCAACTTCTCGCTCTTTTTCTTGCTCTTCAGTCTATATCTATGTCTCTGTCTGCCTATGTCTGTCTGTCTGTCTGTCTGTCTGTCTGTCTGTCTGTCTGTCTGTCTGTCTGTCTGTCTGTCTGTCTTTCTGTCTGTCTGTCTGTCTGTCTGTCTGTCTGTCTGTCTGTCTGTCTGTCTGTCTGTCTGTCTCCAATCCCTCTTCCTCGCTACTCTTTCTCTGTCCTGTGCCTCACTATTTCATTCGCCAGATACCCTTCAGAGAGCCTATACATCTTCTGAGAGATTGAAATAGTGATTAATGGGCGTTATAATAATTCTAAGAATATGAAGAACGTGAAAAAATGCTAAGAATTTGAAGAAAATTGCGATGAAGAATGCGAAGAAGAAGAGGAAGAATGCCAAAAATAAGAATATGGAGAACGTGAAGAATACTGAAATAATAATGAAGATGAATATGAACGAGAAGAATGTAAAGAAGATTGCAAAGATAAAAAATTAAGTTGTCTAATATTCGCATTTCTGTCATAGCTAGTCTAGTTTTTAGAGGCTCGATCGAATAGTGTCTACTGACCACCTGTTCCTGGCAGAGTTGTAGACAAACCAAGGGAAGTTAACGTCGTCGACCCCGGTTGGTTGGTCGAACCTGTGTAAAAAAACAGTGCCAACTGGAACATGACGCAATGTAATGTAATGTAAATGTAATGTAATGTAGCGTGAATGTAAGAAGATGCGAATCTCCGAAATTTCCCAGCGCCACGCAAACACTGCGTCTGGCAGATCAACTTAACATCGGCGATTCAAGTATTCAAGAGCTAGGGTGCTGAGTAAGTTAGATTAGGTTGCTTTATTTGGTAACTTCCTTCGCACCGATGTCGAATGCAAAAAAGCATCATGCGATGGCGCACCAAAACCAAGCCGCAAATCAAATCAATATCCAGATGACTAGTCCATTAGGACAAAGAGGCAGCATATAGGCGGATATGAAAACTTAAATATGCTTCAAGTTGAGTGAAACATTGCATAAACGATTGAGCAGAATGAACAGATAAAAAAAAACAGGGAACAGGAAATAGGGAAAAAGTTACAAAATCTAGCAGATATTCTTACCTGGCACCGAAACTTTCCATGGCAAGTCTGAATCTGCTGGACTGCGTTCGTCCTGTTGGACTTCAGTCCGGAGATCGAGTCGATGGAGACTGCGTGGTGCTATGAGCGCTTATTAGAAGAAGGTCAGTCCCGAGACTAGCACTCGAAACTCGAAAGGAAACCATTAGCGACTTGGATTTTTTAGCCTCGGCCTATGAGGGTTGTTGCTAGTCTTATGCCTCGCCATCCAATCTACCCACAGTGTACAACGACCAGCGTACTCACTGTAGCTGATCTGATTGGGCCAGACACAGGTAACTGTACCAAACCATACCTTACCAGTTGCTATGTTTAAATCTACCAATAAAGAGTTGAATCAATATATATATATATATATATATATATATATAATATATAAACCACCCGTGGCAATCACGGCCAACGCTGACTATGTGGTCCAATTTCACGTCAACAAAAACATTCATGGGACGGGAGACCTACCATTGCAGACGAGGTCATAATGGTCAACGCCATTGACGTTAAAATTCTTGCCATCCTGAGTTCCGAGGAGGAAGCACCGCAAGTTAACCGGTTCCCAGTCGATGCTTTTACACCAATTCGGTTGAGCACGACAGGACGCCTGACAGGCGCCCAGAGTGTTGTCAGCAGTCAGGTTACCTCCGTAGATGTTAGTTCTATTATACATGTAGAACTGACAACCTTAAGGAATAGACAAATCAGGTAAACACTTTGAAACTGTAACTGTCAATTCTGTTATGGCAAGGTAAGGTAAGGTGAGTTAAATTAAGGTGTGGAGTAATGTGAGGTAAAGCAAAGTAAGATCAGGTCAAAAGGACAATGTTAGAAATGGTAAGGTAAAAGTAAGATTTATAAAGTACAACGCAAATGAAAGCAATATAGGTTAAATTAGTTCCTTTACGTTAGATTACGTGAGGTTATGTCAGATCAGAGGTAAGGTAAGCAAAGGTAAGATAAAATAAGGTAAGATCAGATCAGATCAGGTCAGAGAACATAAGGTAAGATAACGTAAGGTGAGATAAGATTAGATAAGGTAAGATAGGTTCAGATCAGAGAAAATCACAGAAGATAACGTCATATAAAGAAAGGTAAGATAAGATACGATAAGAAAAGATCGGATAAGGTAAGATAAGATCGAGTAAGGTCAGATAAAGAAAGGTAACATGAGATCAGAACAGATAAGGTCAGATAAGATTATTTATTTATTTAAGATCAGGTCAGATCAGATAAGGTAAAATAAGATCAGATAAGGTACGATAAGAAAAGATAAGGGCAGATAAAGAAAGGTAAGATCAGATAAGGTAAGATAAGATCAGACAAGGTAGGAATAGAGCAGATAAGATTAGAGAAGATAAGGTAAGAAAAGATCAGGTCAGAGAAGGTAAGGTAAGATAAAGTGAGGTAAGATCAGATCAGAGGTTAGGTATGGTAAGATAATGTAAAATTGGTAGTGTATAGTTACCTGTGTTTAAACAAGTGTTGTCATAATGGTCGACGCCATTTACGTTCCTGACTTTGTCGGTTGTCTTCTGCAAAAGAAAGCACTGGTTCCCTACTGCGTTGCCCTGCGCCCAGTCGATACTAGCGCATCCTGGTGAAGCAGTACAAGCAGCCTGACACGCCTGAACGGAGTTTGCGTTGCTGAAGGGAGTCCCACCGTAGATGAGAGTCATCGGGAACGCAGTCCAACAGTCTGACAAACAAATTTTGTTAGGATCTAACGTTGCTAACACGAACGTAATACTATATTATAGTGAAATGGAATGTAATGCATTATAATACAATACGATTCAAAACAATGCAATACGATACAATACAGCTGTGATTTGATATTATAATAAAATACAACTGTGATTTGATATCACAATATAGTACAATACAACTGTGATTTGATATCACAACACAAAACAACTGTGATTTGATATCATAATACAATACATCTGTGATTTGATATCACAGTACAATACAACTGTGATTTTATATCACAATACAATAAAACTGTGATTTATATCATAATGCAATACAATATAACTGTGATTTGATGTCACAATACATTACAATACAACTGTGATTTGATGTCACAATACAATACAATACAACTGTGATTTGATATCACAATATAGTACAATACAACTTTGATTTGATATCACAATGCAATGGAGTACCACGTGATTCACATTAAAAATGTAACTTGGTTATGCCCTCTTCGTAATCGTAATCTCCAGACTTCTAAAGCGCCACTTTATGCCCTCTTTGGTTATGCCCTCTTATAAAGTACAGAAGGTGCACATTGAATCCGGGCAACATTAAACATCAGGACCATAAACAGACTGGAAGACTGATATCTGGGGTATCATTTGTAATGGCGCTATAGAAGTCATCTGATTAGAGATCATTGTTGCATCGGTTATAACGCGGTACTTGATATAATTATCTGCCAAAAGCAGCAATTTTATTTAATGAGGTTCAAATGTATGCGTCACTGAAAGAAACACGGCAAAACATTTTTAAACTCTCGACCATTGTAGTTTCCTCTGCAGAACTTGAATAAAAATCATCCAGCTTCAGGGGATATGAAAAGCGATCAAGACAGACAAACTCACACATACACACACACATACATACACACACTCACACACACACACACACACACGCGCGCGCGCGCACACACACACACACACACATATATATATATATATATATATATATATATTAAGTCAACGCACGACTGAACAAGCAACACTAGGCAAACATACTATAGAATTATGAAGGTAGTCTTTAAAAAAACGCACCCTAGACAAATTTAAGCGTCACAACACATCGGGTCTCTGCGGGGCACGCGGTCCTCAAGTTTATTCTATTATTTGTTTGTTGATTTTGGCAATAACCGATGACAATACAATACAATACAATATTCGTTTATTGAGGAAAGAAGCTGACATGCCGCAACTAAGCTTGGTACATTATAAGAGAAACTAAGTCGAACCAAAACTAAGCCGTAATGAGGTTAAACAAAACGAGGTGTAAATAAAAGTTAACAGGATATAATGAGGTAAGATTGGACGGCGGAATAGGAAGAATGAAAATAAACTGCAATCGTAATGGATAAGATATGTGATCTCTTGTGGAAAGTTATAAGAGCTAATCAGATGACGAACCGCACGGATACTTGTATAGAAATAGTCTACGAAGCTGGTAGATAAATCTGATCTACTGTAATGTGATTCGATACAATGAAACGCATGATATACTTAAGTAATGTAATGTGATGTAATTTAATGTAAGGTGATGCGTATGTGATATAATGTAATGCATCACAATGTAATGTCGAGTAATGTCATTACTTTATGTGATGTACTGTGATGTGATGTAACGGATATGAAGCAATGCGATGTTATGTAATGCAATGTGACGCGATATAGTGATGTAATGTAATGCGATCGGGTGAAATGGTATGTAATGTGAGATAGTGTGATCTATTGTGATGTGATGCAATACCATGAAGCGTAATGTGATGCAACGTATTTTAATGTGATGCGACGTGATATGATTTGTGATGTAGTCTAATGTTATGTACTGCAGCGTGCTGTAGTATTTGTGGTTTGATATAATTTCTAGATGTCTGGAAGCAATTTGCATCGGAATCGTAAGTATGAAGGTCAGATATTGTCCAACTCGATCTACACGTCCGTTTAAACAATTCATTTATTTATTCATCCGTCCATCTATCCATTTATCCATCCATTATCAACCATCCAAACAACCAGACAATCGCGCAGTTCTAAAGGGAGCCATTCCACGAAGGAGCCCAACCGTTGCAATGTTGAAGTTCGTGCAAAAGGAAACAACAAGGTGACAGGTAGTGGATAGAAGGCCTTCAGACCTGTCCCAACAAATTGCCAATGTGTAACGCTACACGGGATCCAAATATTATTAAAATTATTAATTAGCAACTTGTGATAGTAATTGCAATTAGCAGCTTCAGTAGTGCCGGTGTCTAATGCGCAAGGCATCAACCGATGGCGTACCAAAATCAGACCTTAATCATGATGCCAATATAGCATACATCCGTCATGCAGAGTCGAACACGTGTCACCTTGACCTTCTAGACACAGCTCCTCTTGCTGTTAGTTCATCTGGTCCAATCTCGTGGCAAAACAGCTCTTCACCTTACCGAACCAGGATAGCCCAGTTTTCATAACCTCGGCCAAGCTCTACAAGTCATCATTTTTTCAGCAATTCTCTTAAGCCTAGTCATTCCAGCAAAACCCCGAGTAAGCTTAAGCCCTTCATTCTGCGATAACCCACCTTCCGGCCAAGGGTAATCTTTATTCAACGTACGTACGTGCCTCCCAGACATTAGTTAAGCTACCCCGCCTCAAACAACAACTACCCGTTATTCTCCTTATAAACTCGGCATGCCGATTCTACGCTCTGTAAACAACCATGAATAGACCAGTGCTTCGATAGAAGAGATCCGCCTAGTTTGGATATCAAACAGTAGCTTTGCATCTGTTGAAACCGCCCATATCGTGCGATTCGTTTGGCCAAACAGGAGCACAATTGGTGAACGGTATGCAAATGCAACAAATGAGCGTTTCATAATAGGGCCTTCCGCGGTAAAGAGTCAATAAAAAATAAGCTTATTTTGTCATTTATGCTCTGTATAAGAGGGAGGGGGTGTAAGAATAATAATGACAGAGGGGAGTGGAGGAGATGCGTCGCCCGATGTGCAGACCTGCACGGGAAGGACTAAGGTCTAAGGTCTAAGAATAACAATTCGTCTAACACTAACATGACACTCCGGGGAGTGAAGTAATTGAAGCGCAACAGCTTGAGACAGGTGAATTTCATACACCTGGATCTTGATGTTGAATTAACTCAACGAGAACCGTATCACGCAACTTGCAAGCTCAACTATTAGCTGCACGCAGTTACATTACCTTGCACTACTTTATGTAACTAGTTAAGTAATTAGTTAGTTGGTTACTTAGTTAGCTAGCTAGCTAAATACTCCAGATATTCGGTAATTAGTGGAGTTTTTTATATTCCTTTGGCGGCCAAAACCTTTGCATTCCTGGCGCTTTGAATTAGTTGTAAGAGATTTGAACCTATAATATTATAGTTCTTTGTATGCGATCAATTCTGTTTACAGTACTACTTCTGTTTGCTCATTGTGGTTCAGGTACTGGTAGTACTTCGAGTACTTACAGTACTTCTGATACTTATAGTATTTCAAGTACTGGGGTACTCCCGGTACTAATTACTATGGCTCAATCCAGGTCCTTTGCCTGCATAGGTCCCTCGCTTTGTAACCGACTTCCTCCTCCTGTCCGCAACACCATTCTCACCTTGAATCCTGCTTTTTCTCTTGGGGTCTCGCGTCCTGGGAGCGTCTCTGAATGGTTTATACCTTGAGAGGCGCTTTGTAAATGCCCATATACAATACAATACAATGATACTACTTCTGTCACGGTATTTCAGGTATACTTCGGATGCTTGCAGTACGTCTGTTACTTAAGGCATCTCATGTGATAGTGATACTTCGGGTATACTAGTGGCGTTTATATTAGTATAATTACATTAACAATTATTATTATTATGATTATAATAACGATAGTGATAATAGTAATAATAATAATAATAATAATAATAATAATAATAATAATAATAATAATAATAATAATAATAATAATGATAATAATAATAATAATAATAATAATAATAGTAATAATAATAATAATAATAATAATAATAATAATAATAATAATAATAATAATAATAATAATAATAATAATAATAATAATAATAATAATAATAATAATTATTATTATTATTATTATTATTATTATTATTATTATTATTATTATTATTTAATAACTTTGACGTCTGTGTCTACCGATGGTGCATAAAACTCAAGGCTTAATCAGATCAAGAAGGTAAGAAATAACACATCATGATTTATAAGCACAAAAGTAATAAAACGCTGCCATACTAAGAAATCGATGGCAACCACAAGATGAAATGAGCGGAGAAACTTACTTGCTTGAGCATCCACGCCAGTGCTGAGCACCACCAGCAGCAAGGACGCTGCGCAGAGCCACGTGCCTGGCATGTTACGTTGAAGGCGATGAGCAGCAGGCAGACGAAGACCCAGAAGATGAAGGCTGACTTCTCTCTTGTGCAAGACAACTTCAGCAACTTCTGAAAGTTATGTCAATAAGTAATTATTCAACGAGGTCATCTGATAATCTTTGTCTGGTCATACCAAGAACCGTTCTTGGTGAACGAGCTGTTTCGGTTGCTGTACCTACTATTCGGAACTTTCTGCCTGTGTCTGTGCGCTCTGCTCAGTCACTTGTGTCATTTCGTTCTCAACTTAAAACTGACCGCTTTCAAATAATGCTTATCCACCATAGGCTGCCTCTCTGTCTTAGGGACTGATATTTGGATATTGACCTGAGTACGGCTTGGTTTTAGTGGGCGCCATCAGTTGATGCCTTGTGCATTAGACACCGGCGCAATATAAGTTACTAATTACAATTACAATTGTAACTGTAATATCCAATTTATATAGCGCATAACCTGATAACGCAGAACCATAACTGACCAGAATCCCACAATCATTACTTAACTCCCGACGGAACAGACACAAGGTAGGATAGGTAGGAAGATAGGATAGCGAAATCTGTTGCTGTAGAATTCTAGACAACTATCTATTTATCGTTTTATTTATACAGGTAACTTATATAGCGCCACTCAGAAAATCACAGGCGCTCTCTGCGGTAGCAGAAATGTTGATAAATGCCTCGAAGAAGATTAATATCACAAGGAAGACCATAGTCCGTAGAAAACTAATAGAGTCATCAGTGGTGGGCCCGTGCAAACGCGTGGAGCCCAACCAATGGATGCCCATCTAAAGTTGACAGCATCATTATCAGAATAGCTGGACCAAATTGCGTCGATAGTGTGGAGCGACGACAAGTGGTAGCGCACGTGATCGACTATAACCCTCTCTCCGATCAGTCCCGCAGCGTGATCTATTGCTTTTTTACGGCTGCATAATCGACTAATCTGAAAATTAGAAAGAGATTTGCTTTTTGCATTTCAGGTACATTATTGATCACTAAAATACACAGAAGCGTCGTGATAAGATCCGATTGAAATCTTTCAGCTTGACGGCGGATTTTGACGTCAATCCAAAATACTTGGAGCCTTTAAAGTACTTAACTATATCTGATCTAAAGTAGAACTTTATATAGCACCTCCATCGTAACACACGAGGCATCAAAGAATATTCGCTTCTAAGCAACAATCGCATTCCAAAGCATAATTCATTGGATAGAACAATAGATTATGGAAAATAGAAACGAGAACTCCACTTTGCGCGGTACGATTAGCTCTCAGCCTCAGCAGTAACATCGGATTGGCTATAGACACTCTCTGACTTGATCGCATCACAGTGGTCAAAAACTGTTTGAATCCCTTAGTCAGATATTTTCATAGCGCATTTCAGATGTTCCTGAAATGCGCTCCATAAAAGTCCAGAAACATGCCTACTTGATAGCGTCTCGTGACTCTATCCCAACGTTTGCGGATTCGCGCTTGCTGAGCGAATTCTGCGCAACGACCATGAAAATGAATTTACGCACACTTTGTCTTACGCTTCGGCTTCAGATTTATTGGCGTTGAGAGCATAATAAAATGCTATAAACAAACAGACAAATAAATAAATAATCAATAATAAATGGATAAGATTATAAGAATTACCTTCAAGAACTGCCAGTAGGTCTGGGTCCAAACTGCCACTTGCGTGGACCTTTCTTCCTTCTTATGCCAGAACGGTGGCTGTCTTAGAATTCACTTTTGCTGACCGGGCTCTAGTCGTTTGATTCTGGTTCTACGTGTGTCAACGAACCGTGACCAAACTTTATGCGGTTTACTACTCGACCGTGTCGCAACATGCGCCAAGTTTGGCGAAAGCGACAACAGGATTTATACAGGATGCGGTTGGTAGGGTCTTTTGGCGACAGTAGATCCTCATAGTCCCACTGATGGTCCTCTGAGGGCCTAAGGATCGTGACTTGCTGTCAGAATCCTCTGAATTACTTCTTTTTTACGACTCATTGTAACATTGTAAACTTTGCGGTTTGAAGAACTATATTTAGAAGTGTTTCATGCTAATGAATGTTTTGAAGTAATGTTGTTTCCGGATCATTTCATTGCTGTTACCTATTTATGGCATCCAATGCTGTTTTTCTGTCCGTGGGTAATTATCGTATCCAATGTCGTTTTCTGTTTACTTTTCCCTTTACTTCATAGCGCTCTATCTTGTTCTATTTAGTGGTTTTGTCAAAGGTCCTGTAAGGTCTTTTTCTGTGAGATAATAGTATGAGAGTTAAGATAAAGCGAGTTCTGTAAGGGTCTATGGGGTAAGGTAAGGTAAGGTAAGGTAAGGTAAGGTAAGGTAAGGTAAGGTAAGGTAAGGTAAGGTAAGGTAAGGTAATGTAATGTAAGGTAAGGTAAGACAAGTTTTAAAGGCAAGATAACTGTTTAAGATAAGACTGTGTAAGATAAGATTTTATAAGAAAAGGTTCTGTAAAGCAAGGCTCTGAAGATTAAAGTAAAATTAAATAATATATAACAAGGCTTTTAAGTGGTTCAGAAAACGTGTTAGTCTGTGTTAGAACCACTGCAAATTAACCTCGAACGCTTAATAGCCCAATTTTCCTAGCTTCTTCTTAAAAGCTGTGATAGTGTCCACTGAGACAGTACTATCATCCAAACCATTCCACTAGTCTACAACTCTTGCACTGAAGAATTTCTGCCCTAATGTTCTTTCCGGCTTCTTACATTATACATGTACATGTGTCCCCGAGTTGCCTTGTTTTAGTGGCGTCACTAGGGTGTGCGGGGTGCGGACCGCACCGGGTGACACCTTCAGAGGCGGTGACACCGAAATGATAAATGACTGTCTAAAACATTTTTATGCAGAGTTTCTGCAAAAATTTATTATTTTTAAATTAACAATAGCAGATAGCAATAAAAACATTTTTCGTAAGCCAATTAGTACAAACAGAAACATTACTACGGATATAGTATGGTCTGGTAAGGGACTAAGGGAGGAGGTCCATGGGGTGACATCATGACTTACCGCACCGGGTGACATCAACGCTAGTGACGCAACTGCCTTGTTTGGTGCTTATTCAAAGAACCTCTCCCACTGTAGTGCTTCCTTTCCAATGATAATAATCTTATAAGCTTCGATTGGCAATATAATATAGCAAATGCGATCCGAGGAAAGGTAACGCCAACGCCACATCATCGGAAGATAAATAAATCACAGGAGTCTATTTCTGAAGTCAATGGCGACCTGTTGGAAACGCATATAGACGTCTTAAAAAGCAAGAAGGTGCAAGACATCATTTCTTGAGTGTGAAGGGTCGAACAATGGATGCCATGACAAGCGAAAGAGCTAACCATCCATCAGAGGTGCACCAAGCGAAGAAGACCAGGCGATACTTTTTCAATCGCACGACACGAGTGACATAAGTCAAAAGACGCAGCTGACGATCCTATCGTTTATTATATAGGCTACGTTGGTTAAACTGTGGAGATGGCAATCCCTTCGCTGTATCGTCTTCACAGGAAGATTCCGATGGGGCTATAGAAGTATGTCCCTAAAACTTAACTGAGTTATATTTTATATAAAAAGTAACAATATTAAAGATGCGATATTGATCACCATCCATCCATCCATCCTCTTTTCCTTGGATGGATGCATCCACCATCCATCCATCCATCCATCCATCCATTAATTCATCCACACGTCCGTCCGAACGTCCATCCATCCATCCATCCGTTCGTCCATCCATCCATCCATCCATCCATCCATCCATCCATCCATCCATTAATTCATCCACACGTCCGTCCGAACGTCCATCCATCCATCCATCCATCTATCCATTCATCCACGCGTCCGTCCGAACGTCCATGCGTCCATCCATCCATCCATATATCTAACAATCCATCCCATCTAAACTTCTTATCTTCCACCCCGATCCAATTCCAAAGGAGCACCACCACCATAGCCTATCTGCCTAAGGTCTGTAGGATTTTTGTTTGGAACTGAACCTAACGAAGGGCTGTCTGCCTCACCGATCTTATTTTGACTAAGCGCCTGTGCATAATCTAAATTCTTATTAATTTTATTCAAAACTGTAGCAAAAATCCTGTCCCAACTCCTCTTTTCCTTGTAGATCAGCTGATCCACTGCTCCAATTATGAACAACATCCACGTCTTTTTTCATAGGCCTATGCGAAATTGGCGTCTAACCTGCGATGTCTGTTGGCTTTCGATTCAGCTCACGAAATAAGCTGGTTACCAGATTGAAGAAAGGCGCTGTTTACGATTAAGATAGTGAGTACGATTACTATTAATATAATGATTACGATTACAATGAGATAACGATTATGATTACAACTGCCAAGTTGTTTTTATTGTTACGTCCCTTCTCTTATCGCGAAATGCTACTACAGGGACAACGAAGAACTGCTAAAGTCGTGTCGACTGTCAACCCTGGAGTATATTACAGATTGAGCTTCGGGATATTGACTACTGATTTTCTGGATATTGACATCTGATTACGGCTTGTGTTTGGGGCGCCATCGGTTGATGCTTTTGTGCATCAGACATCGGCGCGAAAGAAGCAATAAATCACAATTACATTCTATCCTCCTCTGAACTCAAACTATATGAGCGACAACTGAGGATTTGAACCTCAACTGCATTCTTTTTATTTCGCTTGTAGGTCATTTATGTCATTTTAATGTTCTGACTCTTCAAACGCGTTCCAATTGACTATAGACTCGCCTCTGGTGGTATGTCACCAATTTATTTCCCTGACAACCAATGTATCCCCTCTCATCCACCTTCCTCCGACATAACCACATTCCTTCATCGTAGCGACAGGCTCGATTCAGTTAACCGCACGATGTCTGTCAATGTCCTTCGCACAATTTTTTAACCTACTTTGGCCTCTCTGTACAGGTGATCTATTTACAAGTAAAAGGAGACCTCCGCGAGTTGCCCTATATGGAGATAAAACTTAGCCGTAAATGTCAGAGCATTGCTGGAAACACAGTGATAACCTAGCGACACCTACGTGTGGAGAACCTTGGCCTACGATCGTTTGTGTCGACCAGATGTCACCCTTGGCAGGTCAACCATGTCCCGTCAGGTCTTAGGTCCATAAGAGAAACAGCTGCGAAAAACCATGCTCATTAGGAAGTTCCCTGCAGACCACCTCATAGCACGGCGGAGATATCAATACACGAAAAATTCTTCCGCACATCAAATTGCATTGCATTGCAAGACATTACATTACGTTATATTTTGGAAAGACATTACACTACGCTGCGAGACATTACAAGACATCACATTATATTACATTGCATTGTAATAATCACATTCTAAGGCATTGCATTCCAAGATATATTACGTTACATTGCACGACAATGCATTGCAGTATATTAGGAAAATATATTACATCGCAAGACATCAGATTACACTGCCAGACGATTACATTATATTACGAGACATCACATTACATTACATCATGTTGCAAGACATCACATTACATTACTCCCTAGATCGCATCCCATCATGCATTGCATTGTCACGAATTGAATTGTATTGTATTATTTTGCAATGATTATTTTCAAATTTTGGCAGTCTTGTTGTCAAGACCTTAAACCTCAAGACCAAGACCTTGAACCTCAAGACCAAGACCAAGACCTTGAACCTCAAGACCAAGACCAAGACCTTGAACCGCAAGACCAAGACCGAGACCAAGACCCAAAAAATCACAGTCGTATCCAGACTTCTATTCCTTACTAAAAATTGTCCAGTCGGACTACTCGTTATTTTAATGTAAACATGAGTTTTTTCTTTTATTCAAGCAAAACAGCTCTAAATGGAGACTGTAGAGAATTCCGAATTCGTATTTACAAATGTCCTTCATGCGAAATGTTATTCCAAATGCCTGTTGAATTTTATAAAAACCAATTTGCTCAGAATTTTCTGACCAAGACGTGACCTGTGGGGCCTCATAAAAATTCTGCCATGTGAAAAAACACGGTCTACAAGTGCTGAAATCGCTAGCACACAAAGCAGCTTTTCAAGAACCGGATGTAAATGTACAAATTAATCATGAGTCTGTTTTGAAATCATTCCATGGTAAATAACCGGAAGTCAAAATAATTGTCCAAAACACACCGTGTAAATACTAAAGCAATAGCTGTATGAGTAATTATTGGATAAATTTTTAAAATTCTTGCCGTTTGTTAAAATTAGTGACTGTTCATATCGACAAAAGTCTTGGTCTTGGTCTTGCAAAACCAAGACCAAGACTTTGAACCTCAAGACCAAGACCTTGAACCTCAAGACCAAGACCAAGACCTTTGGTCTCAAGACCAAGACCAAGACCAAGACTTGTAAAAACGAACTCGAGTGCACTCGAGACCAAGACCTTGGTCTCGAGGACAACAAGACTGAATTTTGGTTGTTTCGCATTCTATATCATTGTATTCTTTTCTGCTCCTTTGTATTGTCAGGAGCACTATAAGGGGCTCCCTGTTCAGCATTGTATTCTTTACAGGGCTTCCTCAATGACTTCGCATTGTGTCTTAGGGCGGGCTCAGGCCTACCTATGTGAGTTTTTCACTTTAACTCCTGCTGTTCCATGCGTGCGGCCTCTCGAGGAGACTCTGCTCTACCCAACGCTTGTACTGCCATAGCACAGCGTATAGGGCTCCATTCTCGGTGGTTGGTCCTGCAGTCTGGAATGACCCCCTCTTCCTCCTCGTTCCCTCCATAGGGATCACTCTAGTTCTTTCTATGGCCTTCTCAAGACTTTTCTTGTTGATTGGCCTGGGTCGGGAGCACCACTGAGTAGATTTGTAGAAGGGGCGCTATATAAGTTTATTATAGACAAATTTAAATATAAGTTTCGTTGCATTGTATTGCTTTGCTTTGCTTTATTGCTGTTTATTTATTTATTTTAAGTATTGTCAGGATATCGTAAAATTTCAGTGGTGCGCACTCTGGATACAACTGAATGGGATACCCGCTACCCCTCTCCTATTTACTGGTTACCATTGACACACAAGTCCAGCACAGAGTCGTTTAACTTCAATGTATTCTCGGATATGAAGAAGCTAAAGTAAATAGGCGTTGAAACATTGACAGCACGCACACGGTTTCTCGCTGAAAAAGAAAGTTGTGTGATTTTCGGCCCACGCTGTACTTTTGTTCGCTGTTTTATCCACGGCACTCTTTTGTAATTATAAATATAGGCTTGGCTTTGCGTTGCCGCAGGCTGTCATTCATGCAGAAATCCGACTCATAGTATATGTTCGTTTGTGCAAGTCATGAACTCATGCACTGCCCACACATGCACTATGACTGCACGTATGCATGCATGTGTGTACGTACCTACCCTCCTTCTTTTCTTTTGACCTGCCGCATCCCCGCACTTCTTCCTCCTTTCTTTCCTCTGTTCATGATCCTCCTCTTTCTCTGCCCTCTCGACGCCTTCCTTGTCTCTCTGCCTCTCTCCGTGTTTCTCTCTCTCCAACTCTCTGCATTTCTGTATGCAGATTGGGAATTGTCGGGAGGGTTGGAGGTTTCAGCCCACCCCTAGTCTTTCTTATGACCCCAACAGTTAAGTCTTCATTGCACACCCCAGGGTGGTCGTTTTCAACCCTCTCAGTTGTGCTAATGTGATTCAGCATTATTTGATTCTGAGTCTCTGACAAAGAGAAGACATTTCCATGGTGTATCATGTAGACATGTTTGAATTTTCTCCACAAAGGAATTGCTTTAGATTCGAGTCTGGCTCGCAAAACTGCTAGCGTTGAAATCAGCTGCTTTCAAATTTCGTTGACATCAGTTTGCAAATACTGATAAAATATTCAACTCCCCTCAGTCTTTTTTCTTCAAATCCCACGCTGTCTGTATGTCTCCCCCCCACCCAGCTATCTCTCTTCTCTCTGCGTCTCTCTCAAACACTCTCTGCATCTCTGTATGCTTCTCTCCCCAACTCTCTCATCTTCTCTGCTTCTCTCCGTGTCTTTCTCTCAAACACTCTCTCTACCTCTGTCGTGTCCATATTAAATAAATCATGCCTTCTATTATGGCGTTTTAAATAAATAACTCTTAATAATATGAGGCAAGGGCACACAACGATTACCAGTTGATAAATATAGACTTAACTGACAGGTGCCGGAGAGGAGGTGAAGGGTTGGGGAGAACTAGACCAATCCCATTACGATCCGATTGCTCGGGTCTCGTTTGAAGTCCGTCCGCAGTCTAGCCTCACCTCACCTCCTCTCCCCAAAAAGCTATTTTTTGGTTCTGCGACACTCCTTAGATACGGTTGCCTGCACGTCTCATTTGTTTCCTATTCGTTGTGGTCACGCTCGGGTGGACACAAGCTCTTCAGCGTGACCCATTTTGTTACGGGTGTTCTTGCTTTACTATTATATTGGAATGGAAAAGTGTTCCATTGAATGGCGAGTCAAGGCAAAAGAAGGCAAGGTAAGGCAAGAGAAGTCAAGGCACGAGAAGACAAAGCAAGAGAAGACAAAGCAAGAGTATGTAAGACAAGGCAAGATAAGACAAAGGATGGCAAGACAAAGCAAGATAAGTCAAGGCAAGAGAAGACAAAGCAATAGAAGTCAAGGCAAAGCAAGAGAAAGCAAGACAAGATAAGTCAAGGCAAGAGAAGACAAAGCAAGAGAATGCAAGGCAAGATAAGATAAAGGAAGGCAAGACAAAGCAAGAGAAGACAAAGCAAGAGAGAAGGCAAGTCAAGAGAAGAAAAGACAAACAAGGCAACAAAGGTAAGAGAAGGCAAGAGAAAGCAAGTAAAGGCAAGTCTAGACAAGAAAAAGCAAGTCTAGGCAAGACTGCATTTACATAACCTCGGCATATGAGGGCGGATAGCCAGTCCTCTCGCTCGTCGTTACTTCTTCCCAACCACAGTGTACGGTCATTAACAGATTATAATTGAGTTGATTAGGGTGTGAGGGTGGAGCAGAAATCTCGAAACAAATTTCTGCCCTAGTGGGGATTTAAACCCCGACCTCTCGATTGACAGTATGTATATACAGTACGCTAATGACTACCCTATCGAGCACCCACCCTAGTTAAGACAATCATACATTGATTTGACTCAGACTATAAACCATAAGCAACAAGGACAACCTTTTTCTGCGTCACACGCGGACACCGCGACAAAAACTGAACAACACGGCAACATCTGAACAACAAAGCAACAATTGGACAACAAGGCAACAAAATGGTATGCAGGCAACAAATAGGCAAGACAACAGCCGGACAACAAGGCAACAAATAGACAACCATAATTCCTCTTGCGTTAAACGGCCTGACAGCAAGCTCTAAATATCATCCGAATGTATACCGTTGGCCCGTACCAGTACCCCGTCTATCAACTGGTCACTTAACGAATGCCGTGACCCGCATCCGTCTGCATTGCTACGAATTCTTAACCGGAACCAATTGAACAAAAAAAAACGATACGTGGTCTGCGTGGGAGGTAGGAAGGGCATCGCGGAGTCCCCCAATATGGATACAGAGGTCAGGTCAAGTTTCAGGGTTCATTAATTTTTTGGCCATAACATAAACGCGACCAGTGTTACCGGTAGTTTTTCACGCATGACTTCACACGAAATACGTCCGGTAGTGGATCAACTAAGTTGAGAAACATACATAGGCGTAAGTTTTTGGGAATACAGGAAGTATGGGTACCTCATTTTTAAACTGGGGTATCCTACCCCCATTTTGGAAGCCGTGTGAATACAATGCCAGCACTACTCTGAGATTCACCAATGACTTTTTACAACACGTGTTTGTCAACATGTAAGAAATCAGAAAGTAGGTTACGAAAATCGTAGTATCTAGACCAAAGCTAGACCTCTGATGAAAATGAAAGGTCAGAAAGATAAGGCAAGGCAAGATAAGGCAAGGTAAAGTACGACGGTAAGGTACGGTAACGAAGGTACGGTAACGAAGGTAAGGTAACTGGAAGGCTGGACTAGGTGAGCTGAGGTGGTGATAATGCAGGGCAAAACAGGCGTTCCCTTTCTTTTTCTATCCATCAATAACTGTCCTCTAAGAATAATTGGCCTGCGGTAAGAGCAACACAAGTTGTTTCTCACGCATGACTTCACACGAGTTCCGTACTATTAATAACAGTTTGCTGAAACCGTTCTTTACCCTACACGAAGCGGCAGTCTGTTGTGCTCTTAGACGTTGGATTGTTTGCTTGAAAGCATTCGCCATCGTGGTGACCTATAGACTGCATGTTGTGGCGAAGGTGCATGATGACTGCATGGACGCCTGAGCTCAGTTCTGGCGGCACCACTTGACGTTCCTCGCTCCACTTCCTCTGTGTTTTATGGACCATTTGGGTGAATGTCGTGGTTGGTCTTCCTATGGCGTGCTCGTGTGTCGTGTTCTTGTTTCGTGTTCCCTTTGTTCTCTGCTTTATCTGTGTCACGAATCTCGACGCTGGTGCCCTGTGCACTAGATGTGGTTTTGGAATGCCGGTTTCCTTAGAAGCGACTAATGCCTTGAGTGTTATGATAACGGTACTATTGGAATGTCCAGATTAGATTGGAATAGATTACATTATTTCGCTAGTCAGTGTTCTTATCGCAGTAACAAACCACACACAGACACAACACAGACATATTTCACGCTGCACGTGTATGACCATGTCTGTCTGTCTGTCTGCCTGGCTGTCTGTCTGTCTGCCTGGCTGTCTGTCTGTCTGTCTGTCTGTCTGTCTGTCTGTCTGTCTGTCTGTCTGTCTGTCTGTCTGTCTGTCCGTTACTTCATCCGCATTTCGTCTGTTCAATTACGCGTGGCACGCGTTGTATACGTTGCTCGTTCGTGCGTAGAAGGAAACAGTCACCCTTCCCTCTTTCTGTCTGTCTCTCTTACTCTACGTGTCTCTGTATCTCTCGATCTCACTCTGTCTTTCTCTCAATATATGTCTCTCTGACTGTCTTTATTTGTCTCTATCTCACTGTTTGTCTCTGCGTCTGCGTTTCTGTAACCGTGGTTACGTCTCCACCTCTCTCTCTCTCTCTCTCTCTCTCTCTCTCTCTCTCTCTCTCTCTCTCTCTCTCTCTCTCTCTCTCTCTCTCTCTCTCTCTCTCTCTCTCTCTCTCTCTGTCTCTCTCTCTGTCTCTGCCTTTCTTTCTCGCTTCCTCTGTAGCGTCTGTCTGTCTGTAAGTTTTTCTCTCTCTATGTCTCTCTCTCTCTATATCTCTCTATATGTCTCTCTATCTCTCTGGGACACTGTGGCGTCTATCCTCCCTAAGTCATTGGAGCAACTTACCCTTTCCCCCTCTTCTTCCCCTTCCCCTTCCTTCCCCCCTAAAATGGTGGCACACACACACTGACAGATCTTTCCTCCCTATTTTTGGATGAAGTATTTGCTCCAAGGTTTCTATGGTGTAGACGCCCCTGCTGGGATACACTTAGGCCTAGCCAAATGCCACCAGATCTAACTTCAGCCAATATTCAAACTATAAGACATTGAAAGACAACTGACTCGGTGTAATGCAATGTTTGCGGCGTATACTCCATTGTATTGTATTGCATTTGTATTGTTGATGCATATTACAGTATTGCAGGGAAGTGTGCGCAGTGTAGTGTGGTATACGTGTAGTGTGTGCAGTGTATTGCATGCATTGTTTTGTATTGTATGTATTGTACTGTACTGTATTGTATTCTAGTATATTGTACGTAGTGTATTGTATTGCATCATAGTACTATATCTAGTATACTTTACTGTACTATATTGTACTATATGTGGTGGACTGTATTTTGTTCTAGTATATTGTAGTGCATTGTAGTATTAAGCCTATAGGTAGTAATGTAGTATACTGTACTATAGGGGCCTATGATATATTGTATTGTACGAAGTGAACTGTACAGTAATGTATTATAGAGTATTGCATTCATTTATTAAATTTGTAACGCGCGCACGATCACACTGAAATGTGAACCTGAGTAGTGTAACGTATTGTATTGTATAGTACAGCGCTGCACTGTTGTGTACTTAGCAAAGCGTGTGGGTTGGTCTCCGTTGAGCTATAGTGTGTCATATTTCCAGACAATTTGCTAGGTCTGTACTAAGAAAATGATGGCCACATTACAGAGTGTGTAGGCGTCGAATTTAACAAAGATATATGAAGTAATTCATTTTTGTTCGATTTATTACATATCAACATTTAAATGAACGTAAACAGTATCTCTAACCAAGGGCGTAACTTTGCCCCCACAAAAGTGGTTTGACCAATCCTCTATTTTAGTGTCAACAACAAAATGATGACGTAACCAATTTACGCAACAAAAAAACAATAATTAAGTAAGCTAACATGACGATATCTATCACTATTGCGATAGTTAAGTATGCAAGATTATACCACCATTAACTGTCATTGCTTGAACTTGCTTCAAAAAAATTACGAAAAAATATTTCGGCAAATAACGCAAAAAATTTCAGCAAGGGCCAAAACCTGGTGGTGACTGTCACTACCAGTGACATACTTTGAAAATTGGTGTTGACCGGATAACACTGTCACGATACAAAGTTACGCCTGTGGTTTAAACATAAAAATACGACGAATTTATTGCTACAAAAACTTTGGATTTCTAGCTGAACACGAAAACATATCAGACTGGACAAAACATTACTTTATTATTCGAACATTTATATAGCGCCTATATTTGATTTCAACTCAAAGGCGTCGATTGATGAGAAAGGTTAAGGGTCGGAACTGGAGATTATTGTATATATATTGTATATATATATATATATATATATATATATATATATATCAGCAAACAATTATGTACATGGTGCACAATAGAAGGGAGCGAGAGAAATCGGTCGCAACAGAGACTTTCCATAACAGAGACAGTTTGCCAAAACGTCCTAATTAATAGTCACAATTAATAAATTAACATTGAACTTGATATCAGCGAATGTTGAGTATTATTGGTACAAATTACATTACCAGCATTGATCATGCATAAATGTTAGTTGCTTAGGTTAGTTTCTTATACAAAATAGCGATTAAAACAGAACAAATGAATTACGATTAAAGGACATCCTTATAAAGTCATGTATAAACACTAAACATTTAGGTAGAACATTTTGAGAACCGCTCAAATGAAGTTTTGCGAAGTTAGGCGAAAAGTCACAGATTAAACCGTTCTCAAGACGATGAATAGATTCTCGATTAAAGAAATTAATAATTAATAATTAGTTTGACGTTAATAGCAACAATAGTACATAATAATGCAAACAAACTTCTCGTGCAACAGTGTCTGGTTTGCCAGCCGCTGGAAGCAGATTTCCTCAGCATAAGAATCCAACTAGTTCCGTGATTACTCCAGACAGTATTACTGTGTTATTCACCGTAGCTTCCCTGCCAGAAGGCCCATACGAGGCCCATATGAGTCCCATATGAGGCCAATATGATGCCAAAATGGCACACACATGAAGCCCATATGGCACCCATATGAGGCCTATAGTGGCCCATGTTGGGACCATCTTATGTTCATGGCAGGGTCACTGTGAAGTCGCAGCAGTCACTGATGACGCGGATAGTTGTTCCATTGTCTTCAGCTTCTGCTTAGAAGTGAGTCGATCGCCTGTGACACAATTAACGACTACAGTTACGTTCGTTAAAGGTTTACTGCAAAAGGCGCTTCATAAATCGGCTATAAAATCCGCTACTCAGGGAAGGCTACTCCTGCGGGGTTCAAACATCAATCGCCTGATGATGAACGCTTTATTTACATATATTATATATATATATATATCCAATGCATACATGCATAGGCTTACATACATATATAGGCCTATACATACACAGGCCTACATACACACAGGCCTACATACACATGTCTACACACTCATTCATTCATTCATTCTGAAAATTTATATAGCGCTCCTTCAAGATACCTACTCAGGTGCGCTCCCAGCTCAGCCACGACTAAAAAAGAAAGACTTGAGCGATTTATGAAATGCAGGCAAATTATTCAGAGGTAGTAATCGCAGTTCCAGCGGGAGCCCATTCCAAGTGGAGGGACCCACAACTGAGAAAGCCCGGCGCTGCCCAATAGAAGAACGAGCACGCGGGACCAAGAGCTCCCCTCTGGCCGAGGAGCGTAGTGCCCGACGCGCTACGACGTCGGATACCGGGCGGCAAAGGTCACGAAGGTAAGATGGAGCGCAGCCTAGAAGACAACGAGAGACCAAGGCAGCGATCCGATAGGAAATACGCTGCGCGATAGGGAGCCAGTGCAACACATCGCGCATGTAGGCAGAGACAGGAGCGAACTTTGGGATACGCCCGACAAGTCGAGCGGCTGAGCGTAGAACCCGATCCAGACGCCCTAGGACTCCGAGTGGGAGACCAGCTAGAATCGAGCAACAATGGTCCATTCGACTGGTAACAAAAGCATGGACGAGAACCACAGCAGCATCGTGTGAAAGAGAACGAGAGACCACTCGAAGCTGACGAAGCTGATAGTAACAGCTTCGGGTAAGCAGGTTCACGTGCTGCGAAAGAGTAAGTTCTTGGTCAAGGGTGATACCGAGGTCTCGGACAGTAAGTGAAAAAGTAATATTAGGGAAGATCCGGGTTAGCAGGTGCAAATCAACGCCTGCTAGCTGCCTACGGCTGCCCAGCCACACATAGGCCTGCATACACACGTAGGCCTACATATATGCACAGGCATAGATACATACACAGGCCTACACATACACACAGGCCTACATGCGTACACAGGCCTATAGGTCTACATGCATACATTGGCCTGTATACACAAACAGGCCTACATACATAGGCCTACTTACATACGTGCGGACGTTCATACATACATACGTGCATGATCACATAATTATCATCTCCACTATTAACATCATTATTGTCCTCGTAATATTATTACTGTCCTCATTGTCCTCTTAATGCTAACCGTTGTCGTATTATCATCGTCGTTGTTATCTACAGCATTACCATCATCATCATCATCATCATCATCATCATAACCACCACCACCACCACCACCACCACCACCACCACCACCACCACCACCACCACCACCACAACCACCACCACCACCACCACCACCACCACCACCACCACCACCACCACCACCACCACCACCAACACCAACACCACCACCACCACCACCACCAACACCACCACCACCATCATCATCATCGTACTTGTAATAATCATTGGTTGCTTCGGCAGCATCGTCCTATTCGGTTAACACCTACCTTAGCAGGTGAGGTCGTAGTGGATCACACCAGGAGATGAGAACTTATTGCCCTGGAATGTGAAGGTGAAACATCGTTGACCTGGATTATTGCCTGACACCCAGTCCACTCCTTTGCAGTTGGGTATCTGCATACAGGCTCCCTGACAACTGACCAGATCATTCGCTGGGTTCGCAGTCCCTCCAAAGACGTTCATATCTGGGAAATCCTTCCACGTGCAACCAGCTACAAGAAGACAGAACAACTAAGTGAATTCCTCTTCTTCAACGACTTTGCGGTATTCTATCAGATCTCTTGGCTCTGAAACACAGGATGATCTGGTCGCTCCCCCGTTCTGTACTTCAACAACGCAACGTGGGAGCTTCGCAGTTGCAGAATTCTGGAACCAGAGGCGCGTTTACAGAAAACGGGGCCCTAGGCGCAAACATTTTTGGGAGCCATCCTGAACTTGTAGACTGAGAGTCTGAGACTGGTGGTGTTTAGCCTATCATGTAACTCACAAAAACAACGAAGCTGAAGGGTAAAAATAGATAATAGGTCATATTTAAAATAATTCAAACTTCAAAAATTTTATTTTTATAATTGAAAAAAATATTTTTATTCGTTTGGGGGCCTCCGAGATTTGCGGGTCCTAGGCGCGCGCCTAGTGCGCCTATGCGTAAACGCGCCTCTGTCTGGAACAGGCTTCCATGCATGTAGTCTGCGACATGAGGCTATTTTCCGTTCTATGGCTCTATTTCGCATGCGATTGAAGACCGATCTATTCGATCATGGGTCTTATAAAGTCAGGTTGGGAGGACCTGTGATGAGTTTTCTTGAAGAGACGCTATATAAATAAGCACTTACAATTACAATTGCAATTACAAAATACAAAGTTAGGCTTGCTGGTGTCCAGGGCGTCTACACCATAGAAACCTTGGAGCAAATGCTCCATCCAAGAAATAGGAGGGAAGATCTGTCAGTGTATGTGCCACCATTTTAGGGGGAACGGGGAAGGGGGAAGAAGAGGGGGGAGCGGAAGTTGCCCCAATGACTTGGGGGGATAGACGGCCTTGCTAGTGTCAAAAGGCAACATTGTAGAGGCGTCGTAGGAGTTCTACCTTGACAAACGCGGTCATAGTGGTCGACGCTGGAAGTGGGATTCTTTCCGCTTTGTGTCGGAAGAAGGAAGCACTGTTGTCCCTGAGGATTCGTCAGCGACCAGTCGAAGCTCTGGCAGCTGGCATTTGCCAGACAATTCGCCTTACAATCGTCCAGGGTCAGAGCAGGAGTACCCATTCCGCCGTAAATGATGGTGTTGTTCCACCGTACAAATGTACAGGCAACTGTTCAAAAGAAACGTTTCGATATTGAGTGAGAAAAACATAGTTTAGAGATAAACTTTAGAAAGAAAAGAATAAGGTTTCAGTTGGCTCTTTCAGCGAGGACACAAACATTAGACAGTGGCACTATAGAAGTTATTAATTAATAATAATAATAACTAATTAATAACTTTAAACAGGGAGTCATCTGTCATTTCGAGATGGGCATCCGCGAGGGGTTATCGGGAGGACCGTAGTGGTTAGTTATCTCAGAGCTGTTAACTTGCATATGGCTAGTGGCTGGTACTCTCAGCACTGTTAATTTACATATGGCTAGTGGCTGGTACTCTCAGCACTGTTAACTTACATATGGCTAGTGGCTAGTATTCTCAGCACTTTTAACTTACATATGGCTAGTGGCTAGTATTCTCAGCACTGTTAACTTACATATGGCTAGTGGCTAGTATTCTCAGCACTTTTAACTTACACATGGCTAGTGGCTAATATGCTCAACACTGTTACCTACGAACTTTTCGTTCTACATGAACATATTATTGTTATTACCTCTAAAGCTATAGCATAGGCCTATGCACAGGGCTGTTTTTAAATCGGCCTAACTAAAAGGCGCTGTAACAATTCTCTAGATAACTTATCACTATACTTAAGCCTGACAAAGTTTTCGTATCTGGTCTAAAACTCGAAGCCTCTAAAGCCTCATAGGCGTGTGTGGTAATCGTAATTAAAATCTTAATCGTAATCACAATCATTATTGTATTGTATTGTGTTGTATATGGGCATTTATAAAGCGCCTCTCGCGGTAAGCTTATAGACCATTCTGGAACAGGCTTCCATGCATGTCTCGCGGTAAGCTTATAGACCATTCAGAGGCGCTCCCAGTCCGCGAGACCCCGAGGGAAAAAGCAGGATTTAAGATGAGAAAAGGAAGAAGCAAAGCTACCAGATATTACGATTACGGTTACGTATTTTCTACGGCCTCCAATTGAAATTTGATAAGTTGCGGGAACCAGTTTATTCACAAACACCAGTCAATTCGAAATCGGTTAGGCACAAGTCAATCAATCAATCAATCAATCAATCCGTCCAGGCTGGTTTCCGAGTCAAGACCAAATGGTCAATCCGATACGACAGACAGGCATACATACAGACCTCCGAACATAGAGACAGACAAGCAGACAGGCAGACAGACAGAGATGGGAATGGGGGACAGTTTTGGAGGGGATTCAGATAAATGCCTACAAAGCATGATTAGATGATCTCTTCTAATTAAAACTGTATTCCAAATTAAAATCCTTTTGCTCGCAAGAGAGCTCAAATCGGCACAGCTCTGGAATGCTAGTACAAAGCGTGGCAAAATTCTTAAAATTCGACAGAATTCTGGCACAAATCTGATAACTGTACCTGGTGAAACACTCGTGGTTGTATTCGCTGACGTTATTGTTGTAATACTTGTTGTAGTACTTGTTGTCGTAGATGATATACCACCCAGTGTGCCACCTGATGTTCCGGTTGATGCACCTGATAAAAATACATTTTAAAGTCATACTTGATTTATTTAAAAAGCACGCACCTGACTTTATGATAAAAATTGATAGTTATATTTGATTTATCTAAAAAGCACAATCTGATATTAATATAAATCAGTTACATGTTATTTATTTTAACTCACAACACCCCATTACCATTAGTTTGCATAAAGCATAGCCTCCCTTTCTCAATCAATCATCAGCCACTTTGAGAGTTGACGCTCACATGTGATCCATGCCCGTCTAAGTTTTGAACGTGAATATCTAATCTTTGGAAGATAAAATATTGTCTTTCCTTCCTTCTTTCCTTCTTTATTCCGTCCTTCATTCCTTCCTTAACCTTCTTACTTCTTTTATGTTTTTCCTGTCTTCTATCTTCTTCAATCTTTCTTTCCTTCCTTCCTTCTTTCTTCTTTCTTTCCTCCACCCTTTCTGTCCATCCTATCTTCGGTCTTTCCTTCCATCCATCTTTCCTTCATTTTCTCTTCCGTCGTTATTCCTTCCTTCTTTCCTTTCTTCCCTCGATACTTCTATTTTTCTATCCTTCCTTCTTCTTTTCTGTCCTTATTTTCGTAATTCTTTCCATTCTTCCCCTTTCTGTCTTTTCCTTCCTTACTTTCCTTCCATCTTTCCTCCTTTCCTTATTTCCTTCCTTCCTTCCTCCGTTCCGTCCTTATTTCCTGCATTTTCTTCTTTCCTCCTACTTTTCCTCTGTTCCTAAGCAGAAAATACCTACCTATCAATTTTATGCATATATATCCTAACATCTTCATTACATGAGATTTCTGCAAAGAATATCTACGTTTCTAATTTTAGTCATAATTGCGTATAAGCAGGAAATAAAACCCTAAATCCTAACCAAAAACATCGCTTTACGTAAGAGCTTCATTACTGACCAAATTAGACAGTGGATTTACCGGATGTCGAGTTACAGTAGAGGTCATAGTGAGTGACATTCCAGTTGGCCTGATTTTTGCCGCTCTGGGTGTTTAACAGGTAGCACTGTAGTCCAGCTGGGCTATCTGGTGTCCAGTCGATTCCCTGACATCCGGTCATGTTCCGACAGGCACTCTGACACGCTGAGAGCGTCGATGCATTGACTGCCATTCCGCCAAAGATGTTTGTTTTGTTGAAAGGAATCCACGTGCAGGGATCTGATTATAAGCATTCACACAGATTGGTAGACAAAATGATAGATGAACGGATGAATGAATTGATAGATGAATGGATGAATGGATGGATGTACGGATAGATAGATGGATGGGTGGATGGACGGATGAATGTATGGATGGACAGATGGGTGGATGGGTGGGTGGATGGACAAACGGACAAACGGATTGATGAGTGGGTGGGTGGATGGAGGATGGATGAATGGACGGGATGGATGGACGAACGAACGGACGGACGGGTGGATGGATTAATCAATGGATGGATTGGTGGCGGGATGGATGGTTCAATGAATGGATGAATGGATGGTTCGATGGATGAATTGGATGCATTGTCAATGATATGCACTCTAGGCCAAATTTCTCATATGTCATGTGACACTGTTACCTGTGAAAGGTATTGTCGTGATAGTCTGATGAATGGACGGATGAATGGACAGATGGGTGGATGGGTGAATGGATGGACGGACGGACGGTCGGATGGATTGGTGGATGGAGGATGGATGAATGGATGGGATGGATGGACGAACGGACGGGTGGATGGATTAATCAATGGATGGATTGGTGGGTGAATGGATGGTTGGACGAATGGATGATTGGATGGATGGTCAATAATGTATATGCCAGATTTCTCGTATATCAAGTGATGCTGTTACCTGCGAAAGGTATTGTCGTGATAGTCGATCCACTAGACGTCGTTGCATTTGTAATTGAAGTGAATGTGGGAGACGCTGATGAAGATGAACCTGCAATGGAGAGAAGTTTTTGAAAGTGTTTAAGTTCTCCTAATCACAGAATCTGTCCAAAACTGTTAATCATATCCAATTATCCATCGCACCAATTTTGACAGAAAACAAATTTCGTCCACGTATCAAAAACCATGTGAGATTAAATCAGGTGCCAGAAACTCGTTTATTTGCAATGCGCCAGAGGTTGATGGTTTGTGCATCAAACCCGGGCGCTATAAAAGTTTTTAATAAAGTATAATGAATACATGTGTTAATTGTGTGAATAAGGATACTACAAGCAGCGCATTGTTAAGTACCTCGCAACAGCGGAGTACTTATGACTATCTAACAGATCAAAGCAAATAAGTTTTAAGACAATATATAGTATATCTAAGTAATTAACCCTTAATTAACGACAATATAAAACATTGTAAAAGTGCGTTTAGTCTTTTAACAATGACCGTCCCAAATGATCAGAATTAAACAGTGGATTTACCAGATGTCGAGTTACAGTAGAGGTCGTAGTGAGTGACGTTCCAATTGGCTTGATTTTTCCCGCTCTGGGTGGATAACAGGTAACACTGTTGTCCAGGTTGACTTTCTGGTGTCCAGTCGATTCCCTGACATCCGGTCATGTTCCGACAGGAACTCTGACACGCTGAGAGCGTCGATGCATTGACTGCCATTCCGCCAAAGATGTTTGTTTTGTTGAAAGGAATCCACGTGCAGGAATCTGTTTATAAGCATTCACACAGATTGATAGATAAAATGATGGATGGACGGATGCATGGATGGATGGACAGATGGGAGGATGGGTGAATGGATGGACAAACGGACGGACGGATGGATGGATGGGTGGGTGGAGGATGGATGAATGGATGGGATGGATGGACGAACGAACGGACGGACGGGTGGATGGATTAATCAATGGATGGATTGGTGGCGGGATGGATGGTTCAATGAATGGATGGTTGGATGAATGGTCAATGATATACACTATAGACCAGCTTTCTCGTATATCACGTGACGCTGTTACCTGTGAAAGGTATTGTCGTGATAGTCGATCCACTAGACGTCGTTGCATTTGTAATTGATGTGAATGTGGGAGACGCTGAAGAAGATGAACCTGCAATGAAGAGTAATATTTGAAAATGTTTAAATTCTACTAATCACAGAATCTGTCCAAAACTGTTAATAATATCCAATTATCCATCGCACCAATTTTGACAGAAAACAAATTTCGCCCATGTATCAAAACCCATGTGAGATTAAATCAGGTGCCAGAAACTCGTTTATATGCAATGCGCCACATGTTGATGGTTTGTGCATCAAACCCGGGCGCTATAAAAGTTTTTAATAAAGTATAATGATTACATGTGCTAATTGTGTGTATATATAAGGATACTAGAAGCAGCGCATTGTTAAGTACCTCGCAACAGCGCAGTACTTATGACTATCTAACAGATCAAAGCAAATAAGTTTCAAGACAATATATAGTTTCTCTAAGTAATCAACCATTAATTAACGATAATATAAAACATTGTAAAAATGCGTTTAGTCTTTTAACAATGGCTTTCCCAAATGATCAGAATTAAACAGTGGATTTACCGGATGTCGAGTTACAGTAGAGGTCATAGTGAGTGACATTCCAATTGGCTTGATTTTTCCCGCTCTGGGTGTTTAACAGGTAGCACTGTAGTCCAGCTGGGCTATCTGGTGTCCAGTCGATTCCCTGACATCCGGTCATGTTCCGACAGGCACTCTGACACGCTGAGAGCGTCGATGCATTGACTGCCATTCCGCCAAAGATGTTTGTTTTGTTGAAAGGAATCCACGTGCAGGAATCTGTTTATAAGCATTCACGCAGATTGGTAGACAAAATGATAGATGAATGGATGGATAGATGAATGGATGGATGAATGGATGGATGGATGGATGGATGGATGGATGGATGGATGAATTTATGGATGGATTGATGGGTGGGTGGATGGATGAATGAATGAATGGATGGACGGGTGGAAGAATGGATGCGTGGATAGATGGAGGGATGGATGAATGGATGGATTAGTGGGTGGATGGATGGACGGACGGATAAAAGGATGGATTGGTGGGTGTATGAATGAATGGGTGGACAGACGGACAGACGGACGGACGGGTGTATTGATGGATGACGATGGGTTAATCAATGAAAGGATTGGTAGGTGGGTGAATTGGTAGATGAATGGATGGTTGAATGAATGAATTGGTTGGGTAGTCAATGATATACATTATATGCCAGATTTCTCGCATATCAAGTGACGCTGTTACCTGTGAAAGGCATTGTCGTGGTGGTCGGTCCACTAGACGTCGTTGCATTTGTAATCGAAGTGAATGTGGGAGACGCTGAAGAAGATGAACCAACATTGAAGAGTAATTTCGGAAAATGTTTAAGTTCTAATAATTACAGAAACGGTCCAAACCTGGGACTAACATTGCAAGGGACATGAAGCTGATGAATATAGGGTCTTTGATCTATATTATGTATGTGGCTCTGAGTTTTACTTCCGGGACCCTTGTACGGATCGGCTAGTCAAACATGAGTCGCTTATAGCTGACTTTATAACTAAATAAACTTTTATTAATATTTATTTATTAAGAAAACGCATAATTATGTCCTTAATTGTAAATCGCTAAAAAAAACGTCTAGACCGATGCCATGTGCTGTATTTACTTCAAATCGTCCCCTGCTAAGTACCCGGATGACAGCCACAAACATCGCCTGCGATGCATCGTAAAAGACGAGTTCTGATTGGCTGACGCGTTGCTGCTTCATATCCCTTTAGCAATGTTAGTCCCAGTCCAAACTGTTAATAATATCCAATTATCCATCGCACCAATTTTGACAGAATGCAAAATTTCGTCCAGGTGTGAAAAACGATGTGAGAGTGGATCAAGTGTGAGAATTCGTTTATATGCAAAACGCCACCGCTTCATACTTTCTGAATCAAACTCGGGCGCTACAGAAGATTCTAATACAGTATAATAGATACATGCGTGATGTCCTGCAATGGTTTCCTGCCTCGCAACTCATTTCCTATAGAATTACTTCTCTCGTCTGGCGAAGCTCCGTTTTAATTGTCTGATCTCTGTTGTCCACTCACTGGCCTAATGTCCCGTCGAGTTCTACGTTCTGCAACTGACGGTGAGCTGTTGGTCCCACGGTCCCGTTCCTCAGTTAAACAGCGTCTTGCCTTCTCAGTGGCTGGACCCTCTACGTGGAGTGGGCTCCCACCTTCTTTGCGCTTATTACCACGAGGCAGTTCACCTACTTTCTACCGCCTCCTTAAGTCTTCTCCTTTTAACCGTGACTGGACTGGGAGCATCTCTGAGTAGGTTTCTCGAAGAGGCGCTATATAAATTATCAAAATGAATGAATGAAATGAATGTGTATATAACGATACAAATAACAGTGCATTTTTAAGTATCTCGCAAATGTGCTGTACTGATGACTGGTTAACAGATCAAAGCAATTGCGTTTTAGGACAATATAATAGTATAATAAGTGATTAACCCTTAATTAACGATAAAACAAAACATTGTAAAAATCCGTTTAGCCTTTTAACAATGAGCTTCCCAAATGATAAGAATTAAACAGTGGATTTACCGGATGTCGAGTTACAGTAGAGGTCATAGTGAGTGACATTCCAGTTGGCCTGATTTTTGCCGCTCTGGGTGTTTAACAGGTAGCACTGTAGTCCAGCTGGGCTTTCTGGTGTCCAGTCGATTCCCTGACATCCGGTCATGTTCCGACAGGCACTCTGACACGTTGAGAGCGTCGATGCATTGACTGCCATTCCGCCAAAGATGTTTGTTTTGTTGAAAGGAATCCACGTGCAGAGATCTGATTATAAGCATTCACACAGATTGATAGATAAAATTGTGTATGAATGGACAGGGGAGCCGCCAGGCTTAAAAAAATTGGACGCACACCCTTCCCGTCTCCTCTCATCCACACTCGTCCCCTGTCTGCCACTCGTAGTCATACACTGAAAAAAATGACTCAGAGTGACTCATCAAAGTACAGTATAACACATGCATATGATATCATGTGATATTATTTATACATACTGTATGTTAAACCAAAATTACACATTGAAATTGTCAAAAATATCTATGAGATGTCTAATCCTTGTGTGGATTTGATTTGGTGGGTGGACGCACGTGCGTCCAGTGCGTCACGCTGCCGGCGCCCCTGTGAATGGATGGATGGATGGACGGATGGATGGATAGGTAAATGGATGGGTGGATGGATGTATGGATGGACGGATGGAAGGTCGATGGGTGGGTGGATGGGTGGATAGATCGATGGTTAAATGGTTTGATAAGTCTTGGATAAATAAATGTATCACTCGATACAGGTCGATATTTCGATGCGTGGATCAATCAGTGAATCAATGAATCGATAGACATAGAAGTACTTACCAAGTACACCTGCGGTTGTGGATTGCGTTGGAGGAATCGGTGTTGGACGCAGAACAACAGTGTCTGAAAGGACATGACGTCCACACACACACACAGATATGTTGAGGAAGTCAGAATTAAGTTCCTAACAGGCGTTTTAATTGTGGGAAGAAAATTTACATAGATCATGTGCACCATCAATCAATCAATCAATCAATCAATCAATCAATCAATCAATCAATCAATCAATCAACCAATTTCATAGAGCTTCTTCTACTTTCCACGCCTCTCGGGAGCAACTACGACGCGTTTGCTTAAAGAGGCGCTATATAAGTAAACGCAATTAAAATTAAAATTGCACAAGTTATTGGACTCTATTGTTGAAACAATTATCGTTGATATACGTATGTCTACCGTTGCATTTTACCCTGTGTAGCAAATCAATAAATAAATCAATCATAGAATTTATATAGCGCCTCTTCAAGGGCTCTACTCAGAGGCGCTGACTCTAGACTCAAATAGTAATTGTGACTGTAGCTAGTAGCTTCTATTGCGTCGGTATCTAATGCACTAAGCATTAACCGATGGCGCACCAAAACCAAGCCGTAATCCGATCAACAACCGGAAGATCAGTTTCCAACTGTCCTAAAATACACTTCTTCAGATCAGCTACACATTGTTGGACGTTGGCGCTGTTGTGAAGCAGACGTTCAATGAAGAGCGCTTGTCAACATACATGAATGCAAGGTTGATCCCCAAGCTAGTGCAATTCTTCCTCCACTTCTTGTCTTTCTTATCCGCTCCAATTTCAACCATCATCTGCTGTAGTGGTCTGTCTGTCTGTCTGTCTGTCTGTCTGTCTGTCTGTCTGTCTGTCTGTCTGTCTGTCTGTCTGTCTGTCTGTCTGTCTGTCTGTCTGTCTGTCTGTCTGTCTGTCTGTCTGTCTGTTTGCCTGACCTTTAGATGTAGACTTGGGAGCCAAACCTTCCTGTGCCTGCCTCACCAATATTGTTTTGATCAAGAAAGAAGAGCAGTCCCTTAAGCTAGCCTGAGAGGCAGCCATGGGTATGAAGTGCTAACGACTTAATTTTTCTTAGCCTCGGCATATGAGGACGGGTGGCCAGTCCTCCCCCTTGTCACCTGATCTCATTGTACGGTCAGTGCACTCGTTATAGCCGAGTTCGCTCGAGGACGCAGATGGACCAGAAATCTCGAAAACAAATTTCTGCTCTGGCGGGGTTTGAACCCCCGACCTCTCGGTAGCAGTCAGAGCCGTAGCATCGAAGAACGTCCGGGGCCCCTTACAATGCGGAAACTGGAATGCGGTAATATACAATACACAGGGTTCATATTATGTAGCCCTACGCCCACCAGTGTACATGTATTCCATTTCCGTATTTACGCAATAGCATTATGTAAAGTATCAAAACAGTATCATAATGACTTCACGCCGTTCACGGTTATTTTTTGCCACTTTTAGGGCCCCTTCCAGGAAGGGGCCCCCTCCGGTCGGAGGGCGGTCGCTACCCCTCTGGTAGCAGTTCAGCAAAATTAACACTGGATCATCGTTCGCTAGTTGCCACAGCAAAGTTTTTGGCCATTAGGGCCTATAGCGAGATTACGGTTAAAGTAGCTATGCGAGAAAGAGTTCTTATCACTGGCGTAAATTTGTCCAAAATATGGGGTGGGGGGATGAGAGGCATTTGGTTATTCGTTCAGCACTTGTTGCATTGGGTGTACAGTCCATCTCAATTATTGGGGGCATGTGCCCCAGCTGCCCCCCCCCAGAGTCTACGCCTATGGTTCTTACCATTGCAGCTGAGTCGATAGACCGACGTGGAGATGTTCGGGGCACTGTAGTTGCTTCCTTCGTAGAAATCGTCGGCCAGAGTACAGACGAAAGGTCCACTCTTTGTGACCTGGAAGACCTTACAGGCTAGACTTAGTCGACACGCCCGCTCACATCCGGAGGCATTGTTTACGTCTGTACGATTCGTTGCATTCAACGTATGAAAGCGACTGTTTTCGTAAAGTTGCCAGGAGCTCTGACAATCTAGTATCAATGAGATATAAATTCAGTGATATCAGGTAATCTGGTGTTAATAACGTAATCGATCACAGCTAAGGCAATTCAATATGGACGAGGCTGTTTAGTATAACCAAGATTATTAACAAACATTGAGAGCGAGAAACGTTAACATTAATTAACATTAGGATTGAGTAACATCAAGACTGACATTAGGATATAGTAACATTAAGCTTAAGGAACATAAGATTAAGGAAAATTAAAAGCCTAAATTCAGGGCAAACCGGTTTCCTGTGACATCAACGTTTTCAGTAATCGCAAGGCAATAAAATGGCCAGTAAGGCAAGATAGTAAATTAAGGCAATTTAATATAATCCATCAGACCTAAGGTTAAGGCAATCTGTTACAGTGTTAAGGCAATCGTGTTAGGGCTAACATTAAGGTAAACAGTGACGCTACGCATAAAATCTAGATATTCTGGTCTTAGCAGTAGTAATTAATTTTGTGAGGGAAACTTTTTGGTTGTTTACGTTTCACGGGGCGCAATCCTTTATAATTTACGTACAAATTCAATTGTAGTACTCATTCAATAATTCATTCACTCGTTCATTCATTCGTTCATGTGGAACATTATTATAGCGCCTCACCAAAGATAATTACTCAGAGGCGCTCTTGGCCAACCTCCTCGGTACTGCTCATATCGCGATGCTTTGGTTTTTATTGAAAAAACTAGTGTATTTGCCCGTCATAATTATGACGGCAGTGTATATCGTTGATTAAAATGCTTTGATCGCCGTCGTCAAGACTGACGTCACAAACGGTATTTCACAATAGAACAGAAACCGTTTGTGACGTAGCGTTTATCGTCGGACGGACACTATATGGATAATACATGTATAGATGTTGGCCTGAACATTAATTATTTCTCGTTTTCGGAGATTGCTTACAAGTTCCACATCGGCTGAGAAGTCTGTACTGAGTGACGAACGGCTTGAGACTAGTGGAATTCATGGCCGACTGCTGCGAGGTGTTGTAGTACATGCAGGTAGCGTTCGACCCAGGAACCTCAGTCCACTCGATCCCAATGCAGTCTGACTTATTGAAGCAGGCGTTCAAACAGCCTTTGTAATCGTTTGTGTACGAAATGGCAAAGGATTGACCTCCTGACCCGGCCGTATTCTCGTACCTGGCCCACTTAGGTAAACAACCTGTAAGGTATGAAATAAACGTAATTGTGATTGTAACTGTACTCAAACATTTATTTAGCTGCAAAACATATGTCCAGTGTTAGCAAAATTAGTAACTAACACATACAAAAGCTGCAAAACCTATGTCGAATGTTAGCAAAATTAGTGGCTAATACACCACAAAAGCTGAAATACTTATACGTGTAAATTCGTGGTTAATACACCGCAAACGCTGCAAAACTTATACGTGTAAATTAATGGCTAATACGCCACAAAAGCTGCAAAAAAATACGTGTAAAGCTAATGGCTAACACATCACAAAGCTGCAAAGCCTCTGTCCAGTGCTGTCCAGTGTCCAGCGTCCTCTGTCCAGTACTAACATTTCTGTGTCATAGCACTGGAAATATATACTTTATAATTTATTATTTATTATTATCATTATTACTATTATCGCTTTAGACTGTTGTAAGCTGAAATGCGGTGTGTCATCCTTCGGTGATTTATAATAAACGAATATACATTATATAGAATTAGTGGACATCATCTAATTCACCAAGAGAAAAGCACTGATATGAAAACTGAACCAACTTTTATCGCAGACGTCGACATTTGGAATTGCTATGCAGTTCCCAATTCCTAAGAACAAAAAACAGGGATGGATGAAAATTAAACTCAGCATTTTTAAACAACTTCTATTTCAAGACAATGCAGTGCAAATACAATACAATACAATGCTATGAAGTTCGGTAAGAAGTAGTATTTGTTAGTCAACTTAATACATCGCTTTCTACTTTTGACAGCAAAATGTGTCGACGGTAACTTGTAAAATGTGTCGACGGTAACTTGCAAAATGTATTGACGGTAACTTGTAAAATGTGTCGACGGTAACTTGTAAAACGTGTCGACGGTAACTTGCAAAATGTATCGACGGTAACTTGTAAAATGTGTCGACGGTAACTTGCAAAATGTATCGACGGTAACTTGTAAAATGTGTCGACGGTAACTTGTAAAACGTGTCGACGGTAACTTGCAAAATGTGTCGACGGTAACTTGCCTTCCTCGGGACACCTGTTCAACTTGAACTGTGTCACGCCGGCCTGGTAGAACTTCTCAGCAAAGCTGGTGGTGTTGGTGTGAATCCAGCATCCTGTGGTCGAGCTGAATTCGAAACCGATGCAGGAATCAAGACTTATGCAGGCGTTGTAACAAACGAAAACGTTTTGGATTTCCGGAACAGGATCTGCACCGAGGGAACTCGTGTCCGGGTAGAGCTCGTATGTAATCTTACAATCTGTACGTAGAACAGTATCAGTCAATTCCGGATTTAGGCATTAGGCATAAACTAATTTTGTACACAAACCATTACAAAGGCTGTTTGAATGCCTGCTTCAATAAGTCAGACTACCGCATAGGGCCTCACGATCCGCAGTGGCCTACAAATACTCAGATTTTTGTGGGCATATATATATATATTATATATATATATAATATATATATGTATGTATATATATATATATATATATATATATATATATATATATATATATATATATATATATTAGTGTTAATCGCACATTAGCTACTCATTTCATGCTATGAAACATATACGCTATCTACTCTTTGTCGTTAGCTCTTCAGTTTTGGTGAGTAGTTAACGTTTGAGAGCCTGAAAAAAATACTCAGAAGTGTTTCTTAACAGAAATCAAAATTGTACCCGACTCCTGACATAGTCTCCTGCCAGATATCCCATGGAGAAACCTAGAATGCAAGTAGATTAGAAGGAAATTTTATCTGAAATTCGACCCCCTATATCAGGCCTGGTGAAAAAGAAGACCTCGGATAGTCAATGTATATATTTCATATATTTATAAAATAAGGCGGCTTGTTTTTAAAACAAATTACCGAGCCTTACATAGTACCAATATTAACAAGCTTCAACGTTTTTGTTGAATTTTCTGCATAACTTTTTCAATTATCAATGTAAACCAAAAATTGTGTCCTATTTTTTCGCCGGTTAAATCTAGTGGATGAGTACTGAGTAGCTCTGGTTCAGAATATAATCATATACTTGTTCAAAATGTGTACTGAGTAGCTATGGTTCAGAATATAATCATATATGCTGGTGTAAAAATTATACCTTGGAGAACATATAGTACTGAGTGGTAGTTTTAATACGTAGTAGTAATATTTGCAAGTTTCAACGTTTTGATTAATGCTATTACTATAAGTAATAATTCTGTCCACACAATGAGTAGCTATGGTTCAGCATATAATCATATTCATGTATAAATATTATTATGCCTTATGGAACATATAGTCCTGAGTGGCTAATGTAGTTTTAATACGTAGTAGAAATATTAGCAGGTTTCACCGTTTTGATTAATGATATTAAATGTAATAATTCTGTTTACACAATGAGTAGCTATGGTTCAGCATATAATCATATTCATGTATAAATATTATTATGCCTTATGGAACATATAGTCCTGAGTGGCTAATGTAGTTTTAATACGTAGTAGAAATATTAGCAGGTTTCACCGTTTTGATTAATGATATTAAATGTAATAATTCTGTTTACACAATGAGTAGCTATGGTTCAGAATATAATCATATTCTGGTGTAAATATTATACCTTATGGAACATATAGTTCTGAGTGGCTAAGGTATCTTTAATACGTATATATTAACGAGTTTCATCGTTTTCATTAATGCTATTACTATAAGTAAAAATTCTGTCCACACAATGAGTAGCTATGGTTCAGAATATAATCATATCCTGGTGTAATATTATACCTTATGGAACATATAAATAAAAAAAATAAATAAATTCTAGAGATTAGAGTGCCGTATATTCGTAGACAGTCGATAAGATCGAAGCAACGATTCAGAAGCACTTGGGTCGCTACGCAGTGGCTTGAGGTGGATTCGAACCCGCAACCCTCCGGTTACAAGGCGCCGACTTACACCACTACACCACCGCGTCCCCCTGAGTGGCTAAGGTAGTTTTAATACGTAGTAGTAATATTAACGAGTTTCAACGTTTTGATTAATGGCATTATTATAAGTAATAATTCTGTCTACACAATGAGTAGCTACGGTTCAGAATATAATCATATTCATGATTGAGCACCTACAAGGATGGAATTCCAAAATTTACGCCCATCAACCAAAAAGCTCATTCAATCAGCAGAATTTTAACTTTAGGTATTACATAAGATAGGCATTCAGATGAACATGCTGAATAGTGATGAGACTGAGAAACAAGAACTGTCATAATTAAATATACTTGTTTGAAGTCTAGCACTTTCTTGGATCCAGTTTCAAATCACATATAGACACTATACAGATAACTGTTAAGAATTATCAAATCTATGTAGCCAGCACAATAGATTTAACTCTACATCTACTTGGGTTAAACAATTTTACATAAATTTTACATAAATGCAATCAAATATGACCATACAATACAATCAACTTAATATAAATAGTATTATACCTTATGGAACATATAGTTCTGAGTGGCTAAGGTAGCTTTAACACGTAGTAGTAATATTTGCAAGTTTCAACGTTTTGATTAATGCTATTACTATAAGTAATAATTCTGTCCACACAATGAGTAGCTATGGTTCAGAATATAATCATATTCATGTATAAATATTATTACACCTTATGGAACATATAGTTCTGAGTGGCTAAGGTAGCTTTAATACGTAGTAGTAATATTTGCAAATTTCAACGTTTTGATTAATGCTATTACTATAAGTAATAATTCTGTCCACACAATGAGTAGCTATGGTTCAGAATATAATCATATTCATGTATAAATATTATCATACCTTATGGAACATATAGTTCTGAGTGGCTAAGGTAGCTTTAATACGTAGTAGTAATATTTGCAGGTTTCAACGTTTTGATTAATGCTATTGCTATAAGTAATAATTCTGTCCACACAATGAGTAGCTATGGTTCAGAATATAATCATATTCATGTATATATTATTATTATACCTTATGGAACATATAGTTCTGAGTGGCTAAGGTAGCTTTAATACGTAGTAGTAATATTTGCAAGTTTCAATGTTTTGATTAATGCTATTACTATAAGTAATAATTCTGTCCACACAATGAGTAGCTATGGTTCAGAATATAATCATATTCATGTATACATATTATTATACCTTATGGAACATATAGTTCTGAGTGGCTAAGGTAGCTTTAATACGTAGTAGTAATATTTGCAAATTTCAACGTTTTGATTAATGCTATTACTATAAGTAATAATTCTGTGTAAATAATGAGTAGCTATGGTTCAGAATATAATCATATTCTGGTGTGAATATTATACCTTATGGAACATATAGTTCTGAGTGGCTAAGGTAGCTTTAACACGTAGTAGTAATATTTGCAAGTTTCAACGTTTGATTAATGCTATTGCTATAAGTAATAATTCTATCTAAATAATGAGTAGCTATGGTTCAGAATATAATCATATTCATGTATATATTATTATTATACCTTATGGAACATATAGTTCTGAGTGGCTAAGGTAGCTTTAACACGTAGTAGTAATATTTGCAAGTTTCAACGTTTTGATTAATGCTATTACTATAAGTAATAATTCTGTCTAAATAATGAGTAGCTATGGTTCAGAATATAATCATATTCTGGTGTGAATATTATACCTTATGGAACATATAGTTCTGAGTGGCTAAGGTAGCTTTAATACGTAGTAGTAATATTTGCAAGTTTCAATGTTTTGATTAATGCTATTACTATAAGTAATAATTCTGTCCACACAATGAGTAGCTATGGTTCAGAATATAATCATATTCATGTATAAATATTATTATACCTTATGGAACATATAGTTCTGAGTGGCTAAGGTAGCTTTAATACGTAGTAGTAATATTTGCAAATTTCAACGTTTTGATTAATGCTATTACTATAAGTAATAATTCTGTCCACACAATGAGTAGCTATGGTTCAGAATACAATCATATTCATGTATAAATATTATCATACCTTATGGAACATATAGTTCTGAGTGGCTAAGGTAGCTTTAATACGTAGTAGTAATATTTGCAGGTTTCAACGTTTTGATTAATGCTATTGCTATAAGTAATAATTCTGTCCACACAATGAGTAGCTATGGTTCAGAATATAATCATATTCATGTATATATTATTATTATACCTTATGGAACATATAGTTCTGAGTGGCTAAGGTAGCTTTAATACGTAGTAGTAATATTTGCAAGTTTCAACGTTTTGATTAATGCTATTGCTATAAGTAATAATTCTGTCCACACAATGAGTAGCTATGGTTCAGAATATAATCATATTCATGTATATATTATTATTATAACTTATGGAACATATAGTTCTGAGTGGCTAAGGTAGCTTTAATACGTAGTAGTAATATTTGCAAGTTTCAATGTTTTGATTAATGCTATTACTATAAGTAATAATTCTGTCCACACAATGAGTAGCTATGGTTCAGAATATAATCATATTCTGGTGTAAATATTATACCTTATGGAACATATAGTTCTGAGTGGCTAAGGTAGTTTTAATACATAGTAGTAATATTTGCAAATTTCAATGTTTTGATTAATGCTATTACTATAAGTAATAATTCTGTCCACACAATGAGTAGCTATGGTTCAGAATATAATCATATTCATGTATATATTATTATACCTTATGGAACATATAGTTCTGAGTGGCTAAGGTAGCTTTAATACATAGTAGTAATATTTGCAAATTTCAACGTTTTGATTAATGCTATTACTATAAGTAATAATTCTGTCCACACAATGAGTAGCTATGGTTCAGAATATAATCATATTCATGTATAAATATTATTATACCTTATGGAACATATAGTTCTGAGTGGCTAAGGTAGCTTTAATACGTAGTAGTAATATTTGCAAATTTCAACGTTTTGATTAATGCTATTACTATAAGTAATAATTCTGTCCACACAATGAGTAGCTATGGTTCAGAATATAATCATATTCATGTATAAATATTATCATACCTTATGGAACATACAGTTCTGAGTGGCTACGGTAGCTTTAATACGTAGTAGTAATATTTGCAGGTTTCAACGTTTTGATTAATGTTATTGCTATAAGTAATAATTCTGTCCACACAATGAGTAGCTATGGTTCAGAATATAATCATATTCATGTATATATTATTATTATACCTTATGGAACATATAGTTCTGAGTGGCTAAGGTAGCTTTAATACGTAGTAGTAATATTTGCAAGTTTCAACGTTTTGATTAATGCTATTACTATAAGTAATAATTCTGTCCACACAATGAGTAGCTATGGTTCAGAATATAATCATGTTCATGTATAAATATTATTATACTTTATGGAACATATAGTTCTGAGTGGCTAAGGTAGCTTTAATACGTAGTAGTAATATTTGCAAGTTTCAACGTTTTGATTAATGCTATTACTATAAGTAATAATTCTGTCCACACAATGAGTAGCTATGGTTCAGAATATAATCATATTCATGTATATATTATTATTATACCTTATGGAACATATAGTTCTGAGTGGCTAAGGTAGCTTTAATACATAGTAGTAATATTTGCAAATTTCAATGTTTTGATTAATGCTATTACTATAAGTAATAATTCTGTCCACACAATGAGTAGCTATGGTTCAGAATATAATCATATTCATGTATAAATATTATTATACCTTATGGAACATATAGTTCTGAGTGGCTAAGGTAGCTTTAATACGTAGTAGTAATATTTGCAAATTTCAACGTTTTGATTAATGCTATTACTATAAGTAATAATTCTGTCCACACAATGAGTAGCTATGATCCAGAATATAATCATATTCTGATGTTATAACTATACCTTGGGGATCATATAGTATTGAGTCGCTAAGGTAGTTTTAATAAGTAGTTCCAATGCTAACAATCAACCACAAATGCAACGCCATTCAATGATAGCATTAATTAGTCGGTCCCAGTTCACATTTTCAACTTAACCATACAAAGTAATTCAATCAATCAATAGATTAACGTTCCAATGCACATATTCAACTCAATTGTCCACAAGTCAAACTGAGGAAGCAATCGCCTGTTGCTGACTGAAACAGCTAATTTGTCTAGCTTTGCCAATCAATGGCAAGTCACATCAATCACTAATTCAGTTGCAAGCAAATTATCAATGTTCAGGCTAAATCAATGAGCGTTAAAAGGGGGACGCGAAGCCTCGCACTGGATGTGTAATGCCCGCCCCGACTTTTTCACGTCGACTAGTTCAGTTACCAGGCATGTCATCTGCCTGTTAATCAATCTTCAAACTAGAAGCAAGAACTTCAGAACATTCCGCATTAATTAAGTTAATTACTCGGCAGGCTTTTCACCTATCAATCAATCTCTAAACTAATTGTAAGAATTTCAAAACATTCCGCATTGACTAGATTAATTAATCAGCAGTATTTCCACCTGTCAATCATTCTCTGAACTGATTCAATAGATTCAGCACATGAATGCTCAACAGAAAGTTAATCTGATTTCGCCTATCAATAACAGGAGTTTCAAGACAGTTCACTAAATCAATTACGAAGTAAGTTATCTACTTGTCAATCAATCTTTAAGCTAATTCAATTGCAAACTCAATAGCAAAATTTCAAAGCATCCACATTAATTAGTTCAAATGAAATACAGGTCGTCTGCCTCTCAGTTAAATTAATGCTGGCCAAGCGATATCCACCTGTAAAGCAAACCAGTTCAGAGAGTCTTCGTGAACTATGAATGAAGAGCAATCGCTAAGTCGATTAATAAGAGAATCGTGTACACAGTCGCTTACATTTGAGTTCGCACAAGGCCATGATCATCGTCGTCGTTCTCACGTGGCTTAGCTGGCAGGGGAAGCCATTTTTCTTACACTTTTCGCAGAGATGCTGCGGATGAATCTTGCACCTTTCGTCAACACCAGAATACAGAGTCTTGTCGAGAGGACGCTGGATATGAGGGTATACATTTATTCTGCACTTGATACATTCTTGCCCCATATTAGCCCAACTACTGCCAGACATCCAGACTCGCTTGCACTTGGAACATTTGTACTCCCCGAAACATCTGTTGGTTCCTTGATATGGTGTAAGTCCGACGTCATGAGCCCGGGCCAGGGCGCACATATGGATAAAGTGCCCGGGTTTAAAGCACAAGTGACAGAGATATGTGCTTGGTGGCTTTCTCGCAAGTCTTCTGGCGAGTCTCATGAAGTACAGTTGGTCAGCCGGCTCGAGCACTACATGGTCCTTACGGTCGTCTGTGAGACCATCGTGATGAAAGGTAGAAGCGATAGGCGTTTCAGCACTGCTACCGACGTCTCCTGCGGAAGGGTTCTGAAGGATAGCGGAACCCACCAGTCCTCGTCTACTATAGTTGATTCTAGTCACAGGCCCGGTTACTGTAGACGTGTAGACATTACAACCCGTATGACCGCCCCAGAGGAAAGCTGCGGCCGAGGTGTACGCGTTGGGCAATAGGCCTACTAAATCCATGGCAAGCGTTCGTTCAAACCAACGTAAAGTGATGCTCAATTCTTTATCATCAAACGTTCAAACAAGCCTAATATGATGCTTAAATCTTTCTCAACCAAACTAACACTATATGATATCGGACTTTTGCTATTTTTAACTTTCTAATTCAAAATCGACGTTCAGTTCAATAATAACGCGTCCTTCCAGTCTGTGCGATTTCAAAAATACAGACATGACGTCATCGCTCGGTCTACGTAAATTACACTCGTTGACCGTCCTTGACAATTATTATACCTTATGGAACATATAGTACTGAGTGGCTAAGGTAGTTTAATACTTAGCAATGAGTAGCTAATGTTCAGGATATAATCATATTCTGGTGTAAAAAGAATACTTTGGGGAACATATAGTACTGAGTGGCTAAGGTATTTTTAATACATAGTAATATTATTAGGAAGTTTCAAAGTTTTGATTAATGATAAGTACTAATTCTACCTACACAATGAGTTGGTATGGTTCAAATTATAATCACTTCTGTTATAAAATTATACCTGGAGAACATATATTACTGAGGGGCTGAGGTAGTTTTAATACTGAGTAAAGAGTAGCTACGGTTCGGAATATAAACATATTATGGTACAGAACAGAAAATTTTTTGGTCCACACATTTGATTTACACACATTCCGTAACATCAGGTTGTTTTACCAGTTAAAGACTCGTTTACCGTTTAACAGATACTATTAAATAGTATCTGTTTTTAGTAAACCAATGTTTGTATTAAATAACAATACACACAACTAATAGTAGCAATGGTAGTAATTTGTTTATCGATGAATACATAAAAATACCAATTTGGCATTCAAGTAATTTATCCAATTTAAGTATTCTCAAACTCAGAAATAAGCAGGGCTGTAGTCGAGGGTATACGCGGGTATACAGCGTATACTCACTTCTAGAGACAGTATACTTACCTCACAAAATATTTATATTTATTTATATCAAAATACTGATACAAAGATACAAAAAAGAAGACTCAGGTGGTTTGGCCATGTAGAAAGGATGGATAACAGCAGATTACCAGTCGCAGCCCTACATGGGCAGAGCGAGGGAGAAAGAAGTAGAGGGAGACCAAGAAAAACGTGGATGGACAATGTCAAGGAAGACTTGAAGAGCAAAGGCACGGACTTAACCATGGTGCGCGAAACTGTCAGAGACAGAACACTATGGAGAAACTTCATAAGAGCCTCATCGTCGGGAAACTGATGGAAGAGAAGAAAGAAGAAAAAGAATATCAAAATACTGTAGCGTATACTCACAAAATACTGTAGCGTATACTCACCTCTAATTTGTTTTGGAAAACTAACCGATAGCGTATACTCACCTCTAATTTTACCACTACAGCCCTGGAAATAAGTCATGAGTATGAGCCAAATAGTGCGATTTAGTTATTATTCTTATAATCCTTCTGTGTAGTATATTTAATTTGCTAAGCCTAGAACTATAGTTAGAAGCCCATACCAGATTACAGTAATACAGATAAGGCTAAATCATAGTAAAATATAGAGTATTTAATATTTCAGATGATAGTAAGTAGGAGATTCTTTTTATCACCCCAATAGTCCTTGCTATTTTGTGGGATATTTGTTCAATATGTTCTTTCCAATTTAGATATATGTCAAGGTAAACCCCTAGGAATTCAACCGAGTCTACCTGGGGAATTTCAGTCCGGTCAATTATAAGCTTTTCTAATGTATGGTTTCTGATCTTACCCCTTGCTGATAATAGGATGTAATTGGTTTTGTTTAAGTTTCAAGATAGTTTGTTGGCCTTAAACCAGTTACCTATTTGCATTAGTTCTTTATTAGTATTATCAAATAGGTCCTTATAGGAGGCATTAGAATGGAATACATTGGAGTCGTCAGCAAATAATACAAAATTTAGTAAGGTAGACGATCAAGGAAGATCATTGATATAAATAAAAAATAATAAATGGTCCAAGGACCAAACCCTGAGGAACTCCAAACTCAAGCCATCTAAATGAGGATCTAATCCCGTTACATTTACTTGCTAGTATCGTGATGAGAGATAATCTTGAAACCAAACCAGTGGAAGTCCTCTTACTCCAGAGTTAAAAAGCTTTTTAATTAATATTTTATGATTCACTGTGTCGAATGCCTTCGACAGACCGAGGAAGATTCCTATAGCGAATTCCTTATTGTCAATGGCTTGAGATATTTTGCCGTGAATGTTTATTAAGGATAGGGTTGTTGAGTAACCCGGTCTGAATCCATGTTGATAGGGACAAAGTAGTTTCAGTTTATCAACGAAATCATAGAGTCTGTGGTAAATTACCTTTTCAAGTATTTTTGCAAATAATTATAAAATAGAAATAGGCCTCTACTTGTTTAATTCCTCCCTAATCACCTTGTTTGAAAATTGGAGTAACCGTAGACAGCTTCATTTTTAAAGGTACTACACCATTAGTCACTGGGCAGTTGTATATATTGGCCAAAGGCTTAGAAATATAATCTAAATTAGAGCCAATAACAACTGGATCAAGTAAATCATGTCCTATGCTGTGAGGTATTTTCATTGTTGAGTACATAGACATAATCTCTTCTGCACTAGTAGCAGTAGGGTACAATGCCAACGATGAAGGAGGAGAAGGCCGGAGGTGGTCAGAGAAGGAGGAGGATGTGCACTTTACCTGGGTAAAGTGCACATTTCAAACTATATGCTATCATTGCATTAATAATGCATTATCCATTATAAAGTTACCATCCCTGTTTAATGATCCTATATATAGCTGAGTCAGATGGACTCTGGTTCAGCACCAATCTAATAGTTGACCAGGTTTTTAAAGTCATTTTTATGCTTAAGAAATTCCGTGTTATAATAGTTCTGTATAGATGGTATAACAATGGTACCTTGTGAAACATATTTATTTTATTTATTTATTTATTACGAACATTTTTAACGTACGCAAAGTCACACAGAATGCGAACCTGATTCGCAGCAAGTCAGTCGCCAGGAGAAGTCCAGTTAGATATCCAGATGTTTAAAAGCCAATGAAAAGTAGTTTTCATGTGTTCTTAAAGAGATAGAGTTCGATCATCGAACAAGAGATAAGTAGGCAATTCCATTCCCTCGGGGCTGCAAGATGAAATGCACGTATAGTATTGAGTGGCTAAGGTAGTTTTCAAACTAAGTAGGGCGCCTAATTACACAGCAAAATTATACGTTGGAAAATATACGTATAACACTGATTATGGTTTATTTCTTGCTATAATATACTGTGGTGTAAAATTTATACGCTGCAGAGCATATATCGCTGAGTGACTACGGTTAATTTCTTGCTATAATATACTCTGATGAAATAATTATACCTTGGGGAACATATAACACTGAGCGATTATGGTTAGTTTCTTGCTATAATATACTCTGGTATAATAATTATACCTTGGGGAACATATAACACTGAGCGATTATGGTTAGTTTCTTGCTATAATATACTCTGGTATAATAATTATACCTTGGGGAACATATAACACTGAGCGATTATGGTTAGTTTCTTGCTATAATATACTCTGGTATAATAATTATACCTTGGGGAACATATAACACTGAGTGAGTATGGTTAGTTTCTTGCTATAATATACTCTGGTATAATAATTATACCTTGGGGAACATATAACACTGAGCGATTATGGTTAGTTTCTTGCTATAATATACTCTGGTATAATAATTATACCTTGGGGAACATATAACACTGAGCGATTATGGTTAGTTTCTTGCTATAATATACTCTGGTGTTATAAATTATACCTTGGGGAACATATAACACTGAGTGACTATGGTTAATTTCTTGCTATAATATACTCTGGTATAAAAGTTATACCTTGGAGAACATATGGTACTGAGTGGAAAAGGTAGTCTTCTTGCGTGGTGAAACGTTGCCTACTCAGGAAAAAAACTATATCAGAATCGGCGTGCATTAGCCCCAAGGCAGTCCCAGTGGTGGCTACGAATGTCATCTATGACCTTTTAAGCTTTGCGCTATGAATCTAGCACGCATAGGGGCTGAGATACAGAGTGAGTAGCTATGGTGCAGAATATAATCATGAGTAGCTAATAGTCGATTCATATGTATATATATATATATATATATATATATATAGAACCTTTTTAAACGGCCTGTGTACCAAAATCCCACTCGCCTGTGCTGATGCATTCATTTCAAAATTATTAAATTTTGCCATTAGATTATTAAACGGTGTAAATGTTTTCAAGTTCTGTGATACCTTCTGGTATAATTTATTTAGCAAGGGGCCTCTATAGGCTTTATATATAGCTTAGGTGCTCACCAAGTCTAATTCCAGCGCTGGTACCAGTCGCGATCTGATACGATTTGATGTTATCTCATGCAATCTACTGTAATCTGGTGTAACTTAAATCATACTCTATCTGATGCGATAGAGTATGATTTAATATGACCAGACGTGATGCAATATGATCTATCTATTTCTATTCTATCCTTATCTGGAAACTTTTATAGCGCCATCGTCGTAATAGGCAACACCTCTTCGATGATCGCTTCGAAGCAAACCGCATTCAAAAAAGACAATCCTCTGGACAGGGAACCAGTGGAGATTCATGAGGCGCCAGCATATCTACCGATATACTACATTTCTGCTTGCTGATTTATTCGATCACCTATTAATTGATTTGCTTGTTTCTAACCATTTAATCATTTATTTATAATCCAATTTAAGAAATTAATCATTTGACCAATCACTAAGTAACTTAAGTGTTTTTGTTATAGTCATTCATCGTGACTGACATACATGTCAAACGACCAACCTCTTTGTGTTGCTCCCGGCGGTGGCGGTTTTGTTGAAGTGGCTAAAAGAATTTACAAAACACACAACAAAATATTTTAAAGTCTGAAAACAATATGTTACGCGCTTATTTAATTCATAATTCATGGCGAGCACATATTATGATAATTACAAGTACTTACATGTAGGTTATATATATATATATATATATATATATATATATATATATATATATATATATATATATATATATATATATATATATATAGGGCTTAGACTTTGCCTAAATGTTGATGCTATCGATATCGACCTGATCAGGGCTTGACTTTGGTGCGCCATCGGTTGATGCCTTGTGCATTATACAGCGGCGCTATAGAAGTTACTAATTACAATTACAATTATAGCATGCCAAGGCAACTAGTAGCGTTCTCTTTTTTTACTACTATACAAGTAACAGGTGACTGTCATTGCAGGATCTTTTGTCGTTGTGGGTAGAAACTGTTGTTAATCAGACACATCTACATATGTATGTGTACATGTGAGTCTGGCTATTTATGTAGCGCCTCTCAAGAACCTCACCAACTGTAACAGTACAGTTGTAACTATAAATAGTAATGTATATATCTGCAGAGAAACGAAACAGCGGCGCTCTATAAACGATGTGAAATGTCGTTAGGAATGGAAGGTGCTTCAGTTGTCAAGCGATGCTTAGATAACTCGAGAAAGATCACCAGTGGTGGCTCCCGCACACACGTAGACCAAACCAATGAACTGTAATCCAGAGTTGATGCTTGATATCATTTTCAGATTTGTTACAAAAGCGCTATATAATCTGTATTTTCCACTGCACACCATGTGAGGAGCGTAATTGAGCGTAATTGTTGATTGATTGATTGATTGATTGATTGATTGATTGATTGATTGATTGATTGATTGATTGATTGATTGATTGATTGATTGATTGATTGATTGATTGATTGATTGATTGATTGATTGATAATGTAAATTGCATAGAAAATGCAGTAGTATAATTAAATGTAAATTAATGCAATAAAACATAGAAACTTTATCTAGCGCTATGACATATGGGCTCATATAACGACTATGAATTAGTAAATTACTTGGAGGTCCAGGTGTAGTAGCTGGGGTCGTTGTGGCAAGTAAAGTGGTTAAAGGCCTTGTTGTGGAGGCGGACGTGGTTGAAGGACTTGTTGTGGAGGTAGCCGTGGCTGAAGGTCCTGCCGTAATGGGTGGCCCAGTTGAAGCTGAAAAACAGCGGTGAACACATCTGATTATTATCATAAATATATTTACTGTTGTCAACAATTCCTCCTCTATCGACACAGTCCTATTAATCTCAATTCTATCAGGTCTAATTACGCCTAATTAATTGCTCACTGATTCAATTAACTCTACGTAATGGTATCTATCTACGCGGTATAACGTAGCCTTTAATCGACGTAAAACACCGTCCGAAGCGTTTTCAGTATCTTTGTTTAAGAAACCACAAGGTAATTCAAATTATAATACACAGTTCAAATACTAAGTCAGCAACACTTTCTACAGCAACTCAAAAACATCGACTGTTAGCAAAAATCATCGCGCGCTTAAAACACGTGTGCTTGCTACGCCTGAGCGAAATCCAATTGTTTATGAAGCAACGGTAGCGGGCCTCGCTACATGCCGCGCGCCTCGCTAAGACAATACATTGAAACATTATATAAATACATGTATATATATATATATAGTTCGCTTTGCCTTAGTATTGTGTATATATATATATATATATAATATATATACAATGTATATATAATGCAAAGCGAACTAAATATATAATGCAACATCTCAAACTGAATTAGAGTTTGTTCTCAACACTTGTTATTTTTTATTATTTCTATTATTACTGTTGTGATCATACTTGTTGTGTTATTATTGTACTTGTTATTTTATTGCTAATGCTATATAATTGTTGTTATTATTGTTATTATTATTGCTAATATTGTTATTACTAGGCCCCCTACTGCTATTAATGTTATTATTGTTGTTATTATTATTGCTAGTGCTATAGGTATATTACTGTTATTTATTACTATTCAAATCATTATCATTATCATTATCATTATTATTACTATTACTATTACTATTACTATTACTATTATTATTATTATTATTATTATTTTTTTTTTAACGCCCGAGGTAAGAAAATCCCTCAGGCTCTAAGAAACTATAAAATAGAAGTGTATTATTATTATTATTATTATTATTACAACTACTACTACTACTACTACTACTACTACTACTACTACTACTATTACTACAGTACTACTACTACTACTACTACTACTACTACTACTACTACTACTACTACTACTACTACTACTACTACTACTACTACTACTACTACTGCTACTACTACTACTATTATTACTACTACTACTACTACTACTACTACTACTACTACTACTACTACTACTACTACTACTACTACTACTATTTTTATTATTTTACTACTGCTTCTTTGATTCGAGGTAGCTATTATCCCTCAGGTTCTTAAACCAATGTCCGGAGACAATAAACTAAATACCTAGAACGGCTTACTCGTCAAGTTCTGGCTGAGCAAGTGTCTCGGAAGGAAAGGTCACCAGTGACGTTACATTATTATTGTTGTTATCATTATTTTTGCCACGAGGTACCTCAGATCCTTCAAAAATTAAAGAATGGTCTGGAGAAAAAAACCATTCTGGGAGGGATAGAACTAATCAAGATCCGGCAGAACCAAAGAGCCTTATTATTATTGTTGTTGTTGTTGTTGTTGTTGTAGTTGTTGTTGTTGTTGTAACCTCTCCAGCGCATAGTACCGAGCTAGCTTTGTAAATTGACCCTTTTGTTGGAAATTCCCATGTTCTTATGAAGTCAAGTGCCAATTTTGAGAACTTTATCCGAGCAAACCGCCTTTACAAATCAATCCCTTTCCTTCTCATGCTATTCACAGGAAAGATATAAATTAAGAGCGTACCTATGCAGGTGTAGTCGTAGTGTGTGACATTCGTGGCGTTGACTTTGCCATTCTGGGTAGTCAAGGTGAAGCATTGTAATCCCGGTGGGCTTTGTGGTGACCAGTCTATAGCCTGACATCCAGAGCTTGGTTGACAGGCGTTCTGACAGTCGACAAGGGTTGTCGCCGGGTTTGCCGTTCCGCCGTAGATGAGATTGTTGGGGAAAGCGATCCATGTCCATGTACAATTTGCTGCAGAGTCACATTTTGCAAACGATTGGTCGTCATTACCAAAAGTAGTAGCAGCATCAACAACATCATTGTCATCATCATCATTCCTTTCTTACCTTACCTCACCTCATATAGTAGCTTCCATTGCCTTGCTTATCTTAACCTCATTTCAGTTTACCTCACTTCACCTTAACTTACCATACCCTATGCCCTGCCTACCTAACGCTATCTAACTCGTTGATGCATGGCCGCAATTGAGAGCAAACGGGAGGTGCTTACTTTTCTGCTAGTATTCGCATCCGAGAACTTTCGGCCCACGTCAAGTCTGGAGGCCGTGTCCCCGATGGCCATATTTGGCCCTCTCCACACGTTTTCGTGGGCTTTATGACCTTAAGTAACCCCATTGTATCTCACCTCACTTCATCTAACCTCATCCCAGGTACTCAACCCATCTGACCAGACCTTGTGCACTATATACACGGGCGCTATAGAAGCTACTAATTGCAATTATAATTAAAGCATGCCAAGGCAACTGGTAGCGTTCTCTTTGTCTGCCACCATAGCAAACAACAGGTGATTGTCATTGCAAGATCTTTTGTCGTTATGAGTAAAAGCTGTTGTTAATCAGACACATCTACATATGTATGTGTACATGTGAGTCTGGCTATTTATGTAGTGCCTCTATATAACCCCACAAACTGTAACAGTAGTTTGTAACTATATGTAACTGTAATGTTATGGTAGCTCCCGCACACACGTAGACCCAACCAGCGAACTGTCATCCAGAGTTGATGCTATATATCAGGTTCAGATTTGTAACAAAAGCCTTATGTAATCTGTATTTTCCACTGCACAGCATGTGAGGAGCATTACGCAATGTAAATAGCATAGAAAATGCAGTAGTTTAATTGAATTTTAATTAGTGCGATAAAACATAGAAAATGTATCTAGCGCTATGACCAATGAGCTCCTATAACGATTATGAGTTAGCAAATTACTCGGAGGTCTAGGTGTAGCTGATGTCGTTGAGGAAACTAAAGTTGTTGTAGGTCTTGTTGTGGAGGTAGACGTAGTTGAAGGCCCTGCCGTACTGGGCGGCCCAGTTGAAGCTGAAAAACAGCGGTGAACACATATGATTATTAGGTATCATAATTATTTTTACTGTTGTTACAAATATTATTTCTATTATTACTATTGTGATAATGTTCGTTGTATTATTATTATACTTGTTACGTTATTGCTAATGCTATATTATAATTGTTAGTTTTGTAAATATTGTTATTATTATTGCTATTAATGTTATTATTATAGTTAGTGCTATAAGTATATTACTGTTATTTTTTATTACCATTATCATTATCATTATTATTATTATTATTAGTAGTAGTAGTAGTATTACTACTACTACTACTACTACTACTACTACTACTACTACTACTACTACTACTACTACTACTACTACTACTACTACTACTACTACTACTACTACAACTACTACTACTACTACTACTACTACTACTACTACTACTACTACTCTACTACTCCTACTACTACTACTACTACTACTACTACTACTACTACTACTACTACTACTACTACTACAACTACTACTACTACTACTACTACTACTACTACTACTACTACTACTACTACTACTACTACTACTACTACTTGCTTCGAGGTAGCTATGATCCATCAAGTTCTTAAAACAATGTCCGGAGACAATAAACTAAACGCCTAGAACGGCTTATAAGTCGTCAAGTTCTGGCTGAGCAAGTGTCACTTAAGGAAAGGTAACCAGTCACGTAATATCATTATTGTTGCTATTATTTGTTTGCCACGGGGTACCTCAGATCCCTCAAGAATTAAAGAATGATCTGGAGAAAAAACATTCTTGGAGGGATAGCATTCATCAAGATCAGGGCTGTAGTCGAGGGTATACGCGGGTATACAGCGTATACTCACCTCTAGAGACCGTATACTCACCTCACAAAATATTTTTATTTATTTATATCAAAATACTGTAGCGTATACTCACAAAATACTATAGCGTATACTCACCTCTAATTTGTTTCGGAAAACTGTCCGGCAGCGTATACTCACCTCTAATTTTACCACTACAGATCTTGATTCAAGATCCAGCCGTACAAAAGTGTCTTATTATTATTGTTGTTGTTATAACCACTCCTGCGTATAGTATCGCGCTAGCTTTGCAAATTGACCCTTTGTTAGGAAAATCCCATGTTCTCATGAAGTCAGTTGCCAATTTTGAGAACTTTATCCGAGCAAACCGCCTTTACTACTCAATCCCTTTCCTTCTCATGCTATTCACAAGATAGCGCATTGGATAACATCTGGCGTAGAGTGCGAGAGGTACAGAGATCGAGTCCCATAGGCGGGCATGCTTTGTAGGCTGCAATTTGCGCCGTGTATTACAGGCTGTCTGTTCTGTTAGTAGTTAAGATTTATCGCATAACATGTACATGTACAGCGCAGTGCTTTTGCAGGCGCTTAAGTAAAGAATAAATATTATTATTATTATTATTATTATTATTAAGAGCGTACCCATGCATGTGTAGTCGTAGTGTGTGACATTCGTGGCGTTGACTTTGCCATTCTGGGTAGTCAAGGTGAAGCATTGTAATCCGGGTGGGCTTTGTGGTGACCAGTCTATACCCTGACATCCAGAGCTTGGTTGACAGGCGTTCTGACAGTCGACAAGGGTTGTCGCCGGGTTTGCCGTTCCGCCGTAGATGAGGTTGTTGGGAAAAGCGATCCATGTCCATGTACAACCTGCTGCAAACGATTGGTCGTCATTGGCAACAGTAGCAGCAGCAGCAGCAGCAGCAGCAGCAGCAGCATTTCATCATCATCATTCCTTTCTTACCTTACCTCATATAATATTATTGCCTTACATTGCTTTACTAATCTTTGTCTCATTTTAGTCTATACCCTGCCTACTTAACGCTACCTAACTCGTATATTCGTGGCCACAATTGAGAGCAAACGTGGGGCACTTACTTTTCTGCTAGTATTCGCATCCGAGAACTTTCGGTCCACGTCAAGTCTGGAGGCTGTTTCCCCGTTGCCATAGTTGAACCCCTTGCACAAATTTTGTAGGCGTTGACGACCTTAAGTTATCCCATTGTATCTCACCTCACTTCATCTAACCGCATCCTGGTGCTCAACCCATCGGACCAGACCCTATCGTACCCTATCCTACCTTATCCTACCCTTTATCCTACCCTGCCCTATCCTACCCTACCTCACCTCATCTTACCTTATCTAACCTCATCCTACCTTACCTAACCATATCTAATCTTGCCTTATACCTCACCTCATCTTTCCTTACCTAACTTATACCTCACCTCATCTTTCCTTACCTAACTTACCTCTTACCTCAGCTCGCCTCACCTCACTACACCTGATCGCATACTTGTATGAAGACAGTGTACGCACTTACTCTGAGCTTTCACCTGAACTACGAGTGACAGTACTGCCAAGGATGCGATGAGCCAAGTTCTTCCAGACATTGCGGATAACACTATTCAGCGGATCCACACAAGACTCCTGTTAACAACATCGTAAAGTTACCGGTCATTTGCGTACAACCTTTCCATCTAAGACTTCCTTTCGTAAGTTAAAGTTGAACCGATATATATTCAGTAATCGATTACCTGGTCTATATCGGGTCGTATCTAAACCAATCCATTGCCGTCATGATGATGCCCAAGGCATCGGTCGAGAATCGCTCCACTTCAGGAGCAGAAAACTGAGGGAGAGCGGTCCCTTAAAAGTGTATTGAAAGTGACTGGGAAGCCAATGCAGCTTGTCGTTAAAGTGTTAAACTATAGACTCGAGAGACAGCTATGATTATGAAGTGTAAGCGAATTCATTTTCTCAGTCTCGGTATATGAGGGCGGGTGGCCGGTCCTCTCCCTCACCGCATGATCTTCCCACTAATTACTGTAGTTGAGTTGACTAGGGGAGCAGGTGAAGCCGAACTCTCGAAACGAATTCTGCCCTGGCGGGGATTTGAACCCCGACCTCTCGGTTGACAGTCCAGCATGCTAACCAGTGGCGTACCGAACGGGGGGCAGAGGGGGCGAGTCGCCCCGGGCGGCACTTTTGCAGGGGCGGCGAAATGGGGTTGAAGAAAAATAAAAAAGAGTGAATTTTAGATATAAAAAAAGTATGATAGAAGAAAGAAAAACAAGGAAAGATAGAAACCGTCACTTTTAGTCAAATCGGCTTGGCTTCTGTTGATCCTTATAAGGGGGCATCACTCTCGGAGGTCTACGTTAAACACTAAACAGAATTGCAGAAAGGGAAGCGGACTCGTATTTATCTAGTAAACTCTTAACAGAGTAACAGACTAAGTCTTAAATACAGCATAGTCTACTTTATACCATATTCTTGTTATGCCGCCTTTCATAGGCTTAATCATAAAATATATAGGGCCTACACCTATATATGTATAGGTATCTAAACGAATTAATGACTTAGAATAAAATTTAATCACAAACTATCAATATCACCACCACAGCTTTTCACCACTTAGTTTAGCACTCTTTTAAAAATTAATTTTAAAATTGATCTGGCTTTGACAGAAATTGACTGCATGATTTTGTCATTTGAACTGACCCCACTTAGGGAAAATAGCATATCGAGAGTGACAGAGAGTGACGGAGAGGGCCCAAAATGCCGCCAAGGGCGGCAGTTTGGGCCCTCGCCCCTGGCGGCATTTCAGCTCCGTACGCCACTGATGCTAACCACTAGACTAACGTGCATTTCATTTCACTGAGACCCTAGTCTAGAATCGCTATCCGTTGGGGAAGTCGCATCGAAACCCGAAAGGTCTAAGACTTCTCTTTCTCTTAGACTGCGGCTTCTATCATCAAGGTCTTCCCATTTTCGTTCTCTCAACTAAGACTAAGTAGATGATAGGACTCTTCGGGTAGTTGGCCCGAGTGCATCTAAAATCTAATCTAAGAGCTGATATAGCGCCAATGTGATAATGCTCAGGCATCCGTCGATGGTCGCTATTAATCAAAATCGGCGTGCAAGCCAAATTCCAGGGCGAGTCCAGTCGTAAGCGAGAAACGGAGTCTGAGAAGTGGAAACAGCTTATGGAGGAAATGAGTCCAGGAAACGGTGTTTTTAGCTGACATCTGAAGGCCAAAACAGACTCTACATAGGTAACAATCTAGAGTCTAGGGCCAGCAACAGAAAAGGAGAATGAGAGTTCTCACTCTGTCAGAAGCACATATGAACTCCATCTGATACCTGACTCCCATCGCAGCTAAGTAATAGGAAGTTAAACTCCTATGTTTCAAGTTCAACTGACATTGAAAAGCACTATAGACGTTGAACGCTACTAACGATGCTACTATATCACTTGTCGGAATAACAATGTTTGCAATTGTTTTTGAAAAGTAAAGGTTTCACATATTCATAAATCTGAGTTAGGTAGGCCTAAGTTAGGATGCCTAATGTTCTAGTATGCAACAGCAGAAGAAGAATGTGTATGATGTATGTATATATAATTATATATATATATATATATATTCATGCACGTCTTATGTATGCATTCATATACATGCATGATGTACATGTATATGTATGTATGTATCTACGTCTGTGTATACGTACGAATGTAGGCCCCTATCTGAATTCTATCAAGCGCATATTAGGAACCCCTTAAAAAAGACAAATCTGTATGTATGCAACTATGCATGCATAAATATTATACACGTATGTACGCGAGATGTATGTACAATTGCACATATATGTGTGCATGTATGTATGTATGTATGTATGTATGTATCAAGAGACTTACTATAGCGCCTTTAGTTTTCATTAGAAAGCGCTGAAATGTATTAGAAGCCCCATGTGACCAAGTGGAGACTTACCTGCTTCTCCTATTAGGTATACCTCTTGTCAACCTCTTTGGATGACAGCCGTCTCGAAATTGATCGAAAAAGAAAGGCAAGACTTGTCTTAAATCTTTCCAACCAGTTGTGCTTCGGTGAGCACATGCAGCCGTTCAGTCACGATCGTTAAGGCGCCCTGGTCGTGACCCACCGTGGTCACTCAGCCGAAACAGTTTGTTCTTCGGGGCTCTCCAAGAATATGACAGGCCTTCGGAATTCCAAGGCAAACATACGACCACTGATGCAGAAAATTAAAGTCAACTTGTATGCATGTGCATGTGTATACGTATGACGTCGTATGAACGAATGTATGTATGATGTAGGTATGTGTGTATGTGTGTATGTGTATGTGTATGTGTATGTATGTATGTATGTATGTATGTATGTATGTATGTATGTATGTATGTATGTATGTATGTATGTATGTATGTATGTATGTATGTATGTATGTATGTATGTATGTATGTATGTATGTATGTATGTACGTACGTACGTACGTATGTATGTACGTATGTATGTATGTATGTACGTACGTACGTACGTATGTATGTATGCATGTATGTATGTATGTATGTATGTATGTACGTACGTATGTATGTATGTTTTGTATGTATGTATGTACGTATGTATGTATTTGTATGTATCTATGTTTTATGTATTTATGTATGCATGTTTTTACATGTATGTAGGTATGTATGTATGTAGATAGGTAGGTAGGTATGATAAATATGTGTACATATTTATGCATGTATATGGTTGCAGTGTGTTTGTATGCCTCTATGTTTGCATATTTGCATGTATCTGTGTATGTATGCATGTATCTGTGTATGTATGCATGTATCTGTGTGTATGCATGTATCTGTGTGTGTATGTATGTATGTAGGTAGGTACGTCTGTGTGTGTATGTGAGTATGTATGCACGCCTCCAAGGAGACTCTTCAGAAAGATGTGAGTTCATTCTGGTGAGATGGAATCAGAGCATTATGTAGCTCCACTAAAGGGTATATGTTGTCTTTAGACGTATTATGGGAATCGAATGATTACTTTCCTTGGTATTCTTACTGACCGCTCACAAAGAATGGACTATTGAGTTAGCATCAGGTAGTGTTGCACTCCACGCACGGTCGTCCGTCCAAGTACTACTCCCACCCATATTGCTTAACTCTACTGGGCGTGTCATGACCCTACCACCCACACCAAGCGAGGATTCGAACTCCAGCCATGCTGCCAATGCATAGCACTAGACAGCGTTGAGCTAACCTCCTTCACATGGACACGACGCGTGGATTCCAACTGAGCGGACGGAATCCTGCTGTGGTCAGTCAAGCGGATATATTTCCACTGGTCACGCTTCACGAAACTCACGGGTCTTTGGTTGTGTGGGCCAAGGACTCGGAAGAACCTCTCTCATCGGTCCTTTTGCCTCTTTCTCTTCGTCCTTCTGAGTATCTCCCTCTGGGTATGTGTGTATCTGGTTAGGCGTGTATTTGGACAGACGATTGTGTAAATAAGTATGTTTGTAGGTCGTGGTTCGATGTCACGAATCTGACTCTCAGACGATACGTTGTAATGCTTATATGCGGCTGTCTGACTTTACAATGGGCGTGTATGTACTTAGTGCTGTACTATTGGTACTAAAGCACGTGTACATGCGTGTTTTATAAATAGACGATGACGATGAAGGATTATAAAAGCATTACTTTGAGAGATAGCCAAGGAAATGAAGAATTAGCGACTTCATTCTTCTTAGCCTCGGCATAAGAGGGCGGGTTGCCAGCCATCTCCCTCGCTATTACCTTTACGATCTTTTCACTGGCACTGTACAATAAGTGTACTATGGCTGAGGTGGTTATGGAGTGCAACTGCATCTGAAATCTTCAAAGACATTTCTGCCCTACATGCGTGGGATTTTAACCTCTATAATTATACGGTAGATATCCAAATAGTGACAGCGGATCAAGAGACAAAGAGACAGAAGACTGCCTACAAATATTTTAGAGTGGTGTCACATGGGCAGATGTGCAGAACCACTGTAAGGCAGTCTAATCTATCAGAAATCTTTAACTTTAGAGTCACGACCAATACGTCGTAAATGTAAACATAGAATCCTATGCTTTAAAGCCTTGCATTTTCTTTCTGTTCAACAAACGATTTCTTTGTAACGCCTCTCATGACGAGAGGGATTGGTTTGACATGCATCTTAATGCACGCTCGGCGTTAAAGTGTTAAAAATGGAAAAATGGACTCATAGTTTCCAAACAAATGAACTCTGTCCAATCAACCACGATACTTAAAACGGTCCTTATTCCCCATGCAGACAAACAAATCTCTCTGTCTCTCTGGTTGGCTCTCTATGTCTCTCTCTAGGCCTCTCACGATAATATATATATATATACATATATATATATATATACATGTATATGTATATGTATGCACACAAACACACATATATATATATATATATATATATTGCGGCGTTGACACGTGCTGGAGTATATAGGATGGGCTTCATGGCAACTCGTGTCAAATCCCAGATATAGAGAGCTTTCCAGAAGGATGGACATTTCTTTTCCGTATAGGGAGGGTAAAAGGAGAGAGGGCTATAGGTTTGGCAGATAGAGGGTTAGGAAGAAGTTCGTTGTTCGTAGTTGGCGAAGAATAGAGCAGGGAAAAAAAGTTGAAAAGGTCGAAGTGCGAATACTCTCAGTCTTTCATGTTGAATGGCAGACTAAATCCTGAAACATACAACATGTAAAGCTATGGGCGTATACAATGGGCGACAATTGAAATTGAAACAATGTGAGGATGGAGAGTATCATCATCAGGATCCGTGGGCCGAAGGCCCGTAGGTGTCCAGTGCATGATCTATCACTTTTTCCCAAAGTCCCCGGTCTTGTGCTAATATTCTTAAGCTGTGCAGAGCTTGTTTACACCAATCTTCGATGTCGTCTGTCCACTCTCTGTTCACTCTCTGTGATAATTCCCATCATCACGGTTTTTATTTTTCCATTGTCATCCATATATGCCCAAATAGACTTAGTTTTCTCATCATTATTGTTTGTATTAGATCTTTCTTTATATTCAGTCTTCTTCGAACCTCCAAATTTGTCACGTATACATTGTCCAATTTAGGTGTAGTATCCTTCTATAGCAGTATATCTCAAATGCCAATATTTTATCCTGGTCCGTCTTTTTAATTATTGATGGAGAGTATAATGAATGGAATTGGGCGACGAGGAAGATGCAACATGGAGTGGATGGATAGGTGCGAACAGGATCTACACTGCAGCCTGAGAATAGCATCGCAGGATCGGGGATTGTGGAAACAAGTGCATGATGACGCATCCATTGGACACCTCCTATACGGGCCTTCGATGACGACAGCTATGACGAGTATGCAAAAGAGATGTAGTTTTCTGAAGAACATGTTTGTGTTCTCCGAATTGGAAGGGAACTCGTGCAGATTAGGCTCATCCTTAGACGGTTCGAGCCAGCGCCCAGCGGGCAACAAAATATATGCATATATTTAGTGTATATATAATGTAAAGACATACAGGCCTATATATATACGTGTACTTTGAAATATACGAATGTGATCGTGACTCGGATATTTTATCTGTGCTATTTTATGTGTGTATGTATGTACATTACGTAAAGGCTATAGCACCTTTTAAGAACGGCTCAAAAGCGCCTATATATAATATATATATATATATATATATAATCTTCGTTTAATATCTTCAAACTGACAATAACGCAGTATGATTACAAATCAGTATGAACGGATGATCACAAGTTATTACAGGAGTCGAATTTAACTGTACACGGCAGCCATGCAAGGCGCCCATCACGTCCATTTTAACAACGCGCCATTTCGCGAATGAAAGGCTGAATGGGCCTAAATTTGGGGAGGTTGCGGGAAACGATCCCGCTACCTCTTGCTCTTCACGCCAGTGATGTTACCACTACTCTATGGACCCCCTCCCACATGTGTATATGTGTGAATGTGTGTTCGTGTGATCGTGACTTGGATATTTAATCTGTGTTATTTTAAACGTTTGCTGACATAGGCGCCGACTTCTTGGGGCCTTGGGTGCCAATGCACCCAGAGAAAAAGTTCAGTGGGGGCCTGGCCCCCAGAAGAATTCGAACCTAAAATTAAATTTGTTGGGGTATCCCTAAAAAAAGGTGGTCACATTTTTCTGAGGATGAATTCCTAAAAAGTCGTCAAATTTTAGGAGACATGGCCCCCATTTAAAATTTGTTTATGTGTGTGTAAACACGTAGTAGACGATGGAAAATGACACGGAATAATGTGTAATGTGGAATTTTCCGGATGACTAAAAAAAGGTCATCAGTTTTTTTCGGAGATGATTTCCTAAATAAAAGTTTCGTTCCTTCTCGATCCGCCTCTGACTGGCACCCATGCAGAGACAAAAGCAAAAGTCGGCGCCTATGTTTGCTGACGATATTTAAAATACAATGAAAGCGATAATCATGAACAAATATCATATTCAAGAGAAGCACAGAATCATCGACGATCGCTCATGTATACATAACCGTATGTATATGACACAGCACATACAAGACTATACATCAGCGTATACATGCAGGGGCCACGTACAGCATAGGGATCAGTGGTATAGACCAAGAGGAGAATGGTTGGACGACCGTTAAGCATTGGTGCGAAACGGATGTGCACAAGGTGAAGCCTCAGCTATTGTCGCAGAAGAGAAGTCTTTGGAGAAATACAGTGAGGCGTAGCTATCGTACCGGCATGCAGGACTTGAAAATAGAACATTTCGTTTTGTACAGAAGTTTGCATGTATATCTATAAATAAGACTCATTTGCTGTGCCCAGTTTCATATGGACTTGTGAGTCTTGGTCCCAGCCATTCCAGGTCGTAGATTTCTTTGCTCTGCTGCACAGGGTTATGACCCTGGTTGTTCTCCCAGTCAGAACATCCACAGTGCAGCACAGAGGCTGCAGTCTCGTCCGTCCAATTTTCTGGAATAGGTCGCCTCGTACCCCACGACTCGAGGTCCGTATAGTCTTTATTTAGACCTATTGTTCGTAAACGCTTGAAAACCATTTTATTCGTTCCTGCAGTTTAAATCGGAAGCGCCTATACTGAGTCTCTCTCGAAGAGGCTCCATGCATAAATACGTGGTTACAATTACAATATATATATATATATATATATATATATATATAATATATATATATATATATAGTTGCATTATTTTGCGCATTTTGTATAGCGTAATCTTAAAGTAAATCTTGTGACACTTCACATCCCCACGGTATACGTGGTCATATGGTCTCGACGGTTGGCAAGACCCGAATACCTAGTTGCATAGCTAGATACATGTAAGTTTGTATTTACCTTTGTACATGTAGATGCATGTATGCTTGTATGCATATATATATGCATACATAAATGTATGCATATAATATATGCATATATACGTAAGTATACGGCGCCCTTGCAAGTTACGGCATAATAGCTGTGTTGCGGCGCATTATAAATTGCTAATGTTATTATTATTATTATTTTTTAATTATTTCATTATTATTATTATTATTATTATTATTATTATTATTATTATTATTATTATTATTATTATTATTATTATTATTATTATTATTATTATTATTATTATTATGTTTATATGTATGTATATATATATATATACTAGCTGGTTTACCCGGCGTTGCCCGGGTTTAGGAGGTTTTGGGCCGGGACACCATGGTAGCGGTCAACACGGGGGACGCGAAGCTGCTTAACCCGGCGTTTTGGGTGTTTCAATCCCTCTAGCGAATAAGCAACAAAACACTGCTTAACCCGGCGTTGGCCGGGTTTAGTTCAGTGAAAGTTTTAATCCCTCTAGCGAATCCGTACTGTAGCTGCTTAATCCGGCGGCGCCATCTGGCGAGTGAAAATAGGTTGAGTGTAAGTTTTTTTACCAGCTAAAAATGCATTCCCCGGGTAGGTTTTGGCCCGGGAGACCATGGTAGCGGTGAAAACGGGGGACGCGAAGCCTCACACTGGGTGTGTAATGCCCACCCAGAGACAGTAGTGAAGGTTTGGAGTGAAAAGGTCCAAAGCTGTAGAAATGCATCGCGGTCAAAGATCGCTGTGACAGACAGACAGACAGATTCTTGTCTTTATTTATATAGATATGCATAGAGACTATACAGTTAGACATATTAATATAATAATGTAACCGTTTATATACAAAACGACCTAGTTCCCGTTTTAGTTCACATAGCGAGGATGCGAAGGAGGTCGACGGCCTCTCTGTCTCGTGGATATTCGTGAAGCGATTCGCTTCGCTGGTGTCTTTGTTAAGGGCTTAAGGCGTCCACCGATCAACAGCGAAGGCGGAGACTCGTATATTTAGCTTCATAGTGAACGTGACTTCTCTCTTCATGAAAATTTACTATTGGCGACAGTCGATGTGGTTTTACCTTCACGATTTCAGGTGAATAGGCGTATACGCAGTCTGTCACTTTCCGTTTGCTTAACGCTGCTCTCTTCAACAGTTTCTCCGAATGTCTTACTTAAGGACGCCCTTCGTAGGCGTCGCTGTCTGTTGCTACCTTGTCCGCTGTAGAACACGGCAGACGATTTCCTCCGAAAGCTGCTTCCGTGTCGGCCACTTGGCTTAAGGTCGGACTCACTCTGGAACTTGCCATGCAACTGACTTTCGGCTAATGTCGAGAGCAATATTATAGTGGCGCTACAGAAGTTCTCGTATAATAATAATAATAATAATAATAATAATAATAATAATAATAATAATAATAATAATAATAATAATAATAATAATAATAATAACAATACAGTTTTTAACTCCATTGCTTTTAGAGGCACCTTCACACCACACCCCGGAGACGAGGACGGCGTGCTCCAAGCTTATAATACACCTCTTTTATAGTTTCTTAGAGCCCGAAGGATTTTCGTACCTCGGGCGTTAAAAAAATAATAATAATAGCAACAACAAAAATAACAACAAGGACAAAGACAAGCGACAAACGACAACATCAACCGACAACAACAAGCGACGACAACAAGCAACAACAAAAAAGCGACAACAATAAGCGACAAAAAAGCGACAACAATAAGCGGCAACAATAAGCGACAACAACAACAAGAACGACAACAAGGACAAGGAAAACCGACAAGAACAACCGACAAGAGCAACCGACAACAAGCGACAATAACAAGCGAAAACAATAAGCGAAAACAATAAGCGACAACAACAAGCGACAATCCAACGTTTCAACGACATCGCATGGATGTAACATAAAACAATTGTCTTTATACTTGTAATTACGAATTTATGTAGCGCAAATTGAAGAGAGCCTTCTGAGAGACGCTTCCTAACCAACGACACAAAGAAACGATGGAATGTAATGTTTTCAAATGCTCCTAAACGGAACGAGATAAAGACAGGTCAACAGGTCACTAGTATTTCTCAATTCAAACAATTCGAACAACACCTGGCTTCTGTCAGATCCGGACCGTTGAGTTTGTTACTTTTTTAACGGGCGCGCTACTTGTTTACAGAGAACAAAGTATTTGTACACCAAACACGTGGCATGTCTGACCCTGACGAATAAATCAAAGATGGAGGAAATGAGGTTGAGGTTATAATGAAATCAGTCGTCTAGCCTAGTTGTGAATGATAAATTTAGACCGCATTCCTTTGGGCAAATGATGTCGTATAATGCAGACAAAGAAGCCCATGTTTAATTTTAGAACAGGGAGGTAACATGAAGCGTAGGACCATGCTCCACTAGAAGTATAACATTATCATTTGTGCATTTATTAAGCGCCACTATATAGTGACTGTCTAGAAGTCGATGGCGCTGAGCACTGCTGTGCGTGAAGGACATGCTCAGGGTTTCTATGCACTAACCGCCTCAGAGAAGGCACGAACCCGTACTCTTCATGTTACAAGGCGAGCTCTCTAACCAATCGGTTATCTCTTCCCACAACAGCGGGCTGTAGACCACTAAAGTGTTCTGATGTTTGTTGTTTAAGTGTTTAGTTACGAAAGATAATGTTACTCTAAATGAGTCCTAACAGTGGACAATGGCACTGGGGTATTATTATTTATTGATTAATTAAATTAGTATAACGCGCCCACAGTCACACCGAAATCTCAATCTGAGGCACGGATAGTCAGTCGCCAGCAGAAGATGCAGTTAATATCCAAGTGCTTGAAAGGCAAGCAGAAATAATGAGTTTTAAGCCTGTTTTTTGAAGGTAGGAAGTGAATTTGAGTTGATTCCATTCTTTGGGGGTAGACGCATGGAATGCTCGCGAGCCCACAACTGTTCTGCATCGTGGCTCAGCTAAAAGATCCGTACTTGAAGATCGCAGGCAACGAGGATGGAGGTGAGGAGTTAATAGTGATTCAAGGTAGAGAGGTGTGCTGGTGCTGAGGGCTTTGTAGGTCAAACAGGCCAATATGAATGTGCCTAGAGTCCACCCTGCCTCCTACGCCGGGGTTTCTGTGCTGAGAGCGCCCCTGAATAGTCATTCCGCGAGAGGTGCTTTATAAATTTCTAGATACGATACGTTAGGCCTACTCATTCATTAAATTTTATCTCTTCTTGGTGGATGAATACGTAAGCTTTGCGAGTGTTGCAATTGCGTCATCTTTTTATTACAATGTTGTCATTTTGGTTGCGATGACGTCATCCTATAACCGATTGTTTCGAGTCATGGAGACATTTCATTTGGGAAAGGCGACTTCGAAGCGACAGCAAGAAAGGTCGTTTCGAAGAGAAACTTCGATCAGAAAAATGCTGGAAAGTGGCTGTTCGACTGGAGAAGTCAAGTGTGCTGTTTTAAGGCAGAGAACAAGCAATGATTGAAGTGATTCGCTTTAATCGCGAACAGAAAAATCATCGATCAGAAAGTAACTAGAAATTCGAAGCCAGACGTAAGAGTTTGCCTCTTGAAGATAGATGGATAAATAAATAAAATTTAGTTATTTAATGATCAATCAACAGATTAATTAGGCCTACTTTCAAGGGCTAGCCTACTTATGTCATGATAATTATGCAGCTTATAGTCTCGAATAATCAAGTAGCCTATGTGATATGAATTTAAAACTATCTAAATCATATTCTAGCAACAGTACTGCTAGTCGACCACTAAGTTATACTCAGCCTGTAAATACTGGGACAATGCTGGCCAAGTGTTGTCCAGCATTGTTCCAACGTGTGTGTAGGGGTGTGTGGTGTGTGAATGTTACGGTTGCACTATGGCTCTGTGTTGTCTGGTTGGTGGGTGGGTGTTAGTAGCTGTTTGTGAGTAAGCTACCCCATTGGGTTTGCTCGTTCGTTTTTGTATTTGTGCGTCAGTAGTTTGTTCGTAGTAGACCTGCTGGGCCTCTGGCGTGGGTTAAAATCCCGTAAGCTCATAGCTTGTCGGTAGCTTTGTATTGTTTATTTTGTCGTTGCCCTGGAATGAGCCGAGGGTCCAGAGGGATAAAAAGGAGCATTAGAGAGGACTAGATTAGAAGGAAGATCGATAAAGGTGGAATCGAGATGGAAGTGGAAATACTCAGAAATGTCAACTGCACACTCTTCTTCCACCTCTCCGCAAGGGGGCATGAGGAAGTGCCGCTTTGCTACTTCAGAGGGAGTCTGGGAACATTTCCGCAAGGTCGAAGACCAACTCTTAAGCGTCAGGGTTCCAGAAGCCTACTCTATGGGCGCCATGCTCACCAGCGGTTTCTTTTTATACGTGAGCGAAGATCATAGAACAGTTTTGTAGACTTTGTTGGTATTAAAAGTCATCAAAAGGTGACAGCATATCAGTATGGTGAACTTGGTGAACTGTATTTCAGACTGAACTACTAGTAATTGCACATTAATTATTTATTTACTCATTACCAAAACATTATTTTAACGATGTTCCGGGTTTTTCTTCAAATTTTCGCAGAATAGTTAAATCGCAGTTATTTGGTAGACTTGTGCATTGCAATATCAGCACTGTAGTGCAAAATCGGTCATGCACTTCAATCTTCAATGCACTTCACAGATCTACACGGGGGTTTAATGCCTCAAGTTCATACAATTCATGATAACCTTAAGCAGCGATTTTAAAACGGTGGTACGCGTACCACTAGTGGTATACCAGGTGTCGCTAAGTGGTAGGGCCTACGCGAAAAATTCAAAGCAATTTAAATTTTCTATGAGTTTATGGTATAGTATCTGGAAATTTATAAAGCACCTCTCACAATGCGAACTATTCAGAGGCGCTCTCAGCGTGTGAGCCTCGCGGAAACAGACAAGACTTTAAACAGAGAGGGAGAACCTAGCAACTATATAGGGTCCCAAGCAGTAAAAAGGGAAGGGAGTTCCATAGGGATGGGCCCGCGACTGTTTATGCCCATCTTTCTTGGATTAGCTACTGACTAATTGAAGTCACTATTCTACGTCCACCATGCGCTTCTTCTTTAAATTTTCTATGAGTTTATGCACATCTTTCTTTGATTAGCTTGCGCTTCTTTTTCTTAAAAGGTTAAATTTTCTATGCGTTTATGCCCATAATTATTACGAATTAAGTTTAGGAAATAGCTTCAAATAAGCTTGATTAGAAGACTTATCGACTACAGGACAAGATCATGATCAGTCGACAACCTATAAAACGACTACTTTTCAGATTTTTTTCGAATATTAAGAACTAACTTTCTGTTTTGTTACATTACTTCCTCTTGTGTAACACAACTTGTATAGTGTTTGTTATGTAGTAAGCTTAAATGTGATAATACATCTTAGAAGTTAGAACAAGTTGAACACAATTAAGAGTCCTGCAAAAAATCCACAAAAATGTAATGTTTACTTCAAAAAGTTTCTTCGGCTTCAGGTATGATCATAGTTGGAGACAGGCTTTTACAGAACATTCCAAAACATATATTTAGGCACCACAAACTGCTGCTTTTATTGGCTTTAAAATGCACTGAATCTAATGTACGAGCATCTACAATATCAAAAACATTTTCGGGGTAATATCTCCGAACCCCCGCAGATCCCACTTAAAGGGAATGGGCTAGGGAGGTTGTGGGAAGGGTTTGGGAAGAGTGGAGGCAGGAAATAGTGTGGGTGGCGGGAAGGCAGATGATGGAAAACGGAGGAACAAAAATGGATGGGGTAAGGATAGGGCTGCGGAGAGGACTGATGGGGAGGGCAGGGGACGGGGATGGGAGGGGATTTGCTTCGTCTTGCTTTTCCCTCTGGCTTCGGGTCTGAACACATGATACCAGCTTATTAGCTTGTGCCCTGCGCGCAGGGTCGTCTATCCCCCTAAGTCATTGGAGCAACTTCCCCTTCCCCCCCCTATAATGGTGGCACACACATTGACAGATCTTCCCCCTTCCCCTATTTCTTGGATGGAGCATTTGCTCCACGGTTTCTATGGTGTAGACGCCCCTGCCTGCGCATATCTTTAGATTAACGCTTTTGAAATTTCGAGATCACGATTACTATTACGACTTCTCAGCTGTTTTAGCATGAAAGCTGACCAAAGTCAAAGCCTCCACCTAATATCACTTGACGTAAACCAGTGCGTCGTATTTGGTCGTAGTCTTAATTTCTAGATTTATATAGCGCCCACCAAAGCGAAATATGTATGTATGTATGAAGACGCATTGCATAGCGCTTTAAGGTACCTCAAAAAGGCGCTGCAGTTAGAACAGGTTAAACAAGTGCGTTTTAAGGTTGTTTGAAAGGATTTGCTGCACAGAGCAAAACAGCGCGACTGCAATGTAAGCCTGTTGCAGGAGGATGGTCCAAGACCTGACGGGCTCCAGTGAAGTTGGGGTGCGCGGCACCTGCATGCCTCCACGGCCAGAAGAGCACAAGAATCGCTGACCAGGTTGACTTGAGAACGTCACGCGAAGTCACGGGAAGTCACGGGAACCAGCTTATTTAAGGACACTGACTGAAGGCTCTCAAATTAGCAACCTGTTGCTGAACACACCGTCGAATCCTAGAGGTCGTTTAGGTCAGGACTGATCTTACCTTGGACGATTTGATTATCTTTCGCAGCCCGTCTTTCTGATTCAGGGGCCTCACGGATCTCACGGACTGCATGACCTTTTTATTTAAAAAAAACGGTGACAGCGCTATAGAGTACACGGATTTCACCCCAACCAAGAATAAAATCGGTTGTCCGGAATGTCGGGGATTCAGATCCCCGCAGGCATAGGCGTAGACTCTGGGGTGGAGTGAAGCCGGGGCACGTACCCCCCCCACCAAAAAAAATTAAGATTGACTGTACACCCAATCCAACAAGTGTAGAATGAAGAACCGAATGCCCCCTCCCCCAATATTTGGACAAGTTTACGCCAGTGTCCGCAGGACAGAGAGATATTTAAAGATATATTATGCCAACGATTCAGACAATTTATATCGAATTCGTAATTTTACTTTATTAAATTATTTATTGCACAATTTACTCGTGCAAGGTCAGTGAATCAGAATCCGCGGCTCGGAACTTGTTGCAGGTTACAGATCCATTGTGCTACGGCACAGACTACAATGCTGTACAGTATATTGCACAGTATATTGCCGATTGCCTCCGACTAACTGTAGAATTCATACGACCTACCAATAGAACTCGGTCGTTCCTCTTGTGTTAACCCTCTGGCACCAATGACCCAATACAGAAACCTCGATATAATGTACTTTGTTTTCGTAATCACTAATCTTCGCTTCTATAGTGCCCGTTTTCGACTACAGCTGATCTCGCCGGCTGCGCTGGTTTCCTGCCGACCATGAGAAACATTGGCGTGAAGATGCCCTCTTCCCCGGCGGCCGCCAAACCATCTGCCCCTTTGCAGAGCGTCCGGTGGACCGTGACGGAACCCTTCGGTGCCAGACGAAGAGTCTCGAGGGCCGTTAGCATCAGGTTGGTGAGGGTACGGCCGACGGAGGTGCCGCGGAAGCCGCTCAGAGTCCAGCTCGGCTGGAGGACGCTGAACCAGGGGATGGGTGAGGCCCTGGCTCGGTCGTGGGAGTAGACCATCTCAAAGCCGGCCTTTCGCATCGCCGCTGCCGCCTCGGACATCGTCACCAGCTCCGGCAGACCAGAGCCTTCCTGGAAACAAGACAACTTTTGTAGCGCCAAGTGTTATAGATGGGATAACGTTTACCGTATTTTCAAAATATTTACATTCACCTCTTTTACTCAAGCACTATTTAGCACAGAAAGCATTACGATTTATATAGCGTATTTGGATAGGAAGCGCTCGGTACATTGCCCTCACGATGATGAAAAAGCTCCATCGAAATTGCTTTGCTTTTTAAGTGCTCTTTCTTTGCATTACATACAAATTTATAGTACACTGTACAGCATAGCAATGCACCACACACTACACAACAACATGCACCACACACTACACTACAACATGCACCACACATTACACAACAACATGCACCACACACTGCACTACAACACTATACTACATGAAACACGACACTACACTAAGCACTACATGCAATACTGCATTGCACTACGCAAACTAGTATTACATTAAGCACTACATAAAGCACTCTACTATGCTGGACACTTAACTATACTAAGCACTACAGTACTCTACATTAAGCACTATACTACACTACACTAAACACTACACTGCACTACACTGCACTACGCTACACTAAGCACTACACTGCACTGCACTACATTATACATTGCACTACATCAAACACTACACTAAGCACTACACTAAGTACTAGACTACGCTACACTGCAACACTGCACTAAACGCTACACTACAACACCCCATTAACTACACTACACTACGCTAAGCACTACATCACACTACACTAAAACACTACGCTATGAAACTGCAGTACATTACAGAGCACAATACACTACGCACTAAGCTACACTACAAACAACACTACGCTACAGCACTGTCTTGCATCGGATTGATCTCTACCATGATGTCTTCCTTGAGTTTTCGATGGCGTGGATTAGCAGGGTCGTAGCCGTCCGTCAGAACCCATTCATAGACGGCAAACAGGCCTCCTGGCTTCAAGACCCGGCAGACCTGACCGTAGACCTTGGACAGGTCATGGGAGTGGCAAGTTGCCTCGATGGCGTAGGCCTTGTCGAAGGTATTGTCCTCGAAGGGTAAGCTGTTGAAATCACCCTAGAGGAACACAAAGCACTTGCGTTGTGTGATCGTGCACATGATGCATGCATGGTCAAGTCAGTTAGATTACTGTCAAAACAAAGATGATTGGCGGAATTTTTACGAAGCCCCACATCAATCAATCAATCAATCAATTTATTGATCCACAAAGCAAACGTGACAATATAGAAGAAAATATAATTTAAATAGCCACTATGATGCTGAAAAGGTTTGAAACATTAAGATATTCATGGGTTTAGAAGGCTATATCATGCTGTGAGTGGTCAATAGGAAGCCCTAAAAGGACCAGGGTCCCGCTAGTAAGGGCCCCCATTTACTTAACAAAACTCGACGACGGCCATGTACACATGAGCCTTTGAGTAGACCTATTTAGAGACAACGAATTTGCAAAAGGTGGGCAACTAGTTAACAGAATAGTAAGACTTAGTGGCAAAAAAAGGAACAAAACAAAACAAAAAACTACAAAGTAAAATAAATCAGATGGGAGGGGGTCGCAGCAGGCTGTCACTGGGCAATCTGTCTAATAAGTAGGTGTGAACGAAGGCTTTTTTTAAAAACATAGTAACTTGGAATGTGTCGTAAATCAGAGGGGAGACTATTCCATAGTTTTGGTCCTAGATAGGTTATTGAGAATTTCCGTATGTTAGTACGTGCAAATTCAATCTGGTAAGTGTTGGGTTTATTCCTATAGTAGGGTAGGGATGAATATCTGAAGTACTTGTGAAAAAGTTTAAAAAATGCATTGGGTAGTGAATTGAAGGTATAGCGGTGCATGAAATCGCAGATTTGATAAGATGTTATACTGGCAATGGTCAATAAGCCCATGGACTGGAATAATTGGAAGGTATGGGAATTTCTTGGGGAATGACTCGAATAATGCGCTTTTGGAGGACTACAAGACGTTGTAAGTTTGACTTGTAGTTTGCTGCCCAGACTAAATTGCCATAAGAGAGGTAAGGGTATACAAGTGAATACTGAATAGTAAAGATTTAACAGAATTTTTGAGGGAATGAGTGAGGAAATGCGTGTGATGATCCCAACGGATTTAGAAATTTTATTTGCAATTTGAGCAATATGGACAGACCAGTTGATGTGTTGGTCAATGTGAATACCCAGAAATTTAACAGAGGAAACTTGGGGTATTGGTAAGTTGTCAATTAAAATTGGTTCATTGAGCTGGGGAATTAGTTTATGGCTTGAAGAGAATAGTATATAGTTGGACTTATTTATGTTAAGGGATAATTTATTAGCTTTAAACCATTCAGAAATAAGGTTTAATTCAATGTTGATGGTCGTTGCAATTTGACGGGGAGAGGACCCAGAGAGGAATACATTTGTATCGTCAGCAAACAGTACGACGTGGAGGAGCGATGAGGCTTTAGAAAGGTCATTAATGTAAATAAGGAACAGAAGAGGACCTAGGATGGACCCCCTGGGGGACGCCATAGGATATAGGTTTAGTGCTGGATATCTCTTGATTACATTTAACTTGTTGATGTCGGGAGGACAAATAGCTTCTGAACCAGGGGAGAGGTGTTCCCCGGATTCCGCCTTGGTCAGAAAATTCTGAGCGAATTGGGTTTTATAAAATGCAACAGGCATTTGGAATAACATTTCGCATGAAGGATTTTTTGTAAATAAGAATTCGGAATTCTCTGCAGTCTGCATGCAGATAGAGTTCTTTTGCTTGAATAAAATAAACCACTCATGTTTTCTTTAAAATAGCGAGTAGTCCGACTTGACAATTTTTTAGAAAGGAAGAGAAGTCTGGATATGACTCATATTTTTGGGTCTTGGTTTCGGTCTTGAGATTCAAAGACTTGTTTTGGTCTTGGTCTTGACGTTTAAGGTCTTGACAACAAGACTAGGTTAAGGTATGTTGAGAAAAGGTGAGATAAGGTTTAGGTCAGATTACGGTATATGGTAATGTATAAGAAGGTATGAAATGAAATGGCATGGTAAGAGTTAGAGACAGAGAAACAGACAGAGATACAGACCGACAGACAGACAGAAAGAGATACATCAATGTCCTATCACGTACCTACAACATTTCCAGTCCAAGTATCTCGGTGATCTCTTCGCCATCCAAGCAACCCGCTCCACCTGATCATCCTCCCATCGCCGTCTCTCTCGACCTCTGGTCACTACTCATCTCAAGTTCTCCAGCCGAGCCATGGCCAACACAGCACCACGCCTCTGGAACGATCTACCTTCCGAGTTCCGCAAATTCTCGGTTCAGTCACTATCACAATTGCAGCCCGTACTCCATTATCCTCTTCAAGCTCCTCTGTCACCCCCCTCCGGGGTTTCCACTCAAAAATGGTATCCCCTTTTCAGGAACTCATACCCTGACTCATAATAATAATAATAATATTTATTTTTTAATTAAGCGCCTGCAAACGCACTGCGCTGTACATGTACATGTTATGCGATAAATCTTAGCTACTAACAGAACAGACAGCCTGCAACACACGGCGCAACTTGCAGCCTACAAAGCATGTCCGCCTATGGGACTCGATCTCTGTACCTCTCGCACTCTACGCCAGATGTTATCCAATGCCCTATCGGGCATCTGATACTCCGCCTTCCTATTCTTCTCGCCCTAAACGACACCCGTCTTAACAGCTCCTCTGCCTTCTCTGTTGATCTGGCCCCAATGGTAACAGGACTCGGAACTCCGTTGGACTACTCTTTGGAAAATTCCCTCTGATTTCGACGCAGCGCTCGTGAATAGGCTGGTGCCCCACGCTTGGCCTTCGAGTGTCGCTTTAGAAGTAAATGGAGATTATGATTACGATTTCGAGACAAAATGCCAGAGAGAAGTGACCTTGAGGAAGGAACAGAGGTGGTCGAGGTTGGCCTGGCGCGTGAGGGCGCGTGCTCTGACCAGCTGGTAGTCGTTGCAGTTGATCCCAACGATCTTGGACTCTGAGAAGACAGCAAGGTTCCTCGCCGGACCACCGACTCCACAGCCAACGTCCTACCAACGCCGTCAGAAACCATAATGCCATCTACTGCCATACTGCCATCTAGTTGAAGTAGCTACGATGTCACTTAGTTATAATTCCATCTATTCATAATGTCATTTAGCCATAATTCCATTTTATCATGATGCCACTTAGTCATAATTGCACTTAGTCATAATGTCACCAAGCAATCACATCATTAAGCCAAGGCCGTAGCTAGGGGGTGTTTTTGGTGTTTAAACACCCCCCGAAATTAAATAATGTACAAATGAAACAATGCATTTACTAACTTCAAACCCCTTGGTCGGTTGATTCGGTTGCATTTCGGCTTGCTCAAGGACGAGAAAACACCCCCCGAAACAGAAAAAAAACCCGAAACAAAATCCTGGCTACGGCCTTGCATTAAGCCATAATACTATTTAACTATAAAACTTTGCCCACTTGACCATTATAGTCTGCTACTTTGGTTAGTAGGCCTAACATTTCGACTACGTTATCCACTGCTTGATATAGCCACAATTCTTTGCTCAAAGCCTAACTCCTAATACGAAATACGACGTTAGCCACAATTCCCTCTTTATCTTAACACTCATTAGTAGTGCGGGATATAAACTTTGCGAGGCCTTGAGCTATATAAACCTTCGACGCCCCCTGCTAAAAAATTACACCAGAAGGTCTTACAAAACTTTAAAACATAATTATTTAATAGCAAGGCATTTAAAGTTGAAAATTTCAAACTATTTTTAAATGAATGCATTTACTCATGCGAGGTTGAATTTGCTACACAAGTCGTTTAAAAATGTTCTACATAACAATACACACACACGCACACGCACACCACACGCATATATATATATGATTATATACGTACAGTACACGTAAAATTACCCCCTCCCCCCAAAAATCTGAATTTTTAGGCCCCTGCGATTGTGAGGCCCTAAGCTGCAGCTTTTTCAGCCAAAGCGTAAATCTGGCACTGCTTATTAGCCACAAATGTTGCCAACTTACGAGAACGAAATCATCTGGTTTCAGCTCCAGCTTCAGTCCGAGCGTGTACTCGTACTTCCCGAAGGAGTGATCCCGAGACTCTCCGGCCCTGAGCACTGCGAAGTGGAAAGACTGACCCCATCCGTATTCGTAGAAGTCCGTCGCCAGGTCGTAGTAGTTGTTCGAGACGTCCATCGAATTCTGCTTGCGCAGCTCCTCGACCGACTCCTTGTTCTGGTTCGAGTCGAAGTAGCGAAGGTAGTTTTCGGCACGGGTCTCGACGGCCAGGGTCCGGTCGACGGGCTTCAGGAGGCTGGAGATCGTCGGAGACTCCACCGGGTTTGTGGTGCTAGTCATCTCTGCAGGCATTCTGTGTGTCCATAGACGCAACTTAAGGTTAATATAGGCGCATAAAAGTGCTTTTATGAATAAAACATCGACAGCAACAAAGCAACAGCACTAGCAAAACAGCAACATAAAATCAACAACGGCAACAAAACAACAGAAACAACTAAACAACAACAATAAAAACATAACAACAAATAACAGCAACGACAATAATAATAGCTATAACAGTATTACTAACAATGGTAATAATAACAATAGCAATAATAATATATAATAAAACATGTAACAATAATAGTAATTTACAAGAGTAGTATACTGACTGCTTGATGGATGCATTTAAGGAGCGAAAGCTGCAAGAACGCCAATGACAACGCTGTTGGTCTGGATGATGAGAAAAGGAACCAGAAGGGTTTACACCACTACAAAGTGGTTAAGGAAATTGCACAGAGAAGACAGAGGGGAGTTGCGTCTTTAAGTCCTGTATCTGCCTGAGGGCTGAACACGGAAGAAGTGTCAAAAGGCGGAGACTTTAAACGCACAGACTCGCCCTCTACCTGGTCCTACCCAATTTCTTCTACGAAATACACTTGTAGTACTCGTCTAACCTTCTGATAAAAAACCTTACCTGTTTATCGTGTGATTTACCTGTTACAGTTACGTTACCGGTAACCCCCTTCCTCTCCCCCTAACCTGAAAACATTGAACTTGACTCGATTATCGGCGTTTTAATAACTAGTAGAACACGGTAGCCAATTGGTTGAGCGCTCGCCTTGTAACACAGGGAGCACAGATTCAGTCCTCATCCCTTAAGACGCTTACTTGGTAAGCAAGTAAGCGTCTGAAGGCATTGAGCAGGTCCTTCACTCACAGTTGCTCAGCACCATCGATTGTTGCTTGGTCAGAATATTTTGGCGCTTAATAAATGCGCAATAATAATGATATTAATACCTCAGACTTGAAATCCGCACAATGCTCTCTATTCACGTCTCAAACGCCTGTTGCCTATAGTATCAGGCCACCTGCAATTATTGTTCCGTGTGGAATGCCTCACCTGACGTGACTCTAGAGTCTAGACGTATACGTGAGCCGCTGTACTCTTTGTGTACACTTTGTGCCTACACTCGGCACGAATTAGCCACAACAACTTGTATACACTTGAAATGAGGGCTGAATTTTTATGTTGACACGGTCGCTGCCCACAACTTCCATATATATTAAGCTATATATAGGACTCATCACAGAGGACTTTCTGTCCTTGTGCATATGTCTTTGTATATGTCTATGCGTCTGTCAATCAATCTGTCTGTCTATATATCTGTCTGTCTGTCTATCTATCTGTCTGTCTGTGTGCATGTATTCATACATAATTACAGATGTATATGTGCATTCATATTTGCGCATTTCAAGAACTTTCAAAAACGCTGATGGCATCATACGAAACAAACTGTATGCTTCAATGTATGTTTGTATGCATGTATGTGTATCTGTAGGCCCCTTGTGTGTGTATGTATGTAAGTGTGTATGCATGTGTGGATGTATGTGTGTATGTTTGTGTGCATGTAAGCATATATGTATGAAGATATGTGTGTATGTATGTATGTATACAATAAAGATCTTTGATTGATTGATTGATTGATTGATTGATTGATTGATTGATATATGTATGTATATACTATGTATGTATATTTGTATGTATGTACTATGTATGTTTTGATATGTATGTGCATGCATGTTCTTATGCATCTGAAGCTTTTAATGGCGCTACAGCATGGCCATTGGCCAATCTATAAGTTGTCACATGCAAAATAAAGCAGCTGTTTAAAAAGTTTCTAGACTTTACTTACGTTCTACAGCCACTGATAGTCAAAGACCATATAAATTTTATAGCGTCTTTTCCTCGTCTCTGCAAGGCGCTATGCAGATGCACATAATGTCCAACTACGCATACATATAGCCTGTATAGCTATGATGAACAGACTGTACACTTGTTGAAGAACCCAGAATAAAGATACGCCAAGAGTCACTCATCCGTAGACTATGTCTGCTTTGTACACATAAGGCAGGTATTTAGCGCAAACACGCGCCACATATTGAATAAGCGACCGTTACAACAACCAGTGGTGCAGGCACTACCCTCAATAAAGCCGGTGTAATCACCCTTTAGGGCTATAGTTCATTGACACCACAACAATAGCCTATTTTTGTTAGTATATCTGCGTTCATTAAACGCCACTATCTAACAACTAAGTATCAATCGATGGCGCTGAGCAATTGTGAGTGAAAGATTTGCTCAAGACCCCCTACACATGTAGTAACCATCTCAAGGGAGGAGTCTAGGAGTCTCGGAGTCTCGGACCCGTACTCTCTTCAGCCACCCTGCCCTACAGATATCTGAATTCAAAGCTGCTATGTTCTGTGGTTATCCAGGTGATGTGGAAATATATCTGCACCCAAAGCATTATGTACTGTAATTGTAATCATAAACGTGAATTTATATAGCACCATTTCAAGAGAAACTCCTCAGTGGCACTCTACCTTTATCTGAATTCATAAAGGGTTTATTTTGTAACTATCCAGGTGATTTGTATATATCATATGTATTGTATGTGTGAATTGGTGTGTTTGCGTATGTGTGTTGATGGTATATAACGCAAATATTGGACTCACTTAAGCATGAAAATATTCTGCGGTCAGGTATGAGTGCGTAATTGAAATGCTAATGAGCCACCATCCAAGCCACAGACAGCAGGGTAACAGCACAAAGAACTCGCATGAATATTATATGTGTGTGAGTGTGTGTGTGTGTGTGAGAGAGAGAGAGAGAGAGAAAGAGAGAGAGAGAGAGACAGACAGACAGACAGACAGACAGACAGACAGACAGACAGACAGAGACAGAGCAGAGGCAGAGACAGAGACAGAGACAGACAGACAGACAGAAAGACAGGCACAGACGCAGACAGACAGACACACACACAGACAAACAGACACACAGAAAGTGAGCTTAACGTTTAAGGTAAACACTTTGGTTTCTCAACTACGAAACCACATCCATATAATGGCTGTCATTTAGTGGAACACTATAGTAGAACAACAGCACATGGAATAACCGCGTGACATGATCTATAAATAAAAAACAATTTCCTTTTGTTTGTGGTGAGGCATAAACATAGTTGCACATACAACAAGCACATGCACGTTTGGTGGCTTCATAAATACGAACATCGAGTTCCCGATACAGACATCGTCCAGGTGTACTTGACGAATTTCACAACAATAATGTTTCATAAGGTTATCAGGGCTGCCTCACTTGTTTGATTCTGGTAAATTGACTACACAAATATTTGGTTCACTTTTTGTCCAATTCTTCTTTGTTAATTCAACTGCCATTTCATCTGCTACTATAATTATTATTGAGAGACGGAGATAGACAGACAGACAGACAGAAAGAGAGATTTAAAGAGAGAGAGAGAGAGAGAGAGAGAGAGAGAGAGAGAGAGAGAGAGAGAGAGAGAGAGAGAGATTGAGAGAGAGATGCAGTGAGATATAGAAAGCATACAGACAGGTATGAGCAGAGATAGAGACGGACGTGCAGAGACAGAGATACTGAAAAAGGAGAAAAGATATGAGAGGGGTGAGAGAGAGAGAGAGAGAGAGAGAGAGAGAGAGAGAGAGAGAGAGAGAGAGAGAGAGAGAGAGAGAGAGAGAGAGAGAGAGAGAGAGAGAGAGAGAGAGAGAGAGAGAGAGAGAGAGAGAGAGAGAGAGAGAGAACAGACAGACAGACAGACAGACAGACAGACAGACAGACAGACAGAGACAGAGAGAGACAGACAGACAGACAGACAGACAGAGAGAGAGAGAAAGAGAGAGAGAGCGCAAAGGGTTAAAGATCTCTTTAAATATATACATATAATTATATAACCCTCTCCCTCTCCCATATACCATCAGCCTCTGCCTCTGCCTCTGCCTCTGCCTCTGTCTCTGTCTCTGTCTGTCTGTCTGTCTGTCTGTCTGTCTGTCTGTCTGTCTGTCTATCTATCTATCTCTGTCGCTCACTTATACACACACACACCTACACACACCTACACACACACACACACACACACACACACACACACACACACACACACACACACACACACACACACACACACACACACACACACACACACACACACACACACACACACACACACACACACACACACACACACACACACACACACACACACACACACTGCTAGACCTCCAGCTAGACCTCCAGGCTCCAGCTACGGAGCGGTTGCCATTTTGGAGTAGGTTGTCATCATGGGACACAGGGTTGTCATTTTGAAGTAGGTTGCCATCTTGGTGTAGGTTGCCATTTCAAAATAGGTTGCCATCTTGGAACAGGGTTGTCACACACCTACACACACAGACATACACAAATACACACAGACACACGCACACACACCACACCACACACATCTACACACACATATATACGTGTATATATATATAAATATATATATATGAAAACAGACTTCTACCTGGTGTGATTCACATATATACGTATATATATATATATCTCTTTGTGCCGTCGGCTCTAGGAGCCCTAGCGATCGTCATGCCACGCAGTCTCCGTTGCCGTCTTGCTACTTCTCCCATGCAGTAGCCCTTGAGTCGCGCTTTGGCCTGGGAGTCCCACCTCAGCGCTCCGGCCTGGGAGTCCCTCCATCCGCGACCATCGGCGTGGTTTGGTGTGTGGCATGACGATTTTCTTGGCATGATTAACAGGGGTGGTTTGCCATTGCCTTCCCCTGGTTTTGCCTGCCGTGCCCGTTCGTTCCCCCTCCTAGGAAGAGTACTTCCTAGGAAGGGTACTAACGGTCCGCACCACGAGAAGGTGGGCACGGAGGACTTTGGTTCACCAGCCCAGGTCGGATCCGAGTCTACGCTCATCAGAGTCGTCGGTCAGGTCGCCTCCCTGCTTTACTCTGTACCAGAGTGACTGGTGAACCTTTGCGGACCTATATATATATATATACACATATAAAAATATATATGAAAACAGACTTCTACCTGGTGTGATTTTTAATAGCGTGACTAATTTTAATAGGTTTAAAGTACACGCGTAAAAATTCAATGAATTATTCTTCGTGCGCTAGAGCCACGCTCATTTGGGTGCGTTTCGCAGTTAAACAAACAATCCAGCGCCATATAAATGAACAGTTGACCGGGTCTTCGCTACGCATCAGCCTTTAGCCTCGTGCCTATTAGCATAAAGCATCTTGTTTAGTTCACCTGTGTATGGGTAGAGTTTTGTCAAAGTTGTCTGCAGTGTATATAGGCGCCATTTTTGGCCATGTTCTCATTTTGAAGCAGGTGCCTTTTTAGCTAGACCTCCAGGCTCCAGCTACGGAGCAGTTGCCATTTTGGAGTAGGTTGCCATCATGGGACACAGGGTTGTCATTTTGGAGTAGGTTGCCATCTTGGTGTAGGGTTGCCATTTCAAAATAGGTTGCCATCTTGGAACAGGGTTGCCATTTTGGAGCAGATTGCCATCTTAGGATAGGGTTGCCATTTTGGAGTAGGTTGTCATCATGGGACAGGATTGACATTATGAAATAGGTATCCACCTTGAGATACAGGGTTGCCATTTTGGGGTTAGATGCATTTTGAGCTAGGTTGTCCTTTGAATTAGGTATCCGTGCTATGACAGGGTAGCCATTGTCATGATGAGTTTGGTGTCCATTTTGGACTATATACCCAGTTGTGCATCGGTGGCTACTATAGCCCGTCGTGTTACTTTTATGATGGCTCGATAAGCTTCTAAACAAAGTCTGTCCTACTTTGAGACGGAGTTTTTGACAACAATGATTGTAACGCTCAGTATACAGTTGTTACAATTTGCAATCTTGCTGTTATACAAAGCAGGATTGCAAATTTTAACACCAGGTTGTCCAGACTTTCCTCATTTCCACGAACTAGGTTGTCCAAACTCTTCTTTACTTCATGGAGCAGGTTGTCCAAACTCTCCTCTGTTGCATAGATAGATCTGTCTATACAAGTTCACTTGTAGCTGAAAGCAAGACCACACACAACAAGTCTATCTCAGTAGGTGGCCATTCCACGAATGTCTACGTTCCTTCCATTGCATCACCGATGCTTGCCATAGCTACATCTAATGCTATTATATATAGTTTTCTGTTATATATTTAAATCTATATATATGGTCAGTGTGAACTGTCAACGGAAGGATTGGGTTGACAGTCAGTATAGCGATTTAGGATCTATATATATATAGTTCCTTGCGTATATATAAAATATATATATATATATATATATATTATACAGACACAGAACTATTTATATATACTATATGATACATATATATCTACGTATATATATATATATATATAATATGCCTGTAATGGTGATGTCGCATATAGGATGTGTATAATGTTGTGTTCTAATATGCGTTGAGGCCTAAAGTGTTTGGGTGCGTTGTGTCGGAGTGAAGTTAGACACAGTCTGGTATACTTAGTTCTTACGGTCTGAGGGTTGCTGATCTTGTTAGTCGGATCACATTGGTCCTCTGAACGTCTGCCGTACTTGGTTCTCGTGAATATATGGAGTAGACTGACGCTATACAAGTCAACTATGAAACTGGAAGTGTGAAAAGTGCGAGAGGTAATCTCATTAGGAATCCTTACTATGCAGTCCTAAAAGTAGAGTAGACATAATGCGCAGATTTACAGATTTGTGAGAACAATGGTTAATGGTCGACGATAAAATGGACTTGAATGAATCGTTGACTGACTGAATGACTGACTGACTGACTGACTGACTGACTGACTGACTGACTGACTGACTGACTGACTGACTGACTGACTGACTGACTGACTGACTGACTGACTGACTGATTGGCTTACTAAATCATTGACTAACTGCATGCCTGATTCACTCATTCGCTCGCTCGCTCACTCAGTGACTCACTAACTGAGGGATTCACTTCACTGACTGGCCAAATGACAGACTGAATGAATGATGTGGTTGTGATGACGACGATGATGATGACCATGACTATAACGAAATTCTGACTGACTGGCTGACTGACTGACTGACCGACTCACTCACTCAGTCACTCACTGACCCATTGGCTTGATTGACTGGAATGACTGCCTGCCTGCCTGCCTGCCTGCCTGCCTGCCTGCCTGCCTGCCTGCCTGCCTGCCTGCCTGCCTGCCTGCCTGCCTGCCTGCCTGCCTGCGTGCCTGCCTGCGTGCCTGCCTGCGTGCCTGCGTGCCTGCCTGCCTGCCTGCCTGCCTGAATGAATGAATGAATGAATGAATGGATGACAGAGTAAATGAATGATGGCTGTGATGACCCCGACGACAACGAAAATTCTTGTGTTATTATTGTTGTTGTTCGTATTGATTATGGTGATGATGATGACGGCGACGACGCATTGGTAACAGTAGTAACAATAATAATAATAAAAATAATAATACAGACAACAACAACAATGGTAGCGAATAAGGGATTGTTAGAACTATCATCATAACATTGGTTAGAGCGGAGAGTAGGAAACGGAGCAAGATCTTCATTCACAATTGCTCATCATCATCGATTGAGGCTTGGTCCTTAGATAGTGGAGATTAATAAGTACAGAAATAATGATGATGATGATGATGATGATGATGATGACGATTACGATGGCGGCGACGACGACTACGACGATGACGATGACGATGACGATGATGATGGTGATTGGTCGTTCCTACCGAAGACCTTCAATTGACTGTTGGTCGATTATGATGAAGATGATGATGGCGATGATGATTGATGATGATGATGGTGGTGGTGGTGGTGGTGGTGGTGGTGATGGCGATGATGATTGATGATGATGATGGTGGTGGTGGTGGTGGTGGTGGTGGTGGTGGCGGCGGCGGCGGCGGCGGCGGCGGCGGCGGCGGCGGCGGCGGCGGCGGCGGTGGCGGCGGTGGACGACGACGACGACGACGACGACGACGACGACGACGACGACGACGACGACGACGACGACGACGACGACGACGACGACGACGACAACAATGATGATAAAAAATAATAATAAAAATAGTAATAAAAGGTTTTTATGGGGTGGACTTGAAACTTGCAATTGTAGCGAGTTTTTATAGCGCCAATGACGGTCGCAAATTCAACACGGAGGTCGATATTCTGAACTTTGGCAAACGTAAATTATTTACAGCCGTCCTTGTTGCATTGTTTACCGAATATTCTGCTAGTAGCACTTTAGCCTCCACGCATTGCTATTTACCGTGGTCAGTCATCGTCCGTATAAATCGTTCGTTAGCCTGTAAGGCACCGGTCACGCTTCAATGCGTTTCTGATTGTCACGCTTCATTGAACATGGGACGCCGATATCGTTTTTGTTTGGGTAGCGATGGACGCTGGAAAGACGAAGAACAGTAAATATCCACCTCGGACTTCTGTTTTTATGGAGTGCACTTGAAACTTAGTCCGGATTATGTAGAATGTTAAAATGTCGAAACACATTGTTGAAGTCCATTCCATTCAATCTACATCTACACACTTGAAGAAGCGTTCTGTGTGATCTTCTGTTCGAAGAAGCGTTCATGTATTGTCAAATCGGAAGCACCTCGGAGAAGTATTCCGAAGAGGCGCCATATAAATCTCCGACAAACGTTACGATTACGCTTATATAGACCCTATAGCGTCTTTTGCTGTCAAAAAGTAGAAAATCCTTTAACTCCGGTACTGTGCTTTCTGCAGTGGCCTCTACACACCATAGAAACCTTGGAGCAAATGCTCCATCCAAGAAATAGAGGGGGAAGATATGTCAGTGTGTGTGTCACCAGTTTAGGGGGAAGGAACGGGGAGGGGGAAGAAGAGGGGGAAAGGGGACGTTGCTCCAATTACTTAGGGGGATAGACGCCCCTGGCTTTCTGAGGAGTTTCTGTAGATGGGTGTGACTAAGCGTGTTGCCTTTATGCTCCTGAGGAGTCTGCATAAACAAGTTACCTTAACCTTTTTCTGTCCGCAGAATTATAAGACGTTCTTGGTAATATCACAACAGGACTTTATATGGAGCCTGTCATAGCGTCATAAAGACGAGCGAAGAAGGCGGAAAGAACCTTCTACCTATAGTTGTCAGGTCCTTGAAATTGTCTCGCTGTCATAAACTGAGTTTTACGTCCTTTACTATCAAACAGAAGTCCTCATTGTCCTATCGACTGGCCTAGAAGGGACACACCCTTAGCGCGTGACAACCAGCATCTGAGTTGACCGTCAATCTAGGAGTCCAGTTTAGTAAGTGTAAAATCGCATGGCGAGTAGGAACTGCATATACGCCGGGTCAAAAATTACAAACCAATGCATTAACCATTATGAATGATAAAGCAGGCATTCTGAATCTCATTAATACAATAGTCGTATACTGTTTTCGTACCAGACCCGATGTAATTTGTTCCGTTGGCATTGCACAGAAGATAGCAGCGCACTTCTGGTACCATTGTGGTTAAGTTATTGATTGAAGGATGTTGTTCCACTATACATAGTACCGTCTGAGTCGCTTATCGCGCATTGATCTGACATTACAGAGTGCGTTCAGTCCTTTGAATACACGAGGAGTGGACTGTATTCAAGGTTCAACGCTTCCACGAAGTGAACTTTAACCCAGACCTCTATTCGTTTTGATAGATGGAGTGGTTTTGATAGACAGCTAGCCAGAAAATCAATCAGTCCCATTCGATTTCTGTTTTGAAATTAATTCTAAATAATTGGCATTCTCTAAATCATAAGCACTCCTTACAGTTCTTAATCTTAATTCTAAATAGCAAGTACTCTTAATTTCATAACCATAAGCACTCCTAAGTCCAGGGCTTATTCTAACGTGCAGCTGGACACAAAGTGTGTAGATGGGAAAGAAATTTGTATAGTTAAAATTCAGATTTTGTGCAGTTATTTTTGTAGACCTAATTGGATAAACCAACGAAAGTAGCTAATAAGCTTAATTCAGCTAGTGGTTAAAATATAAGACATGTTTGAGCGCAGTGAATTAACTGTTAAACTTCTATTGACTGTTTGCCCTACTAGCATAAGATACAAAAATACAGATTAAGGCATGGAATATTAAATGCAGCTGCTGGTTTCCCGTGTCAGAAATAAGCCAACTAACGCTTAGTTAAACGAGATTAAATGCAAGCAATAACTGCAGTTGCCCGTTTGTAACATTAAAAAAGTTAAAAGCGAAACAGTTCCAATTCTGGGCAACCACACAACCACGTTCATCACCGATTACCACGTTGCACCATGCTGTCTCCTCCGCTTGACCTTCCCGGACTCTGACCTGGCACCGGAAAGGACAAGGCGGACATATGGCTATTGCGGACTTGATTTGATACAGCGCCGGTGAATATGCTGGTCTCCCTGACGTGGCTTTTGTGTGGCGCTGAGAAATTTCATGGATTTACACTTACATTTACCGAAGTGGATGTATGCATGAGTATATGTTTTGCAGCAGCTTCTCCAACTGTTTTACTGCAGGCCTCTTCGAGTGCTTCAAGAACCCCCTTTGCACTCCGGCATCAAGGTTCGCTGGCACCTAAAAAGTATTGCTGCTCTGTAACAACTTTCGTAGTCACTTTCGCAATTACGTAAATCTTATCAATCTGCGTACTGCCTACAGTTCCATCGCATCTTATGGATAATGCCAATACATCACTTGTCAGCTTTTGTCAAGAATTTTTCTGTGGCTTTGTAAAATACATTGTAAGAATTCTTTGAGCTTGTCACGCTCAGCGATCTTATCTACTATTCGACCCCTGGCGCCCTCCGATGATCACAGATGGTAGTCAGAGTTTGATTTGTTTTATTACTCAAACGGAGAATCTTGTGTTGAGGCGTGACAGAGATGCCGGCGTTAAGTACTGAAAGTCTAAGCTTTGTTCGGTTACCATTTTACTGCTGTTCCATGAGAAAGCAGACGCAACAGTGCTGACAACAACTCTTGCCGGAAATGAAAACGCACGCATAGTTAATTTATTTTCATCCCCACATGGCTGTGTGCACGCAGATGGTGCAGACTTTGTCTGCCATTGTCTCATTTATCTTTGAGATTGCTGTTCCCATGTCAGGCATCTGCACTTATTCCTTAGGTTTAGACCAGGAAGACGTTTTATGAACGAATCGTCCTTGAACAGCCTTAATTAATGATGTGCACCCGGTAGCCATAAAATTGAAATATTAATATGCACTAAAACATTGCCAAAAATGAGGCGAATTCACTGTTTGAAATGCCATATCTGTTCACCTTCAGAGGGACGAACCTCTGACCAAGAGCTTTGCCCCTGGACCTCACTGGAAGCATAACCCCGAGACCCCCTAATTCGTTCCTGATGTACAGTTAAGAAATTCCTTAGGATATTATAGACCATACACTGGCTCCACCAGGCGAAGATGCTTAGAAATCTGACCATATTTATCGGGACCTGTTCATTAAAGACAGCCAGTCTCATCGGCCTCGGGTCGTGGCATCCTTCGATCGGCTTCCTATGAACTCCTGACTGTCCCTCGTATGCATACTGCTACAGTTCAGTCCAGGAGCTTTTCGCCTATGTTGGACCCCCCCTCCCCCCAGCTGGAGTCGCCTTTCTCGAGAGCTGCGGCTGGAGCTCCTCAGATTGTTCCTTCCACAGTTTCGCAGTCAGCTGAAATCTGTATTACTCGACAGTGATTTCACTGGCTCAGGTCGGGAGCGTCACTGGTGAGTTTTTTCTTGCAGTGGCGCTTTATAAACGTCAGGTTACAATTTATTACAATTAAAAGTCTAAAACACATAGACAAGGGTCGATATATTTTGTCATGTATGTCTGGACTTAGACTAGTCTTTTTTAACTTGCTGACCCATCATAGTCTGCATCGATTGATGCGTCGTGTGAATTGTGGTGACGGCAGGGTGAGAATTGTCGAGGGGGTTGGGTTGGGGGGGGGGGTTTAACCCACCAGTCTTTCTTAGGACCCCACAGTAAAGTCTTCATTGCACACCCCAACTCCACGTAATCAAAGTCTAACCCCCCCGTCTTTTTCCTACAATTCTCATACTGGGTGACGGCGCTGTCGAAGTCATTAGCCTAGCCTACACTAGACTACTTAGCCTAGCCTACACTAGACTACTTAGCCTAGTCTACACTAGACTAATTAGCCTAGCCTATACTAGACTACTTAGCCTAGCCTACACTAGACTACTTAGCCTAGCCTACACTAGACTACTTAGCCTAGCCCACACTAGACTAATTATCCTAGCCTACACTAGACTAATTATCCTAGCCTACACTAGACTAATTATCCTAGCCTACACTAGACTAATTATCCTAGCCTACACTAGACTACTTAGCCTAGCCTATACTAGACTACTTAGCCTAGCCTACACTAGACTACTTAGCCTAGCCTACACTAGACTAATTATCCTAGCCTACACTAGACTAATTATCCTAGCCTACACTAGACTAATTATCCTACCCTACACTAGACTAATTATCCTAGCCTACACTAGACTAATTATCCTAGCCCACACTAGACTAATTATCCTAGCCTACACTAGACTACTTAGTCTAGCCTATACTAGACTACTTAGCCTAGCCTAGACTAGACTACTTAGCCTAGCCTACACTAGACTACTTAGCCTAGCCTAGACTAGACTACTTAGCCTAGCCTACACTAGACTACTTAGCCTAGCCTACACTAGACTACTTAGCCTAGCCTACACTAGACTACTTAGCCTAGCCTACACTACACTACTAGACTAGACAAGCCAATACCAGACTAGATTATATTAGATTAGATTTAATTGCTTAGGTGATGAGCTCGAGTTATCTTTCTTTTTAACTAATTGTGATTGTAATTGGGAGTTTATAAAGCGCCGCTTCAGCACGACCTAATGACGCTTGTGCTATATGATACCCTTGGTAATTAAGAACAGAAATTTCACCAGTAAGCAAAATATGCACGGGAAACTGGAAGAGTCACCAGCGGCAGGCCCACGCACACACGGGGAACCCAACCAACGGATGGCTGTCCAAAGTTGATAGATTACACCAGGTTCAGAGTCTCACGACAAAGTTGCGCCGTGTGGAGCGACTGCAGAACGACACATAAGGCTTATTCTTCCGAGTCCTAAAGTCCTATCATTAGCCGTGACTGCAGGGCTGGGAGCGCCTCTGAGTAGGTCTCTTGAAGAGGCGCTGTATAAATTTCCAGAATGGATGAATGAACAACCAACGTTGTGTGCTGACATGCGCAGAACTCATTAGTCCTTCACCTGCTTTTTTCCCCAATAACCATTACAAGTTTCGCGTTTTGCACCACTCACAGTCGGAATTACAATGATTAGCTTTAATTATTTACTGCATAAAGAATTCCGGTGCGCGCTTGAAAAGTCACTCAGTCCGCCGTTAATTGCTGCTTAACAATGCGAACCCACCGCAGAACAAAGAGCGACATGAGACTGAGAATGCAGGCGGTGCGCGACTAACGGCGGGAAAGCACTCGATTGTTTTTGCTCGGCGCGTATAAAAGCCTCGGAATATGACGCTTACTTTCTCCATGGATCTGCACTGGACGACTCGGCGCTGGTGGTTAAACGGCTGTGATCGGATTCTAAGGAATACTGCAGCTTCTGGTAGGAGACCTCTGCTGGTTCTGAATTGATTTCCTACCGTAGCATACAGCTTTCATATTGCCCTCCTCTTCCAAAGGTCAGAAATGTACACGAACATACGACAGAACATCGATCACCTGGGGGACAACATCTGGGAAACTGTGACGGGGGCATGGTAGCCGATTGGTTAGACCGCGCAGTCTATAACGCGGAGAGTAGAGGCTCGAACATAACCTGAGATGGTTACTGTGTAGGGACTTTGAGCAAGTCCTTCACTCACAATTGCTCAGCGCCATCGAAACTCTGTCGCAAGGTCGTGTGTAGAGGCCTACACTTATTGCGATATCACTTGGGGCGACCACCGGTATTATATTAGCGGCGTTATAGAAGTCATTGAAACAGATTAGAAACATGTTGTGTTCTTTTGATAAATCATGTGAAAAATGTACCTCGACCGCTATTTCTCTTTTGCAGTTGTGACTCGAGTTTCATAGATTTTGGTCGATGATCGATCGAATTGCCGCTCAACGATTTTGAGAGTCGACCATTACAATCAAGAGTCGTTCAACTTCGCTCACGAGACTTCCTCATTACTCACGCCAACTGTGTTAACAGCGAAGGTTTAAACGTAGTCTCTCCGGTTGGAAAATGTTTCTCCTACTATAAAGACAATTGGTCCAAAGATAGTTTGACTACGATAAAGGCAGTTGAGCCAAAGATAGTTTGACTACGATAAAGCCAGTTGAGCCAAAGCTATTTCGCCTATTCTGCCCAGAATAAAGTCACATGAACCAGTCAATTCGAAAGACAAAGGTTGAAAGTGGCTGGTGTCGGTCTGTCAGTTATCCATCGTTAAACGCTTACTAACAGCGTGGGAGTAAGCTGAGCTTTGTAGAGATGGGTTTAGAAAGAGGTTGGACGCACTGACTACGGGTGAAGCCATTGTTTCAGCTTCGATCGGACAAAGGTATTCGACGTCTTGAGCACACCGTTCCAGGTATGCAAACAATGATGATGACTACTAGACCATTATTATATGTACCATACACCATGCACTATAATGTACACACGCATCTAACACACCTATACAGTATACACACACAAAGACACCCACACACATAAGCTTATATATATATATATATATTATTATATATTAGAACATACATATCTATATAAATAAAGCGAGAATTCTGTGTGTCTGTCTGTCTGTTTGACCGGGCTTAACTTCTACAATTTTGCACCTTTTCACTCGAAACCTTCACTACTGTGTCGGCCTCGGCATCGGACACCCAGTGGAGGGGTTCGCTTACCCCTTTTCACCGCTAACATGGTGAACATCCCCCAATACTCTACCCAACCGACCGTCCCTCACGCTTCCACTGCAAAGCGGTTCTATTTATGGCGCCGGTATTCCCCAACGTCATTAATAATGCGCATAACGCTCTTCCACTGCCAAGAGGTTCTATCTATGGCGCGGGTATTCCCAACGTCATTAATAATGCGCATAACGACGTTGTTTACTTTCGCACAAAATTTAATTACGATCGATTCGAACTATATTCATCGTTTTACAGCAAAATTGTATGTTCAAAGACTCTGCTTTACTAAGGGCAGTGACGGCTAGATTTCTGGCGTTTTCTTTAACCCGCCAACGTCGGGTTCACCCTCTTCGACTGCGAACCAGTCAGTCCACGGGAGACTGCGAAGCAGTCGTCGCCACAGGGCGACTGCGAAGCAGTCAGTCCACGGGAGACTGCGAAGCAGTCGTCGCACAGGGCGACTGCGTAGCAGTCAGTCCACGCCTAGACTGCGAAGCAATCTCCCCTATAGGTCGACTAAATTTCTTCCTTATTCGCTACACGGATTTAAACTTATACGGTACCTAAATTTGTTGCTTATTCGCTACAGGGATTGAAACTTATAACCCCTGGCAACGCCGGGTAAACCAGCTAGACTGCGAAGCAGTCTCCCCCTAAGGTCGCCAGACGCCACAAGGGCCTCCGAGACTGCGAAGCAGTCGCCGCCACAGGGCTACTGCGAAGCAGTAAGTCCACGGGAGACTGCGAGGCAGTCGTCTCAGAGGCGTATACAAGACTGCGAAGCAGTCTCCGCTGTACGCCAGAAGGCGTACACAAGACTGCGAAGCAGTCTCCCCACAGGTCGCCTAAATTTCTTCCTTATTCGCTACACGCATTTAAACTTATACCTACATTTTTTGCTTATTCGCTACAGGGATTGAAACTTATAACCCCGGGCAACGCGGGGTAAACCAGCTAGTATATATATGTACATTTAACAGGCAGTAATTTTTAGCTGCTTGTGATTGAGTCGCAGCAAAATTAATGATGGCGACGTCAACGATGATGATGATTATGATGACAACGACATTCACAAAAGCAGAAAGTGAAATCCATAGTTGATATCGGATGTCCTTTCCCTAGACATTAATCGCATTCACGTGCAATTGGTGGATGGCTGCTAATTGATTTATCCCTAATTACCAAGGCCCTACCTGACGATGCATTTAATTTGTGCCTACACATAGGCTACGCATCGACTTGTTTCTGAGAATGAGTCCATTTCAGACGCATTCTACATTTCTAACCTGCATTCTAACCTTCCGCCTACCTACCGTTACCTTCCTAGTTACCTACTCCAACCTTCTGGCTATACCTATCTGTAGGTCTACCCAATGCTACTTGTCGCCTGTACCTACTTCTTCTTCCTGCCTACCTACTCCTACATTCCTGTCTATCCACTTCCACCTTCCTGCGTACCCACTCCTACTCTTCTTTCTGCTTACCTACTTCTACCTTCCCGTCTATCCAGTGTATCCACCTATACCGATTTCTACTTTCCTGCCTACTCATTCCTATCTACCTGCGTGTGCCTAGTCCTACTTCCTGGTTGCCTACTTTTGCCTATATACCTGCCAAATTCCATAATATCTATGCCTTGCCTATTCGTCTTCCTACTTACCAGTTACCAAACCTATCTTGTTGTATTCTGTGCCTGGATACTATTCATAACCTACATACTTACCTACTTCCATTAGTGGGATACGGTAGCCGAATGGTTAGAGCGCTCGCCTTGTAACGCGGAGAGCACGGTTACTGTTCAAGGACCTTCAGCAAGTCCTTCACTCACAATTGCTCAGCGCCATCGATTGATGCTTGGTCGTTAGATAGTGGCGCCTAATAAATGCATAATAATAATAATAATAATAATAATAATAATAATAATAATAATAATAATAATAATAATAATAATAATAATAATAATAATAATATCATCAACAGCAACAACTCCATTAATAATAATAATAATAATAATAATAATAATAATAATAATAATAATAATAATAATAATAATAATAATAATAATAATAATAATAATAATAATAATAATAATAATAATAATAATAATAATAATAATGGACATTCCCAGAGCCTCCGGACGACGAGGCTTGATTTTCCGGATGTTACATTAATTAATATTGAAGTCCCTGAGGAATCCTGTATACCTCGGGGCAAAAAAAAAAAAAAAAAAAAAATAATAATAATAATAATAATAATAATAATAATAATAATAATAATAATAATAATAATAATATACCATACCCATTCATCTTTCTACTTTCAGTTACCATAACTATATTGTAGTTTGTCATTTTGTGTTGAGGTTCCACTCTGAAAAGATCTCAATGCCGGACCTTAGACCAGATTTCGACTGTCCACCAACAACAGCGGTGACGACCAGTGGTCAGTCAGGCGTGGTCACTGACGGTCCACTAACGATGTCGGTCAAAGGTATCACGCTGTCCTCCCATCTGGAACCGAAAAGGGACTCACGGTACTCGTTGCCACTCCTCACCGTCGGAGCCCATTGCATGATGCCGGTAAGAAGGCCATTGCTGGGACTTCGAACGACCTTGGACGGACCCAGAAGGTCAAGGCTGCACGCCTACGAGAAGATGAAGCTCCAGCTGCCTCGAATCGACGAGGAGCACGTGATCACAGAGCAGGGGACCAGCGTCAGACAAAACGACTTCCGCAGCGACCCGACATACGGGACCGGAAACGGCCACTTGACGGCCAGGTTTCTGACACCGGTCTCCTTTTCTCCGGTTGCCTTGACACCAATTGTCATAACACCGATCGCCGGGACACCCGTTGCCGTGGTGACAGGATCGAGCGGTACCCAAGACCGGATGTCGATGGAGAGGGTCCAGCGCCGCCTTGAGTCCCTGCGGCCGGACCAGTCGCCAAGGTTCCGGGCGACTCTTCGCCCCGTAACCGGAAGTGATTCCCAGCGGGATGTGACGCAGAACGGTTTGATGACGTCATCGCCATCACTTCCGGTTGTCAACCTGAACCGCTCGATGGAGGAGCTGCAGGACGTAGGGTCCACTCCCGTCACGGCATCACTTCCGGTTCCGCTCTGGCGACGATCGCTGGCCTTGATGCGAACGGAAGTGGACGACCGAACGTCGCAACAGCATGGAACCAGCGTACCCGACCGAAAGTCGCAACATAAGCACGTTCACTGCGCAGGTCGCCCGCGTCTCCTCCTTCCCGTCCCCGTCAACGGATTTTCACGTCACCCCGCTCTCTCCAGGGGTCGCCACCCCGGAAGGTCACTAGGCACAAGTCGTTCTTACGTTGTGCACGGTTCACTGAGCATGCGCAGTCACGTCTCGACTTCGTTCAATTTCGAAGATTAAAAAAGGGTAATGAAGAACACCGGAAGTCCGGTACAGTACTACTTAGGACAAATAAACGATAATTGCTAACATGTATGTATGTGTGTATGTATGTGTGTATGTACGTATGTATGTATGTATGTATGTATGTATGTATGTATGCATGTATGCATGTATGTATGCATATATGTATGTATGTATGCATGTATGTATGTATGTATGTATGTATGTATGTATGTATGTATGTATGTATGTATGTATGTATGTATGTATGTATGAATGTATGTATGTATGTATGTATGTATGTGTATGTATGTATGTATGTATGTATGTATGTGTGTGTGTATGTGTGTGTATGTATGTATGTATATATGTATGCGTGTATGTATGTATGTATGTATGTATGTGTATGTATATATGTATGTATATATGTATGTTTGTATGTATATATGCATGCATCTGCCATCTGGTTATTTATGTAGCGCCTTTAGAGACCATTACAGAGATATTATGTGTCTAAACTAGAGCATGTTTATGTCATGTGACATGTCTGGTGTTCGTCTCTTCCGACTGAAAAACAATTCCTATTTTGTCTGTGATCAGTTTAGGAAATTGTTCATTCATTCGTAGAAGCAGTATGACTCGTCATCAATGACTTGTAATTTTGTTGTAGGCTAAATGCCAGCAACATTAGGCTATTACTACTGGTACTGTTATAATAGTATACTAGTACTATCACTTCCACTCCCACTACTAACACTACTACACGTATTACAACAACTACTACTACTACCATTATTAATACAACCATTCCTAAAACTACTACTGCTGCTGCTGCTGCTGCTGCTGCTGCTGCTACTACTACTACTACTACTAAGACTACTATTAATTCCTCTACTACTACTAACACTGCTAATACAACTACCACAGATATACTGCCACTACTACTACTGCTGCTGCTGCTGCTACTACTAATAATAATAATATAATACCAATGATAATCATAATAAAATACTAATAATAATTGTATCTAGGCCACTATTATTAGCAGTAGCATTATTAGTACTACTATTATTATTATGTAATATATATAATATTATTTTTTATTGTATTAATTATAATTGCCGTAATCAATAAGTGCAATCACAACAATCATAATGGTGGCACCCGTCATATTCATCGTTGTCTTTATCACAATCATCATCGTGCTAATTGTGATGGTAATTGACATTATTGAGTAACGCCTAAGTTTAGTTAAGAGTCTCAATGACGTTGCGAAGTGGTCATCTCAAAACGGTCAAGTGCTTTCCTGTGACATTTTGTCGGCCTTTGCTTTGATGTGTTCAAGAGGTCACTGTTTACCTTTATTAGTGGTCGGAGTATTCGTAGCCCCAAAAGGCTCCTTAGTTAAAGTCAACCTTCGCTCACCTTTGTTACGCCGCTTCAAGATGCGACTATTTCTACTACAGGTGAATTGATTTGCAGTTTCAAAAGACAATGGGTCATTTATATGCTCATTTTTGCGGTTTATAGAAACAATAGGTCATTTACGCATAATTAGCGTTTAAATAGACCATGGGCCATTTACACAAGCGAAACAATAAACGGTGACGTCATAGTCTGACATGAAAAGATTCTGTATATCCAACAAGAACTCAATATCCATTATCAGCAAATTGATTAGCTGTTTTAAAGACCTTGTGTCATTTATGCACGCATCATTGGCGGCTTAAAAAGACTATGGGTCATTTACATAGCGCTGTAATCAATCGGCCACCGTGCCCCAATGCGTAAACTGGTTTTTTCAATAGGCCTAGACCATGACACAGGAACGACATACAGAATAAACAATGACGTCCTAATTTGACACACAACGGAACTCGTTTTCCTTTACAAGAGAATTGTTTAACGGTTTTATAGACGTTACATCATTTTGCGTACGAGTCAGTTTCGTCTTACTTCTCTTTCTGTTATCTGTGATGGTCTTCAGTTCTCGATCAAGGACTCGTCTCTCCCTGGATTCATTTCCTTCACAGGCTCTTTTGGATTTTCTTTTTAGACCAGACTCATCCAGGAATTTGGCATGCACACTTATACTGCTTGACAACGACCATAATTTGGTGCCTTCAGCATTATCAAATTGGCGCTATAGAAGTTCTCTATTATTATTATTATTATTATTATTATTATTATTATTATTATTATTATTATTATTATTATTATTATTATTATTATTATTATTATTATTATTATTGTTATTGTTATTGTTATTGTTATTGTTATTGTTATTGTTATTATTATATGGGGTCCATAGAGTAGTGGTAACCATAGGCGTAGACTCTGGGGGGGGCAGCCGGGGCACGTGCCCCTCCAATAATTGAGGAGCCGGGGCAATACTCCTACCAAATCGAGAGGAGAATTTCTTCAAATATTAAAATATTAAGTTTCAATATAGACAAATTTCTTCAGAAACAGAAAAACAGAGACACAGAACTGAAATACTATCAGAAATTCATAATGAAAACAAAGATTTATTTTTCTCTTCAATATCTTCAAAATGAAACAAATTTACATGTAAACAAAACGCCCCGTTTCATACGCATTAACGTAACACCGGAAGCCTCTGCTGCCTGTCCAGACCAGAGCTGAAAAAAGTTTTTTCGGATTTTGGTTTAAAACAACAACAAAAAACCACAAAATTTTTTTGTTTAAAAAAATTTCTTATTTTTTTAGAAGTTATTTTAATAACATTGATTTAATGATTTTTAATTTTCGGAAATCACAACTGAATTAAACTGAGTAGGAGCTCTTGTTCATGCCATTTTTCATGATTTTTGTGATCCGAAATCCGAAAATCTTAAAAACAACCAAACAACAAAAAACATAAAAAATAAAAAATAAAATAAAACAACAACAAAAACTTTTAATTTTGAAATAACTTTTTTGGCACCTCTGGTCCAGACCCCATACCCCACCAATATTTTGGACAAGTTTACGCCAGTGGTTGTAACATCACTGGCGTGAAGAGCAGTAGGTAGGGGATCGCTTCACGCAACTCTCCCAAAGATCCACTCGGCCTATCATTGCTAAAATAAGATGTAGGACGTGATGGGCGCGTTGTATGGCTGCCGTATACAGTTAAATTCGACTCCTGTAATAACTTGTGATCATCCGTTTATACTGATTTGTAATCATACTGCGTAATTGTCAGTTTGAAAATATTAAACGAAGATTATAATTATTATTATTATTATATATTATTATTTTTTTTTATTTTTTATTATTATTATTATGATTATTATTTATATTATTATTATTATTATTATTATTATTATTATTATTATTATTATTATTATTATTATTATTATTATTATTATTATTATATTTTGTCTCGGGTTAGGGGCCTACATAGGATTCCCTGTGATTGCAGAAATGTGACGTTTTTGCAAATTATGACGTCATTGTTTATTCTGTAGGGGAGAGTTGAAAAGATTTTACAAAAACCGACTGCATTGAGGCCCTCCATGGTAGTCTTAGATAAGTACTGAAAAAGGAAAGTAGTCTATATTAGCTTTCTAGCATTATTATAATTATCATTATCATCATCACCACCATCGTCGTCGTCATCATCATCATTATTATCATCATCATCATCGTCATCGTGATCATCATCGTGATCATCATCATGATCATCATCGTGATCACCATCGTCATCATCATCATCGTCATCATCATCATGATCATGATCATCGTCATCGTGATAATCATCGTCGTCATCATCATCATCGTCATCATCATCATCTTCATCGTCATTATCATCATCATCATCGTCATCATCGTCATCATCGTCATCGTCATCATCATCATCATCATCATCATCATCATCATCACTATCGTCAACATCATCATCATCATCGTCATCATCACCATCGTCATCGTCATCATCATCATCGTCGTCATCATCGTCATCGTCATCGTAAGGCATCATCATCATCATCATCATCATCATCATCATCATCATCATCATCGTCATCATCATTGTTATGATCCTCCATATTCAAACGAACATTTTCATTGTCATTATTGTAGAAGTGTGCCATCTTAAGAGGGCTCAGAGAACTCTTAGTTTATTATTATTGTTATTACTATTATCGTCATTTTGCCCTAAAGTAAAAAACAGATCCTTCAGAGGCTTATTATTATTATTATTATTATTATTATTATTATTATTATTATTATTATTATTATTATTATTATTATTATTATTATTATTATTATTATTATTATTATTATTATTATTGTGCAGGTAGAACGTCGCAAACAGACAGACATACAGACAGACAAGATTATGTCTGAAAGACCTATACATTCAATCATACAGCCATGCGGACAGATACAGAAAAACGTATACAAAGAGACTATGTTGATTGTCAGCCATGCAGTCAGACAGATAGTGAGGCAGACGGTGAGAGAGACATGGAAACAGACGGGCAGTCAGACAGCAGACAATACATATATAACGAGTGCTATATGTAATATTCGCATTTATTTATATATTCTATATGTGATTGGAATATATATTTATACATCTATGTATAACCGATAGAGCTATTAAATATCTATTTGGCATAATGTGATATTGTGTTTAGGCAACTAGTGTTTATTTGCTACTGTATTCATTTACATTGGCATAATAAATCAATTGAAGAACTGTTGAATGATTTATAGACTTAGGCCTATATGCATGGCCGAAATATAGTCTGAAGTCTATAAATGTCATGCGGGCAATTGGCAGGCTTTTGTATTTTGATGTTTAATACCTCGGGTACTTTTTTTGGGGGGTGGGGTGGGGAGGGGGGCTAAAGCAGACATGATTAATCGACTGCAGTTCGTCATTTAATACAGAGCTAGAGCCCTTGTTACCTTATCTGCAGCGTATGATGGAATGAATGAATGAATGACCGAATCACTGGCGTAAACTTGTCCAAAATATTGGGGGCATGGAGTCTGGACCAGAGGTGCAAAAAAACAAGTTTTTTCAAGATGAAAAGTTGTTTTGTTGTTATTTTATCGTTTTTTTTTGTTTTTATGGTTTTTGTTGTTTTTGCTGTTTTTAAGATTTTCGGATTTCGGATCATGAAAAATGGCACGAAGAGCTCCAACTCAGTTTGATTCAGTTGCGATATCCGAAAATTAAAATCATTAAATCAATGTTATTAAAAAAAACTTTTAAAAAAATAAGAAATTTTTTTCAAACAAAAAAAGAATGTTTTCTTCCTGTTTTATTTAAAACGAAAATCCGCAAAAACTTTTTCACCTCTGTTCTGGACAGTCAGCAGAGGCTTCGGGTGTTACGTTAATGCGTATGAAATGGGGCGTTTTGTTTACATGTAAATTTGTTTCACATTGAAGATTTTGAAGATAAAAATAAATCTTTGTTTTCATTATGAATTTCTTATAGTGGGCCCTATTTCAGTTCTGTGTCTCTGTTTTTCTGTTTCTGAAGAAATTTGTCTACATTGAAACATAATATTTTATTATTCTAAGAAATTCTCCTCTCGATTTTGGGGAGCATTGCCCCGGCTCCTCAATTATTGGGGGCACGTGCCCCGGCTCCCCCCAGAGTCTACGCCTATGGACCGAATGAATAATTAACAGACACAGACAGACACACAGACCGACTGACTGACTGACTGACTGACTGACTGACTGACTGACTGACTGACTGACTGACTGACTGACTGACTGACTGAACGAACGAACGAACGAACGAACGAACGAACGAACGAACGAATGCAAGAATGCCGGACTGAATAAGTGAATGAATGAAATAAATCATTAATTCATTCATTCATTCATTCATTCATTCGTTTAATTCAAACTCTTCCTGTGTCTGTCAAATCTGCTCAGTCGCTTGTGGCAATTAGTTCTCATATTAAGAACTACGTTTTTCCAGTTGCTTATCCACAATAGGTTGCCCTTCTGTTTTAGCGGACGGATCTTCTGGATATTGACCTGATTACGGATTGGTATTGTTGCGCCATCAGTTGATGCATTGTGCAATAGACGCCGGAGCAACAGAAGTTTCTAATTGACTATTCGATTTTTTAGCTTTTTTATCGATCATTCATTCTTTCTCTTTCTTTTATCTTCCTCCCTTCCTTCCTTCTTTCCATTCGTTCGTTAATTTATTCAGTCGTTCATTTGTCTGTTTATCTGTCCTTCTTCCTTTCTGCATTTCATCCTTTCCTTCGTTCGCTCATTCATTCATTCACTATTTACCTAGCGCCCATTCAAGAGATCTACTCAAAGGTGCTTTCAAGTCTTCAAGTGTTGAGGATTCGATGCATCGAACGTCCCAGTATAAGACATTGATACTAGTAGTCGTTCAGTGTTCAACGACATCTTATGGCTGCCGTTGACCTCGCCCTCCTCTTTTATCCAGTCTTGGGACTGGCACCACCCGAAACGACTGTGGCGGAATAATAGACGTTGGCTGTGGTTGGTTCTACTTGACGTGACGTGAGTCAAAGTAGAGTCACAGAAACGCCACTTATCGCCATCTTCAACCTCCTGTTAGGGAACCATTACTCGGTCGAGTGAGTCCAGGCCCCCGGGGCCTGTCACGCACTGTATAATTAATATCTCGGGGGTCAAACGGAGGTCAAGTTTTACACAACAGTCAAAGAATAGGAGAGAGACACCGGCACAGTGCAAACAACTGAACAGAATGAAGCCAGGCAAATGCAATAATCTACCAAAGGGGATCTAATAAACGAGGGTTGATCAATAAGTAATGAGAAACACAGTTAACCCTCGGGCTACCAAGGGGGTTGCCACCACCCCCACCCCCGATGTTTTTCTGCATCAAAAACTTGTAGCACATGGAATATAATTTTGACATTTTAAGTAGCTGTAAGAGGTCCATTTGCACACATTTTGAAGTAGAACTCGTGATGGTATCCCACGGTTATACCCGAAATAGCTTAAGTACCAGCAGGGGCTTCTATCCCTGTTCAGGGCGGGCGCAACTTGAGCCCAGTAAAAAACAGGGGGGAAAACGTGTTTCTTTTCAATTTTTATCACACTCTCTACAAGTTACAGAGACTTCGCTCACAGTTCTGTGAAAGAGGGGAAGGAGAGAAATTGAGCCCGGTTGTTTAGTGGGGATAGAAGCCACTGGGTACCAGAGATGGGTGGTATCCCCCAACCCCACCCCTATGTTTTTCTGCATCATAAACTTGTAGCATATGGAATATATTTTTGACATTTTAAGTAGCTGTAGGAGGTCCATTTGCACACAGTTTGAAGTAGAACTCGTGATGGTATCCCACGGTCATACCCGAAATAGCCTAGGTAGCAGAGGTGGGTGGTATCTACCCAGCCATAAGTTTGTCGACTATAGCGTATTCATTATTCTTTCTGAAAGAAAAACAACTATGCCATTCTTTAGAGGGAATGTAGGGCTATTTTTGCTTGCTTAGTTATTTGTCTTTTGGAAACCGGAAGTGATCATAATAAATAATAATGTGCTTTCTCAATGTGAAAATCGCTGATTCAACATCACAACGTAGACCGATGTGGTTGGGTACGGGAAGGGCTATAAACAATCGAAGCAGAATACTAACAAAATAAAGCATTGCTGAGAAGTGTGCAAGAAGCCGGTTTGCAGGAAGCATTCGCACAAAGCAATGGAAGTAATTTGCAATAACTGCAAGGATCACTGACATATTTTACTGCAGGGAACAATAACATAATTTCTTACTTCATGCTAATAATATTATAGCTGCATGCCTTTAGATTTTGCCTGCAACTAAAACAGACTTTGGACTCGTTTGTATTTTTGCAAATTAAGCCTCATTACATTTAAAATATTCTTGGATACATTTTCAAAACCCACATCATCTTATGTTTTTTTTATCCAACAAGTACAAGTTGTGCGGAATATAATAAGAAATATCGTTAAATGGACCGGTTCCTTTGTTCAAAATTATATATTTTCGAGATGCATTCATAAATTTTACAACTAAATATACCATTTCTGTCAGAAATAAATGCTGAATGAATTGCTGTATTACGTACATGATGTGATATTTGAAACCAAACACGAAATCCCGGGGGTTGGTAACCACCCTCCCCTTGGTAGCCGATGTTGCAAAAAAAAACCATGGTATACCCTGAGGGCTAAGGAAGTGTCTTTCATATAACTATTTTTCTGCTCAATAGTTTAATTTCTTAGAACAGCGTGTGAAAAATACGTTGATCTGTGACGTCATACTTGGTGCTAGGCAACGCGTTGTTTGTCGTCTGCTATGTGAACATGTAAACAATGGGTAAAAACGAAAAACGTGTTCTGATTAAATATTTGCGGATGAAAGGACTGACAGCGCATGAAATTTCAAATGAAATGCGGGCGGTTTTAGGTGATGATGTCCCTTCGGAGGCTACAATCTACAGATGGACTGCTGAATTCCAGCCGGGCAGAGTCAACTAAAGAGGAGCACCGTTCTGGACGCCCTGTTGACGCGTGTAGGCCCTAGTGATGGTAATGTCCAATCTGCCCAGAATGTAATACTGAAAGATCGGCGACTGAGTATAAGATATGTAGCCGACTACTAGATACTATGTGCAGCATGCATTCTTGGCACCCAACGGCCGAAAACAAGCAAGTCCGACTGCAAACTTCCCGCGATAATCTCGAGGTCTACAGGGCGTTTCCTGTGAAGATTCTCCGAAAATACGTGACTATGGACGAGACCTGGGCTCACCACTTTGACCCTGAGACCAAGTTACATAGAATGCAATAGAAGCATTCTACATCCCCGTCGTCGGTCAAGTTTCGCAAGATAGCCTCAGCTGGCAAGGTTATGGCGTCGGTCTCTTGGAACAGTGAGGGTGTTCTGACGATTGACTACTTGGAGCGAGGAAAGACAGTCACGGGTGTCTACTATGCTGAATTAATCCGGAAACTGCGTACAGCTATCAAGGAAAAACGTCGGGGAAGTTGCGTCAAGGAGTTCTTTCATCACGACAACGAACCAAAAGTGGACACATTCACTGTTGCCAAGGCCGCTTTTCTCGAATGCGACTTCAAACTGTTGAGTCACCCGCCCTATTCTCCAGACTCACCCTGTTTGATTTTCATCCATACATATAATTTCCCAGTTCTGTGTGTCGATAAACGCTCTCACAGGCGCCAGTAATTGGCTCCGCCCACGAACACTGGGCACAACGGTGATAGACGTACACACGCAAAACCAGACATACAGACGGACGGTCAGACAGACAGACCGACGGGTTGACATATAGACAGATAGCGGTTATTAAGTTGGTCTATGCCTCCCTCCCTCCCTCCCTTGAAAGATTCCCTGGAGTGGACATGCTTTTCTAAACGATGAATCGATGTCATGCAGACTGTAAATGAGTGGATTGGACAGCTTAATGGAAATTTCATGGACGGTGTAAAGGCATTTTAACATGTGTTGCACTTGGTGGAGACTATGTTGAAAAACTGTAAAGTGATTTTGATTGAAGTCGTTTGCTTGTATGTTTTTCTCATTGCTTTATTGATCAACCCTCCTACATACACACATACGTATATATGTAATTATATGTGTGTGTGTGTGTGTGTGTGTGTGTGTGTGTGTGTGTGTGTGTGTGTGTGTGTGTGTGTGTGTGTGTGTGTGTGTGTGTGTGTGTGTGTGTGTGTGTGTGTGTGTGTGTGTGTGTGTGTGTGTGTGTGTGTGTGTGTGTGTGTGTGTGTGTGTGTGTGTGTGTGTGTGTGTGTGTGTGTGTGTGTGTGTGTGCATGTTTGGCCCCCAACTATGGAATACCTTACCATTGTCACTTAAACAGATGGGATCCTTTCTGAGCTTTAAAAGATCACTGCGGCAATACCTAATCACATTGGGCACTTGATGATTGTTTCTGCCTGCTTGCACCTATCAATTTCCAACCTGTAAATTTTTCTTCCAACGATCACCTGTTTTAGCGTTACCTCTCGATTGGGTCTCCGACAAATTGTTTTGTTTTTTGTTCCTTTTTTGCCACTGCCCAAGTGTCGGCAGTGTTAGTTAAGTTGGCTATGTGTTTTCTTTTCCTCACAAATGAATGACAATTTTAAGTATTCTAGTTGGTTACGCGCCACTGTAATTGGTCCTTGCAATTAGGTGTCCCTGGTAGCGGGAAATTTTCCCTTTAGGGCCATCTTTTGTTACCAGCTTGCATTGTAATTATTATTCGTTTGTAATTTGAATTGTTATTTTGGTTGCAATAAAAACGATTTTTGATTTTGATTTTTGATTTTGATTTTGATGTAACGTATGCATGCTTATATGTATCACACATAAATTATTGGGTATTTGTCGTTGAGCGCAATCAATTTGGGTTAGACAGCTTCATTGCCATTAGTGGCCACGGTCTGTGTATTGTCACCAGACATTATTGTTAAGAGTGTGGCCATATTAGTGTATTCATGAAAGGGAAAGCTTATTAGTGTGGCCATATTAGTGTCTTCTATTACTAGACGTTACTTTCAACAACCCTGCCAAGGCCTATTGTGTAGCGGCGTTCTTGCCGACAACGGTCTGTTGCCAATCATCGCATTGTTAATCGGACAAGGGTCGACTGTTCTGCGCCGGCTTTGTCAAAGCGGTTCATCCAATTCACCCGAAAGGATCTTTGAAGGGGTAACGGTGCCAGGCCGTTGAAGTCGGCGGCACCTATTGCACAGACAGAACCACTCAAGCGCATTCAACTCTTTCAGTTGTTGCTGATGTGCGCCGCTCTGGAACAGTGTATTTTGAGGCTGTTTCGAAGATAAAATAAAGTATCCGACACATTGAATGACAGTCCTAAATAAATAGCTGATATATATTTATTATAGGCTTATTTACTCAATTATATTCAAATCTACTCAGATACACTTAAATATATACACATATATTCAAATATACTGAAATATTGTAGAAGAGATTTTTATGTACAAACATTCATCATTCCATCACTTCACACCCGCTCGCACATCTTTCTTCGAGACACCGAATCTGAATGGGGTGGGTAGCAGCGATTATGACTAACCACTCTCTCAGCGCTGAGCAGTCTACCTGTCCTCCAGGTTTCAACTTGCCTCGTCGACTCTGGTCTGCACTGAACCGATATGAGATGGGCCAAGGTTGTCGTGCATACAACCTTGTCCACTGCGGACAGACCATTGATCCTTCTTGCAGCTGTGGTGCAGTGCAGACTATGAGGCACACTCTCCGTGACTGTCTGTAGACTCGCTTCGATGGTGGACAATTGGCTCTTCGTCTCGCCGGTGATAACACTTGCAACTGGCTGGGCACGAACCGCATACACTTCAGAAGAAGAAATAGTTATATATACTATACTGAGAGATATATATATATATATATATATATATGTATATATATATATATATATATATATATATATATATATATATGCATGCATCACTTTTACTTGCTATGTACTATGGCTATGAACTACAGATATAACATCACTGAATCAAAATAATATGTATGTTTTTCGTTCCGTTTTCTTTCATTTCCTTTCTGTTGCACTGATAAAAAACGATTTGTATAATGTAATGACATTCAAAGTGTTCATCACGCTTTGTTATGGAAAGTATTTAAAATAACACCACATGCATAAAGTTAACAAAACCTGATGAATTGTGACGCTGTTGAAAATGACGTCATGAATTCTGTTATACTAGGTCAGCGGTTCTCAACCTTTTTAGACTCAAGGACCAGTTATAAATGTGTCTCGGTCGCGGACCACCACTAAAAATTGTGTCACTGGAACCCTATAAAATTACAAATTCATATAAAATCATAGTATAAAATAATAAATTGGATAAGATTAAGTATTTTACTTATTATGTACCATTAAATTTAATAAATGTTTAAACAAATATTTTTAAAATTGACAAAATTTGTCTGTTTGCATGGTTTTATTGTAAAAAATGTAAATTGTAGGCCCTGCTCGCGGACCACCAGGCAGATGGCCGCGGACCACCAGTGGTCCGCGGACCACAGGTTGAGAACCGCTGTACTAGGTGACCCTGTTATTAGCGGGACTTGTCCCTTTTGGTTCATCATTTGGATGCGTATACTAATAGGTTTTTTGAGGGACTGTAATATCGATTGTCATTTTTAGTGTTCAATAGACTAATTGATAATAAACTCAAGCATATGCAAACACAATACTGATTATAACTCGTGTATACTCATCCCTTCCAAGCAATACTTTTAAGTTATAAGGCAGACACCAAATAGTGATCATTTCCCCTCAAACTGTTTCTCTTGCTTCATACGTGCATCCTTTACATAGCTAGTTACTTTCAAATTATAATCATACTTTATTATAATAAAAATTGTGGCATAAAATGCTGCAGCATAATAGTTAAAATTTAAGTTCAACCGGAGGTTGATGATAATAAAAAGGTGTTCTACAATGTTTACACGCAGGAGGATATCGACAACACACAGACTCCATCCATATCATCCACTGAAACGTACGCAGTGGATAGTCCTAGTATGTAACTGTTCCCTGAGATCTACTCCTATAAACAAGACCCTATATGTCGAAAGACGATCCGTAGCACAGTCTGGTCTATGGTGGTATAGGTAAGCGGTACCGTTTATGGGTGGTGCCAGTCTGAAGCCAAGATAAAGGAGGAGGGTGACGATGATCGTCTTTCTTAGGACACAGCGTCGTTAACATAAACTATCGCAGGTAAACGGCCGATTCTATAAACTGTGACAATAACATGGTGTCATCATGTGGCTAAGGGTTGCTTTGCTGAAGATTGTAGCACTTGGAAGGACCTGTTACCCTCTGAAAGCCGCTTGCATACAAAAGGAGACCCCCTACTGGCTACAGAAGCAAAAAAGGAGTATTTTTTTAGAAAGACAGACATTCATATAGCTAGACAAATAGAAAGGAGAGAGAGGGACAGACAGACAGACGAAGAGATATCTGCAGAGAGAGGAAAGTTAGAGCGTATTAAGAAAGCCAGTTAGAGAGATTTGTAGGACTAGACGGAGGCAGAGACACTGAAGAAGAGAATGGGTGCCATGCACTGACCCGGTTATAGCTACATTGGTTAGAGCGTACGTCACATGCGCCTCTGTGCGTCAGGATACCGGTTCGCCTACCGATGGTGGCTTATTTAAGAGATTTATATCTCTGGCAAAATGTACACCTCTTTCTATAGCAACCCTATATGGCCTCGACAATGCTCCTCAGTTTTCCTTGAGTTAATCGGGTGAGATCCTTCACCACCGCTGCCCGTTTGAATGGATGCCAAGCCATTTAAGGTCCCCGTGTACGATCCATGCTAGCCCGAGATTTTAATCTCTGAAATAAACCATTACCGGTATGCGAACCGGTAGCCACACGCCGAGAGGGAATGGGACGTGCGCTGTAACTGATGTAGCTAAGTGGGACCTTAATTGGGGTGGCAGTCATTCACAGAAGCAGCGGTGTTGAAGGATCTCACCCGATCAATTCACTGAAAAAGAAGCAGGGTCGAGGAGGTATACATATGATCGCTATGGGAAAATATGTACGTTTACATTTTTAAGGTACCCGTGTTCGTGCAAAGACATTACCCCTTGTTAGGTCGGGCAGATAGACCGGCACGCAGCAACAGTCGAATGAGGAAGAATTGGGATGAAGTCTCTCAATCTGTTAGTGATTTGGAGTGAACGCGTGGAGAGAAATCGCAAGATGTAGTGCAGGGTTTGTGAACTCAAAGCAGGAATGAAGGGTCACTGGAGGACTGAATCGGAATGGATTTTTCAAATAGGCTTTTATTATTTTGGAGTGGAAACTCAGGGAGAAACCCAGGGTCCGTCCAGTAGTTGGAAAGCAAGTTCTTGAAGATCACGAGAGACCCATGCATTTTCTATATCAGCTGAATGTTCTCTCGACCTTGGGACCAGCCTTCTGAGCAGTTTCTCAAGAAGCGTGCTAAGAAACATATTATACCTTCGCCTCTCCCTTACTTTTTTCTATGTGCTCCGAGGTCCCTTAACCTGGTTACATCGAAGAAGGCAAAAGTATACATCTACAAAGAGAAGTACGCATGCGCAAGAAAACACCCACAAACGACCCCAGACATTTGATCTGCAATAACAGGCATATAATATTTGCCTAATTGGTAATGAATTCCCAGTTACCCGTATCGTTTTACGGGTTTAAGTTTGTCGTCTACACATAATGTGTTTATTTATAAAACGGTTCAGGAGCTACAAAGCAACATCTTTATGTATACTTCGAAAACGCAAACTGCACCATATAGCATGTGTGTGTGTGTGTGTGTGTGTGTGTGTGTGTGTGTGTGTGTGTGTGTGTGTGTGTGTGTGTGTGTGTGTGTGTGTGTGTGTGTGTGTGTGTGTGTGTGTGTGTGTGTGTGTGTGTGTGTGTGTGTGTGTGTGTGTGTGTGTGTGTGTGTGTGTGTGTGTGTGTGTGTGTGTGTGTGTGTGTGTGTGTGTGTGTGTGTGTGTGTGTGTGTGTGTGTGTGTGTGTGTGTGTGTGTGTGTGTGTGTGTGTGTGTGTGTGTGTGTGTGTGTGTGTGTGTGTGTGTGTGTGTGTGTGTGTGTGTGTGTGTGTGTGTGTGTGTGTGTGTGTGTGTGTGTGTGTGTGTGTGTGTGTGTGTGTGTGTGTGTGTGTGTGTGACTATTGCAACAGATGCTACAGATAAAGGCCTATTTCTTCAACTAAGTATAAACAATATATATTTACATCGGAAATGTTTTGCATATAACTACCCATAAGCTAAAGTTTCCACGTGAAAGGGGCCCCGTCCAGGAGATGTTGCTTAAATGGCGGCTCATTCATGATACTTTATATCTTTCAAACTGGAGGTAAATATATGTTTATATTCATTTATATCGCAAATGGTTTGCGTGCATATAACTACGTAGTTTGTCTCACAAACAGCATTATAATATAAATCAAATGTTTTGCATAATTTATGCTTAAACAAAAAGTTATTGTAACCCACGTGAAAGGGACCAGGCCGGGAGATATTACGTAAATGTGAGCTTGTTTAGGATAGTTTACGTTCGCCAATGACCTACGGGTGTCTCTACCGGCGTAAGTCAACGCGATAGGTACTTGTCAGGCGTCAATACTGGTCTCCAGGGCCCGACTTGAACACTTCTAGCGACCAATTAAATTTCACGAGCGACGGCTCTCGACACGTCGGCGTGCGCTTAAAGGTGTAAGGACAAATGATGACCTTGCGAAAGAAGTTCCGAAAAATGTTGCGATGTTGGCGTGGCCTGGACGCAAAAATCTATTCTTAAAGATAGAACTACCTCTACAATTACCTGGCATACTCGTTGATTAAAATCGTCGTCTGTCCTAATTACGATTTCGTAAGTACAATACAATACAAAAAAGCTGTAAATTAATGATGCCTTCTTGACAAAGTTCAGAAAAGCACAATGAAATCGGAAAAACATTAAAAACATTAAACGCCGTAAGCAGACAGACGAGGTAAGTTTTCAGTTAAGAGCGAAAGACAATCTCGCTGTAGGACGACAGCTTAGACTTTGTTTAGTTCATTTAAGCCTACTAAATATTTTTGCCTATAAAAAAATAGCTATCGAAACAGCAGGATAATTTAACTCCGCCACTGTCCGTACTCTGGCAGTGCCAATCCCAAGCCTGGATAAAGGAGGAGGGCGACTCTAATGTTGTTATCGCACAGTGTCGCTAAACTGAAACTACTGCAGCTGGATCATTTAAAATTAAAAATGTTGGGCGGAACTGTCATCAATACGGAACCGATTTGGCATGATACTAGTAGCTATCGACGCCGCCTCTGTTGATCTTGCAAGTGGCGGGCGGGCTCGAGTAACGGACTCATAATATTATACGACGCCGATTCTTACACACACCTGCCCGTGTTACGTTTGGTAATTGAATATCCGATGTTCGTAGGACCGTCGTCCGTCTGTATACGCCTGCGTTCGAGAGGTTGTCGAAGATGATGGGAACGGATTTTGAGTCCTGCGGGTGATTTCCTAAATACGAGAGGGCTTAGAATGACAGGTAAGGGAGATTTGCGGTTGCAAAGACTTGTAAGCGTTTGCATACTCTGTGCGTGTGTACGTGTGCGTGTGTGTGTTTCGTCATACAAAAGTCGTGATCGGATGAATGAAGTTAGATACGCGTACGTAAGCGTTGTTCAATGTCAGGATGTTTTCTGTGAATGTACGTACATGTATATGTTACAGGGAATGTGTATTTTCAGGGAATATGTATATTCCCTGAAAATTTCAGGGTATATGTATATTCCCTGATTCACTCAGGGAATGTATACATTCCCTGAAAAAACCAGGGTATATACATATTCCCTGAAATCTTCAAGTGATTTCTATACACATTCCCTGAAAGCTTTCAAAGACACAGCGACATAAAGTCAACAGTAGGCCTAGTGCTTAGCTAGGGTTATTATTGATCTTGAGTTTTTATCCGAGCTTGGGAAATGGAGGTTTTCCAGGACCTTGGTTTTTTCTTTGGCTTTTTTTGTTTTATTTAAACCCTGTTTTAAAATTCATTTAATCAATTTTTTAAACGGTCTGGATGGTCGAGGTCAATACATAAATGGCGCAATATGCATGCTATACTAGTTTATTTATATTTAAAATATTACTAGTCGAAAGACTAAAGGAGACTGCAGACTCAGACTGAACTGTTTTGGAAGTTTTCTGGAAGTAAACTGTTGCCCTTTTCAAAACTTAGGAAATTATTTTTTGAGTTTCATAGTCCGATTTCCAGGAGGCCAAACCAAATCAAAAGGGGTTTCCAGAGAGTAGTCCAAAAGAGGTCCATGTCCGATTTCCAGAGTACCAGATCAGGTGAGGCAGAGCAGCTGTCAAGGCGGGTGTCGTTTACGGCGAGTATAATTGGAAGGCGGAGTATCAGATGAGTCAGAGTAGGAGTATTTGAAAACGTGAGACTTCAGTTTTGAGTGGAAACCGATGGCTAGGGTTTTCTTTGGTTATTTTAATGTTCTAGCTTAGGTTTTTCATTTTTCAACAGTGATAACACTGATTACTACTAAAACCTTTCTTCTATGAAGTGAGATGTTGTTTATTCTGAAGATTTGATCCTATATTTACGTACAGTTATTGAACAATGGGCGTTTGCGCATCAAAGGAGGTACGCAGTGATAGAACCTTCCAATTAACGACCAATTATAACCCTAGCTAAGCACTAGGCCTACTGTTGACTTTATGACGCTGTGTCTTTGAAAGCTTTCAGGGAATGTGTATAGAAATCACTTGAAGATTTCAGGGAATATGTATATACCCTGGTTTTTTCAGGGAATGTATACATTCCCTGAGTGAATCAGGGAATATACATATACCCTGAAATTTTCAGGGAATATACATATTCCCTGAAAATACACATTCCCTGTAACATATATACGACTATTATACGCATGTATGTATATAGGAACATGCGTACAATGCACCTACTGTATGTGCATAGGTTTATTCGAATGTATGTGCATGAACTGTTAGCGATTTCATTTCTCACACGTACATAGGTTCGTACGTAGGCCCCATGTTTGTATGTACGCATGGGCCTATATATACGTATTAATGTACGGAAGTACATGACTGTGTTTGTAAGCATGAGGAAAGGCGAGAGGATCAGGAGGAAGATGAAAGAGGAGGCTGAGTAAAAGAGGAAGATGATGGTCGTAAATGAGAAGCCACAGAGGAGTTGGGGCAAGAGGAAAGAAGATGAGAATGGAGGAAAAAGGGGGAAAGAGGAGTCGATGTGAAGAAGAAGGGGATGAATGAAGGATGGAACAGAAATGGAGGAGTGTAGACGGAGGAAGAAGAGTGGAAGACAAGGAGGAAGATTAGTAGGATGAAGGAAGGAGAGAAGCAGAAAGAAAACACGATAAGGGAAAAAGAAGATGAAGAAAAGATTAAACAGAAATAGGAGTGAAAAGAAGAGCAGAGGTGGAAGAGATAGAAGAGGAAGACTGAAAGAAGGGCGAGGAGGAAGAGGAAGAAGAATTATAAAGAGGAGGAGAACGGAGAAGAAAGAAGGAGGACTAAACGAATGGTGAGGAGGAGGAGGAGGAGGAGGAGAAGCAGGATGAGGAGGAGGAGGAGGAGGAGGAGGAGGAGGAGGAAAAAGAATTGTGAGATAAAAAGCAGAAGATCTGAGAAGAATATGATGATGGAGGAGATAGAAGAGGAGGACTGAAGAAAGATGAGGATGGAAAATAAGAGAAGGAGGAGCAGTGTTAGGAATAAATTCAAACGCAATAATCTGAGCCATCTGTCGTGTGATATGGACTTGGAGTGGCTTAACTGGTTGTCGGTCTGGGCCACCCAGGCTTTTGAAGTGGTGTGCACTTAAGTCTGACCTCAATCGTTGTCGCTCGATAGGAGTTATGATTCGCTATAATTGACACCGGCTGTATTTCTGCAATTAATTAAGAATCTGAATGGCAGT
>OY744603.1:78835470-78837970 GCA_963556255.1 Allolobophora icterica
ATTAATATTAATATTAATATTATATTAATATTATAATAATATTATATTATATTATATTATATTATATTATATTATTATTATTATTATTATTATTATTATTATTAAAAATAATAATAATTCCATTCCAGGCAAATCTCTGTTTCTAAATAATGTTGAAGTTCCCGAAGGATCCTTTATACCTCGGGGCAAATAATAAAAATGATGATGGTGGTGACGGTGGTAAGGTGGTGGTGGTGGTGGCGGCGGTGGTGGCGGTGGTGGTGGTGGATGATGATGGTGGATGATTCTATTCTATTCTATTCTATTTACGCTGTCGGAACATTTGATCTCAGCATTATGCTCCAGTGCTTTTAGGCCTGTTGGTCCGGCAGAGTTCATGGGTACTTGGAGTCCAGAGACCGGCTGACTCTGTCCATTGTGTCCAACCTCATCGCAAAATCGTGGCGATCAAAATTATAAGCCTACTATAATAACGTTCCTTGAAATTATAAATAAATACGAATAATTTCTTTCATCTGTCACTTGATTTAACAAATCGAGAGGGTAGACAGAGAAGCTGAAAGCAACAGGGATGTTTCCTGTTGCTTTCAATGTAGGCTATACGCTAAATTTGTAGCACTGGCGTCACTAGGGCTGGTGTCACGGCTGTCACCCAGTGCGTTAACGCATGGTATCACACCATTAGAAGGTTCATTATTCTGAGACGCATTCGATTGGTTAGAGCGCACGCCTTGTAACACGGAGAGTAGGGGTTCGAGCTTCCTTCCAAGAGACGGTTACTGTGCGGGGACCTTGAGCAAGTCCTTTACTCACAACTGCTCAACGCCATCGACTGATGCTTGCTCATTAGATTGTGGCGCTTAATAAATGCGTAATAATAAAAAATAAAGTTTTAACGTTGTTCTACAGAGCGGCCAACACACAAGTACGATGAGGCACGAAAGCCTCATCAGGAGAGAGGTCGTCAGTTCACCGTCTGGACGGACTTCCGTCTCCGCATTCACAACCTTACGCGGTCTGACTCCGGGATGTACCGCTTCGAGGTCACGAGTCCCGACGGTGACCAGGTGGACGAGCATTTCATCTTCGTCGATGTCTCCGGATCGAAGTGGAGCGACGCCGACTACCACACAAAACGCAAAAAGAAGAGGAAGGCGAAGAAACTGTGGCACACCCCGTTGACATTGGACCACGAACAGAATTAGCGGCAGTTCAAGATTTTTGATACCTGAGTCCCGCCAAATTCCTGCATTCGACGTAGATACATGTGGCAGACTCCAGTGATAGGGTTTCTACCCGATTACACAGGACCAAATCCAGTCTTTGCACAGACCGATTTATACACAGACGTCTGCGAATAGGCTGTATTTGGCAAGATCAATATTATTAAAATCAATAATATTAATATCATCAAAAGCCATGGGCGTCGGGAGGGGGCAAGGAGGTCATTTCGCCCCTAAAATTAAGTCTTTTGATTATTATGATTATCACAACAGTCCCAACACGATTTTCAATGCAAAAAAACACTTAATTATTTAGGTGAAGTCCTTGACCATTACTTATTTTTAAAATTGTCACGTGTTCTGTGTTCATGAATCAGCTTTTTTGAATAAATTCTATGTAAAAACGTCAATTTGCTCACCCCCTAAAAACTTGTCCCCCCTAAACATCCCCCCTAAAAAATTCCTGCAGACGCCCATGTCAGAAGCAATCTAACAGATGCAGACACTGAGTAGGTCTCTTGAAGAGGCGCTAAATAAATGCTCAGAATGACTGTAGTGCAGTGGTTGAAACCATGAAAGCGATTACACGAATAATGTTCAACCACAGACGTTGTGCTTGAGACCAGACATTAGAATGTAGCTTTTAGTCTCTGACACTAGGACAGGAGGCCTAACTGTTGCTACAGTTTGGATATCAGGTAAGACGTGGTCATGAAACTTTAGCCATACTAGTTCTGGTTTAACAGCACCTTACGTTGCATTTTAGATTGTACATATGCACACTTGAAACAATTCTTGAATAGCAGTCTGCATGCATAAGTGATTAAGTGTTCGATAATCATCATTATAAATTAGATAGGCTAACTGTAACTATTCGTGTAGGCCTATTAGTTTGTATCATATTCCACTTTATCAGCCGTATACATGTGTCGTTTACGGACCTATACAAACCAACAGCGTATATATTTGTAGATGTAAACATTTTCTTGATCATGTTACCGTTTAGATTCGCTTTCTTATCCCACGACGTACAACTTATTTATTCATCAATATAAAAGTATATGTTCAATATCAGACCGTTGATTTGGTTTGAATAACAGCTCAAACTGTGTTTGAAATTCATACCGCTTACCTACCAACTGTCTTTACAACCAATTGCTACGGTACTGATAAGATTCAGACGAACCGGTAGGCCTATAGGCCTACGTTTAATTGACGCTTAACAATCAATCCTTTGTTCTTACGACAGTAGGCTATGCTCAATGTATAGTAGGCCT
>OY744603.1:78840470-78877970 GCA_963556255.1 Allolobophora icterica
AATCTTGACAAGGAAAACCTCTCAGACTATCGTCTCATCTCAAGTCTGTCCTTTGTATCTAAACTATTCGAACGCATTGTCCTTGCCCGGCTGAACGACTAGCTTCTTTGTAACTCACATCCTCAACCGCCACCAAGTGGGTTTGAGGAGTGAGGTTGAGGTCATCAACAAGTCTTCTGTCTGTCTCCTCGACATCTATGCCGCTCTTTCGACACCATCGATCTCGACCTATACTTCTCCTTCGGCTGTCTTCTTGGCTTCCCGCTCCTTCTCAGTTAAAGCCTTCAGCCACTGCTCGTAACCCCTCCCACTCTCTTGTGACAAATGTTTTTATATAGCGACTGTTTGGCCTTGACCCTGCTCAGTTTCCAATGAATTGATCCGGTGAGATCCTTCACCACCGCGTCCCCTTTGAATGGGCGCCACGAGAATGTAATCTCTTGAATAAGCCACCCCTCCGATACGACGCAGCGCTCGTGAATAAAGCTGGTGCCCTGCGCTTAGCTTTAGCGTAGCGCTTAAGAAATTTGCAGTTTGCGATTACGATTGTAGAGTGCCAGGTTCGTACTAAAGTATATCTCTGAGTCGCGCTATATAATTTTCATTTACAATTACAATTAATGGGCATCTTCATGGTATGAGCAAGTGAGGTATGGTACCCCAGTTTAAAACTGGTAGGATGCAAATACCCCACCCCCAAAAAATTATGACTCTGCAAGTGCATGGCCATTTAATATAGCGCCATTAATTTTGTGTAGGCCTACTTCACAAAAGCACTGTAGGCCTACTATCGGATCTAAACGGAGACGTTTTAAGACGGTTTGAAACCGTTTGCTGCACAAAGGCAACAGTACGTAAATGCAGTGGGAGACATTAATTCCCAGACATTCACATTCATTGGGCCCATATGAACAGGTCTGCACTTTGCCAACCAATGGTGGCAACTGGTGGTCATCTATGGGCCCATTGTGGGTAAAAAAATGTGTCTGCCAGAGATGGTTCAGTAAAAATCGTAATTGTAGACCTACAAGGTTTTCTACGGCGACCGTGTGGCCTCGACCCTGCTCATTAAAAAAAATTATCAGGTGAGAATACGAATCATCGCACTCTCACTTCAGACTCTCACTCAAATCTGAATTAGAGCAGTAGCTATAGTCTTAGCCAGCATACTTATTAAGAAATCTTACGCCGACGCATTCTATCATTTTATCCTTGCAACCACCGTTCTGGCGACCGTATAGCCTACGCTACGTCGTCGTCTACTGACCCAGCCCGCCAGCCTATTACGGGCACATGAACGAGACCGTTCCTTAGGCCTATAGTTAAAGACCGGCGTTTAACAGGCCTACATGCCACCTTTTAAGACTTTTATGCGTTCCAATCGTTTAACCCCCATCCCTCCACCCCAGCGGTAATTAGTGAAAACAGGCGTTTTCTTTGGGAGCCGACGCTTAGAATAAGCTTTATGGTAGGCCCCTAGCTTTCGGCTCTGGAAATTAAGTGCGTAGGCCTACAGAAATGTCTACTCCGGACTCACGATAAGTTCTCTAGCTTACAATGAGACTATAGCAGTTTTATTTAAGCGCCAGCCAGCTCTGCGACTTCTCAGTGCCCTGCATGCTCATAAAAAGCCAACACTCTTAATTTAAATGTTATGCAAAATACAAAATAGGCCTAACGTTAATCGTTAATTATAAGTGCGACTCATAATGTTATCACGCCTTACGTAAAAGTGTAGACAAGCGCTTCAATAGGCGTGTGCGTAATACGGTCATTAAGGCCACCCCCGCAGGCTCACACACAAAGGCCGCCGATGAAAATAGCCCAACAATTAACACACTAATTGGTAGGCCCTATTGATCGACAGGTCTGGGCCAATTGAAAAAGCCACATGAATAAACAGCATAGGCCTATTAAGCCGAGGCGGACTGCTAGCGTGGATAAATCGCACGGTACGCGGTAAGTCGGTAACATTCAGTAAGACGTCGTAATCGTAAACTAATCCAATCTAATCTGAGAACCCGCTATAGCGCCATTAGGCTAATCATTCTAGCTCAGCTTTGTTATGCGGTCATTAGAAAGTCAGTCCGATATAGACAGAAAGGCGGCGTCAAAAGGATAAGCAAGCTGAAACAAAGGCGGTAGGTTTAATCCTTAAGCCAGCGACTGCCAAACACTAAGTCAACAGAACTTGCGTATTCACAAAAAAGACAGAAAGTAAGGCATAATATGACAATGCCGTAAATGTTAACATTATTTTAACAATAACCGCAACACTGAACGGCAGTAAGTTTGTTAGCCTTTAGTTAGAACCCGTTACGCGACTACAGGGCGTATGCCTTAATAGATGGAATGTCCAATGGTATTCATGAATATTCAACAGGGACTTTCACGGCGCATTCAGAAGCCGTTGACGTTGATGCTTATATATTCAGAAAATTTTCTTCTTAAAGCGATTCCGGCATTTAATTATAAGTTTCGGAGAGGGTCTCAGACAGGAAGCAATATCTTCATTTAATATTAAAAGTCGATAGACGAATATTTATCGCTCTAATGCAGAGCGAGAGTCGAGTAAATGTTGTCACCGGCACTGTCCTCTATTCGAGCCTCGGGACTTCTTGGTGACATCTGTGATGATTCTCAAGATCTGAATAAGCAAGTGTGCAAGTAAATCGTTCACTACATTCGTATTTTAAAGTTTAGACTAGTGTTCAGCATTTAGTGCTTCAGCATCATTATGTTTAATAACGTAACTTAACAAAGAACAGTCCCATAAAGTTAAATCCTGAAAGCAGCCATTTACATGAAGTGGTAGCAGCTTCATTTTTCTTAGCCGCAGTATATGAAGGCAGGTGGCCAGGTCTTTCCCTCACTGCGTGATCTACCCTCTCACAGTGTACAGCCAGTGTACTCCTTTCGTGGCTGAGTTCGCTAAAGCAATCTCAAAGCAGCTCTCTCCCCTTGGGTTTTGTACCTGCAACCTCTTGGTTAACAGTCTGGCACATGCTTAATAGACATAAAATTAGCCCTGTGAGCAATGCTTGCTATCTGTACAGAAAATTTGGTGTGTAAATCTCATATTGCAGCCTATTTTGAAAGTTCTGTTTTTTATGATCCACAGGAAAAATGTGGAGCATTTGACGTGACCCACTTGAAAAGCTTGGCTTTAGACGTGCTAAGGCATACTGATCTGAAATGGAGAAAGATTTGAATTTCACATTTCCGGGAAAAGATGGATCATTGACATCGAATGTTCCACAGGCATTTTTGCAAAAACAACAAAGCACTAGCTGCATATCACTTGATTCGTCCTACAACGATGCCATGGCAAGTGGTTGCCAGCGTGATGCAAGAAAAGCAGTTGCCGATAGTAAGAAGACAAAGGCTGTGATCGCAAGTCGACGAAATGATTTCTTTAGCGATTTGATGATGCCGTTAATATCCACATCCAGCTCCTGTGTCACTTTGTCCACTACGAGTTTTCCTGTAACGGGTGTGAGCATTCCTTCAGCATATGTGAGCAATTATTCCACGCATGCTAATGATCCATTAACTGTAACGAGCATTCCTGTAGTCAGCCTGAGCATTCCTGGAGTCAGCCTGAGCATTCCATCCACGACTGTGAACATTTTGTCAACTGATAAGAATGTTCCATTAACTTCAAGCAATGTGAATATTCCTTCAACTACTAGTAATGTCCCTTTGGCTACAGTGAATCAGCCTTCAACGACTGTGAATGTTCCTTCAACTACTGTTAACGTTTCTTCCGCTACTAGGGTGAATATTCCATCAGCTGCTGGTGACATTTCTTTGAGCAGCATCAGTGTACCTTCAACCACTGTGAATGTTCCTTCCAGTACTGTTAATGTTCCTTCTGCTGCTGTGAATGTTGCTTCAGTTACTGTGGCATCAACCATCTCATCAACTACTGTTACAAGTAATGTTTCTTCAAGGAATGCAACTATTCCTTCTTTGACTAGCATGGGCTTTCCTGTGGTTAGCCCAGGGATACCCTTGTCAGGTTCAAACTCCAGCCATTTAATTGACCATTCTCTCGAATCGTCTCTGTCAACAACCAGTTTGGCCCTTTCCTTAAATGCTGCAAGCAGTCGCACAGTTCCAACTAGCAACTTTTCAAAGACTACTGCAAGTACTATTCCCAGCAGCTCTGCAAGTACTGAAACTTGCCAAGTACCAGACAATTCAGTGAAGCCCAATGATGCTATCCCATATACATCGAGCTCGAAACTTGGTGCAGAAAAACTTGCCAGTGGTTTAAGTTTTGAAGCCTTGAAGCTTGGGTCTGAACAGCCTGACAGTGTTCAAGCAAATTATGCTGTTGTTAGCTATACAGTCTCGAAGATTGGCTTTGAAAAACCGAATAGGGGTAACACCGATGAGACTGTGTTTAGCCTTGAAAGCTCAAATCTCAACTCTGGAAAACCTGATGGTGTGAAAACCAGTATCAATGTCCCTCATATCACAGGATGGAATCAAGGTCAGCACGCCTATCCACCAGTAGAATGCATTCAAGCCCCTGTGCAGGTGGTAGAACCAGTTTGTTTGGAGGCTACTCCTTGTAGCTCGATCCACCTGGAGCCATCCCCAGAGCGCATCTGGGGACCTCAGGTTTCGTTCCTTACGTTCAGCTGTCTCGACATTAGTAGGACAGAGGTCGTAGGTCAGATGCGACAGGTCAGTAGCACCGGATGCCTGGAGGTACTTGGATCAGGTCATCGTCAAGACGACAGTTCCGAGGCAACAAAGTTAATCCCATCGAATGACGGTATGCCAGCTTTTGTTGTTTGCAGTTATTATCTTTTATGATATTTTATTTTTTTATTTTAAATGTAATATTTTTATTCTTAATTAGGGCCTAGAGTAGGGCTGTTCATTTTATTTTTTTATTTTAAATGTAATATTTTTATGCTTAATTAGGGCCTAGAGTAGGGCTGTCCTGATTAATTGGCCATTCTCATTATCGGGATGACTATTGGAACAATCGGTATAATCGGTATCGGCAAAAAAAAATTACAATACCACCTGCTGATGCCTCGCTGCGGCCGACGAAAATGCTGAAATAAATAAATATAAATTTATTTCTTTTTAGCAGAATAATCGTTACAAAAAGAAAATTGAGCAAAAATATCTATGTTTTGTTTCTGATTTTTGATTTATATTTAGCATTGCACTACTTGCTGGGCACTGTAGACAGATTGGTTGTAATATTTGACAACCACCAACCTGCCATTATTGTCATGGCGAGCGCAAGCAGCAAAACAAAATCAGAACTGGCAGGCTCTTTCAGATACATGTAACCAGCACTGAAGTAAATAAATGGGATTTAGTTATAAATAAGTAAAGAAGCAAAAGTTAATAGGAAATGCTTGATTAAGTTTAAAGTTGTTCTGATTTTTTTTCAGAATTCGGTTCTTCATCTCACTCAGTGTAAGTAATACCAGTTCATTGGGGCTAAGATAAGTTATGGTATGGTGAGGTGATGAAAGGTGAGGTCAGATATTGAAAGGTGAGGTAAAGCTAGGACAGTTCAGCTGTTGAAAGGGGAAGGTAGAGTGGCTAATTCTTAGTGTTTAATTAATTAGCATCTTTTTCTGTCTAATTTCGTTCAATAATTGATTGTATGATTCCATGTAATTATTTATTAATTAAATTATTTGTTAGTGTTGTTTGGAATTTTCCTTTGGTTAATTGTGCTATTGTTATCAGGCATTTATGTAGCGCCGTCGCAGGGAAGCTTGATTTCAGGATGGTTTCTGCTGAGAAGCATCTGTCCACTGATGTAAAATTGGCAGCAGTGATGCGAAAGTTTCTGTATTAGATTAAATTGGAAACTCCTGGGTGGGATTCCGGGCCCAAAAAACATTGAACAACCAGGGAAATACAATTACTATTTTTGTTATTTTGTGTTTAAATCATTACTGAAATTTTTTGGTCTTGTAAGTGCTGATGTTTTCATTTTCTCTGAATTTGTCAGTTTAAAAGTTAATTCTTTGTTGTTTTAGATCGGACTCTGAGAAAAGCACAAAAGCCAGCCGATCACCAAACGATGATATCGTTAGTTTGGAAGACTCTTGTTATTTTTATGTTTTTCTCACGTCAGGTTTCATCATTCGACGTCATCTTTATCAGTAACGTCGACATCAGTATCATCAACGTCATTATCTTCATCAACATCATTGTCATGAACATTATCATCGTCACCATCTTCCTCTTTAACTTGCATACTTATGGATTTTTAAACTGTGCTATGTAAGTGTCTGCTCTCATGCATTCTCACGTGCATACATACTTGCGTAAATATCTACGTAGCTACACAAATATATAAACATGATACAGTTACATGGCGAGTGCTTGTGTATATTTCATTTAGTGGTATTCTTGTTTTTCTTAATTTCAGAAGTCGGTGTCAGTTTCTAATTCGTTCCAAGACTTCGACTGGAACAGGATGACTGGTGATGCCAGCTTCCGTAGCAAGAAGACTAGCACCACATCTGGTTGGACCCAGGTCTTTCACTCACCGAGCACAAGACGAAAACGAGATCCAACAGCGGAGAGAGGTCAGAGGGATATTATTATTATTATTGTTGTTATTTATTATTATTATTATCTATATTATTGTTTTTGTAATTTATTGTTATTATTACAATTGTTAGTAGTATGTTTGAGATGTAGTGGTGGCAGTGAATGATAATTAATCACATCTTTATTACATTCATTACATGCACATTCAGGGTCAGTCATATTGGTCTTTACCAGAGACTAAGACAGAGTCTGGAAAGAAACTTTTCATTCACAACTTCAGTTTACAATTTTTAACAGTTGTTGCATTTTTATTTATATTTCATGGGACCAAAGTTAAAAAGACAAAATAGCATATATAGCTCGACAATTGCAGGTTAAAGGTTGAGGTTAAAAGGTATGGTTAAAGGTTGAGGTTGAGGTTCTTTTAAAGTTTAAGGTGTTAGGAGCAAGACTGTTTCAACACAGAACTCGGCCAAGTGACAAGTAATTTGCTGTCATTATATTCTTATTGCTTTTTTGTAGATGCAATCCATGTGACCAAAGTTAAAGAAACATGGAAGGGCAGAATGGCAAAAACGTTTCGTCGTGTTGGTTCGGCCAGCACGCTGTCTTCGGCCGGTCGTACGGTCGCTGTGAGAGCAAAAGGAACATTTGATGTTCCAATCGAGTTATGTGTTCCGTCCACCGAGATCGAGGTAACATTATATATTTCCCCGATGAATTATGGTTTTTGATTGCAATTTCACTCAAAGCGACCATCGACTGGTGTTGTGGGTATTATGATAACGGCACTATAGAAGTCATTAGATTGGATTAGATATTTCATTCCACTGATGATGATTGTGAAGTATGAGTAGCAAAAGAACAGTGCTATTGGAGGCAGGCTAACTCTATTAGCTTATGAAAAATGCACGGCCTCTGCTTCTGATTAACAGCAGTTCATATGTAAAAGAATATAAAGAATATAACATATGTATATTTTATGATTACTGTTCGTTTTTAATTATTTATCTTTATATGTCTTCATAATTACTGTTCAGTATTTAGTTACTTGTGGGACATATTAGCTGAGTCATTCTCTGTTGGAGCGCTTGCCTTGTAACGTGGAGAGTTTGGGGTTCGATCCTCCCTGAGATGGTTATTGCGTAGGGACCTTGAGCAACACCTTCGCTCACAGTTGCTCAGCACCATCTATTGATGTTTGGTCATTACATAGTAGTGTTGAATAAATGCGTAATAATAATGTCTCAGGTCATTCAAGTTACTTGAAAGCAGCTTATTACTTGTAACAACATTACGTGGCATTCAGTGACATTATGTTTTGTGTTATAGGGCTTGCCTCTGATTGTTGAGGTCTGCACTCGAGTCATTGAAGAGCGAGGAATCGAAAACCAGGGAATCTACCGTGTGCCAGGCAACAACGGTTTCGTGCGTCAGATGGTCGAAGATCTGAACGAGGTTTGAGCCAGACAACAAATGCTATTAAGTTATATGTCTGTTTCCGATCATTTATGTAATGCCTTTCATAAACCTCTCAAAATGCCAGAACAAACCACAGTATGGGCTCGTTTATGCACCATGTTATACGTGCCACTCTGCTCAACACCAAGTGGTGTTCTGTCTCTCAAAGCTATTAGTTTAGCTGTTAAGGCACCATACAAGAACAGCAGCATAGTTCTAGGTATTGACTTTCAGTGATATCCCTTTTACGTGTAGACTGGTTTACATGCTGTATCAAAGGGGCATGTCCCCCGAAACTTCGCTTTAACAAGTTCACACTGTATCCATGGGAAAATGTTGGCAGTTTTGTCTGTGATTCTGGGGGTGCAGTTTGGGATGGACTGTTGATGACCTACTCAATGTCTTTGCAAGAACTGTCAAAATTTGATGTGATTTTGATTTTTGATGATGATGATAATTTTTATTGCTATGAAGTTCAAGATAGATGAGCTTAATTATGATGATGACAATGGCAATGATTGATGATGATGACAATTACTTGGTGATTACAATGAAAATCATTTGACAAAAACAATGTTAAGGAGATAGGAACAGTGATAATAGTGACAATGGTGGTTGGAGGATTGTAATGATGATGACGATAATGATGTTGTGATTCGGTAATGATATTGTTTTGATTATCATAGTGGCAGTGATCATTATGAGTGGTGATGATGCATGAATGGGAAAGATGGCAGTGATGATGATGATGACGATGACAATTATGGCCATGTGGCAGGTTTTTCCATTGTTACTCTAGTTATTTTTACTTACTGAAAGTCGTTCTGAAACCAGGATGCAAGCGGCTTGTGCACAGGCAACGAGAGATGGCGCGATGTGAATGTCGTCAGCAGCCTTCTCAAGCTGTTCTTCCGAAGACTACCCGATCCACTCATCACTTACAGTGAGAGCTACAGACTGCTTATCCACTATTAAATATGCACCTGGATGCACTCTTGTCACCAATCGTGGGCAGGGTTAGAGTGCGCACCTTGTAGTGCGGAGAGTACAGGTTTGAGCATCCTCTGAGATGGTTACTGTGTTTCAAAAAGCAAGTCCTTCACTCACTGTTGCTCAGCGTCAGCAGTTGATGCTTGGTCATCAAATAGTGGTCATCAGATGGGGATGGGGGATAGAGTAATGGTAACACTTAAGATCTTGATTGTACTGTCATGTTTCAATGATATCTTACTGTGTACTTGTCAGTTTGAATTAATAAATATTATTATTATTATTATTAGTGGTGCTTATATATTAGATAATTTATATAGCACCACTGTGATAATCAAAGGCACTGTAGCTTTGCATGCTTCCATCTGTCCAGAGCTTTACCAGCCTGTGATAGATGCCAGTCGCATCCTTGACATTGATGCGCGCCTGCTGAGGCTGAGAGACGTTTTGCACGATCTGCCACCCGTCAACTTCCATACGTTTCAGTTCCTTGCAAAACACCTCCACCGCGTTGCCGAACATGAACAGGTCAACAAGGTAGGTGCAGAATTCTCACTCTTCTATGTGTAGAACATATTCTCACTCTTCTATGTACAGAACATGTTCTTGCTCTCTGTCAGGGAGGGAAGTGCTAAGACAATTCTGTAGTTTAGGATTGCTTATTTCACGTTAGCTTCTAACCATTTAAATATATATATATATGCGTGCCTCAGTTTCCAATGTACTCACCTTGTGTGTACAAGTGCCTTCAATAAATATATAAGTAAAATAATGATAGTAATAAATCTAGTTTTCCACCCCCTCTGAATTTAATCCTTTGGTAAAAAATAATAATAAACAGTGATAATCTTCTAGAGCTAGTTAGTATATGAGTCCTCAAGGAATTATACCTTGTGTAGCCATCCCCCAAAAATCCTGTGTCTAGGTTTTTTAATGCCTCGGGGTTACAAAGATTCGGTCAAAGTACCTCGGGGCTCGAAAAAGATACTAATAATGACAATTTAATGGCTGTGAAAACTGTAATGAGGACTGAGTTTTCAGAGATCACTCATTTTTAACTCTTAACCTAATTTTTTCGTTACTCAGAGACCACAGATTAAACAGTAATAATAGTGTATCAATTACTAAATGTGCGACTGGGTGGTCGACTCAGAATGCCCTCTGGGTGGGTAATGGGAGGATTGAAGGTCCACATGGAGTGGATTCTATGTGATGCCCATGGACAAGTTGCTTGCAAACATGTCATTCTGTCACCGAGCAGTACAGTTTTGTACCTGCATTAACTAGGAGGTTAACAACAAGTGCTGCAATGCGCTGGCTCTGGTCTATTGCTGCGTGTAGGGCTGAGTGAAGGAGATTAACACCTTCCCTACTATCTTCTTGGGAGCTCTAGTTTTGAGCATAGTAATTTAGCAGCCTTTGATTTTTAAATATTGTTTGCAGATGGATTGAATTTGTGGATGTAATTTTAGATGGATGCCCATAACCTGGCGATTATTTTTGGCCCAACCTTGATTCGGCCCCGTGATGGCAACATGGTGGCGGTCATCAATGACATGAATGACCAGTGTCGAGTAGTTGAATCGGCCATCTTGCATGTGAGTCTTTTTCAAATGACCACTTGTTGTCAGGTAGAAGAAGAAGAGCAGTCCCTTAAGCTAGCCCTGAGAGGCAGCCATGGGTATGAAGTGTTAGCACCTTCATTTTCTTAGCCTTGGTATATGAGGGCAGGTGGCCTGCCCTCTCTGTCGCCACCTGATCTTCCCACCGACAGTGTACAGTCAGTGTACTCATTATAGCTGAGTTGGCTGGGGTGTGCAAGTGGAACAGAAATCTTGAATCAAATATCTGCCCTGGCTGGGATTTGAACCTCTGGCCTCTCGATTGACAATACAGCATGCTAACCTCTAGACAACTGCGCACTCCTGTTGGTACATTATGGTATGGTAGATCCTAGGTAATGGCAAGGTAAGTTAAAGAAAGCACTGCAGTTTTCACAGCAAGGTAAAGCATGGTAACTGAAAGCTCATTTGTCAGTCAATATAGCTGTTGGAGGTAGATAGAGTTACAATACTCGGTATGTAGCCTTTAAGTTGATGGTCAGTGAACTAAACATTAGTTTGATTTAAAAGAGACTTAAAATAGTGATTGCTTTTTTTATTTAATAGTTTCATTAATAGTTCTGCTAATTTCATCTGCAGTTATTTCATATATGAATTTTAATTAATTATTTAGTTAAATGCTGTTTATTTTGTCATGGACTTCAGTGAAGCGTGTTGCTGTTGTAGTACGACTGGTTCTTTGGGATTTCTGAAGAAGAACTCGAAGTTCCAAGGAGTGAGGAGTCGAAAGAGTCGACTCCGGTGTCGAGCATGAGCGAGGAGCTACTTGCGAAAGCACAGCAGCTAGGTGACAAATTATGCCGAGTCTTAGAAAATGAAGCCAATAATGCTTCATGTAGCAATGGGTGCCTCTCGTGGTTGGCTTGAGCGATCCTTCCTTATACGCTGAGGCTAAGAAAATGCTGCCGCTAATGCAGGTTTTGAAGATTGACTTCGTGGTATTGCCTGCTATTCTGTTTCTAAAACAATTGCAGTTGTTGGAATATTGACAGGAATTGCTGAGTAATTTTAGTCTGAAAGTAAGGTAAGGCAAGGAAAGCCAGCTGTGTGTTATTAGAGAAACTTCTCAGGAGCATAGCGTAGTTCTATTCCTGGAACTTCGTGCAAAGTCTGTATCCCCTTGTTTGCCGTGCAGCCTTTTGGGAAATTGTTAATCTAATCTAGTCAAATGACTTACTGTTATCGTAAGGCACAAGGCATCAATTGATTGTCAATGTTCGCTTCATGTGAAACCATAGATAACATGTGTTGGACAATCCACGTTGTCTTGATGAATGCGACAATTTCTACAGCGCCGTAACACAACACATGCCGTTACATACTTCAGCAGAAGGGTTCACATGATCACACTTGTAAGTACTCTGTTAACAGAGCTTGACTGTCAATGGGTCCTTCCTTTGTTTTGATAAGTAACTGAAAATATGTTTTGGGGTCAGGTCTAGACATAGTTCCAGCTATTTTTGTAAACTAAAGTGTAAGAGTTTTGCAAATTTACAATTACCAAGGTGAACATGAAAAACTTACCTAGTTCAGTGTCGTATATTCTTACCTTATTAGGTGATTTTGAATCGCCCTCATGTGGCGCTATCGATCGAATTGCCACTGTCGAGGTTGGCCAAAAAGAAAAGTTCCGATGGGGTCGCGACCCGAAGCACTCGAACGACTCTGGCATGGCGATGGCTGACACACCAACGATCGTGACTGAGGAGAGCCAGAGTTCAATACACGAGATTGTCTTTGAGATTAAACGCTATCCTGCGTATCATTTCAACGACAGCAGCATGTTCTGCACGGAAAACGCAAAGCCGAAAGTGAGACGGACACACTCGAACGAATCTCTCGGCCAGAGGACAGGCAAGCCCGCGTTCGGTAGTCGACAGAATCGTTCAACCGTGAAGGGTTCGGCGGTTCCATTCAACGCATCGTGCGGTCAGCTGACCGAGTAAATTTCGGACTTTGACTGAGTTCAACGAATCTGTTCTGACTTGGGGTTGTCCGTAAAGGACGTCCACAACAAATGACCCAGTTTTTACCCCTTTTTTCCCCTTGTTCCCATGCCAAGAAGCATTACACTCTCCATTCTCTTTGCAGACATCTGCTTTGTAATGAAGTTCTAACGCTTAGAGTACCCATTGATCTTGCAGAGATAACTGTTCTGCGGGGTGGAGTACTTTGTCTCATGCTGACTTTAGATGCTGACGTCTGCATTGGGCATGACCCTCTTCCTTTGTCGGCAGTTGGCATAGGAGAAGTTAGAGCGCTCGGCATGTAATGCGGAGAGTGTTTGTTCAAGATTCCACCAAGGCACTTACTGTGTATGAACCTGGAGTCCTCCACGCACGATTGCTTGAATGGCATCGATGTTCTGTCGTATGGTTGTGTGTGTGCTTTATGAACTTTGGAAGGAGGGCAACATCAGATGCTGTTGTATTGCATCTGTGTGATTGTGATACCTCTCTCCCCCTTGACAGATGTCTTTAATGGTCAACCCCTTGCCACATCTTACACATGGTGCGCTGCAGTTTTTACAATTTTTGTTGCCCAAGTCAGTTTTTTAAATTATCATTTTTATGTTATGATTTACCGGTTTTTTATCCTATTTTCCATCAATCTGTGTAGCTTCCACATCTAAAAAAACTTTTCCATGTTTCAAGCCATTTAGTATAGCATGTTTTAAGTATCTCACAAGGTGCTGATGTCATACCCTTGAGGCAGTATCTCTAGAAATGTGTATAAATCTCAGATCTCAAAATGCAGACATCTTGAATCAGTGCTATACGAAATTGACTGACTGACTGTAGACTGACTGACTGAAATGCCTGCTAGGTTTCTGCTGTTGGGCGTCGATACAATGTAACTTGATTTCTTAGATAACTTGAGGGCTTTAACTTTGCATAATTTATAATTTCATTGTTTCATGCAGGGCAAAATTTGAGTCAACAAAACCCCACAAGGATTTTGTTACATACATTTATGTTGCAAGGTAGTTATTGAACTGTATTTGTGTGAATTGTTGTGGTGGTGGTTTGATGTGCCTAACGCATAAAGACCACGTACAGCTTTGCCACATTTCATGATCAAACTCAAGGCAAGATCATAATGGTATCGGTATGTAGTCGGGTGTTCAGTAGTAAATTCCTACTTCTGCCTGCGAAGGAAGATTCGCCACGTGTGGGCTCCTTTCACTTCTGCATCTTAAGTTACAGAGTTCATTGTCGAGGATGGATGTAAGCACTCGAGAAAGTTGGTCCTGTTGATGTGGTGCTTCAGCTGAAAGATTTTCTGGTTTGAGGACATGGCATGTTCTGGTTGTTGGTTCAGTTAAAAGATCCTTTTACCCTTGGAAGAGTCTGTAGAGGGGCACAAGCAAATCCCCTACCTATGCAGCTTTATTTCTTCACCGTGCATGTAAACAATGGCCACTTGTATGGCCTTACCTTTTACCGTGCATCTAAATGAATGTTACCTTTGCACAATCACCTTTTTACCCTGTCTCGGAAGACTTGCACCTGCGACATGCATATTCATGATCTCCATGGACTTTGCCCCTTACTTGATTATAATAAGACTGTTGTTTGACCCCAGATTCTGACCTGTCACCTGACAGTGAAACTGACCAAACCACTTGGCTATTGCAGACATGACAGATATAGCGCCAGTGAATAAGCTGGTCACCCTGATAGGGTTTATGTGCGGCACGAAGACATTTTGGAGATTTACATTACATTCCTTTGCATACTTTACCTTACCTTTACGTACGATTGAATTCCAAGCATCCCATTGTGCCTGTACAGCTGGCCAGGTTAGATGAGGTGAGGTTTTATTCGAAGATTATTAATGTTTAAGATTAATTATGTTTTATGTAACTCAGTTACTTTTTTTAATCACAATTTCTGATCATGGTTCTCATTCACATCTGCGTATATGTCATGCTGTGATACCGATCACAGATACTGTGATATTGGGGTACTGCTTGTACCTGTGTGTACCCACCCAAGTTAATCACAGATACTGTGATATTGGGGTACTGCTTGTACCTGTGTGTACCCACCCAAGTTATAAGACATCTGTCGCATTGAGCTTCCGCGCGGGGTTACAAGAAAATGGACTACCGTATTCATTTTAATAGCAGCCTACATTGTAGTGATTGCCCTTTGTCAAAAATTAATGCAGTGTTAAGAATTAATTTTGAAATTCTGTTTGATGCAGTGCATCTGTGTGATAATCGCTGGACAAGGTGTGATTTTTTCTGAAAGAGTCGGGTTAAGACCTGTGGACTGAAGCCAAGCAAGTCCATCCTTGTGGGGATAGTTGGAACCAGTGATAGGGGTAATTTCCCCATTTATTCCACTAGAAGTTGCACCTGTTACCAGGGGCTTATGTTTTTTTGTTAGCTTTCTTTTTGAACACCGAGTAATTACTGCTTGGTCCAGAGATTCTGAACGTGATGTTATCCATTGACTATGGACTCCACTTGTGTGCATGAGCCGACCTCTGGTGACTGTTCTAGCTTACTGTGCATTTTCTTGCTTTGTGGTAAAATTTCAGTTCTTAATGACATTTTAACATTGTTTAGGGTAGCGCAGAGAGCACCCTAATTAGCGTAGCTTGAAGAGGCGTTGTAGATTTTGGATTACAATTATACTACAGCATAATAAATAAAATGTCTAATTACAATATTGCAGTAAGTTATAATTTTTTACTCCAGTTTCAAGTGAGCATTGTATGCGTTATGATAACGGCGCTACGGAAGTCATTAGAGTTTGTCTTGGGGTCATTTTATTTGGTGTGAAAGGGTGAACCCAAAAGATACAGTTGTACTGCTGTTACAGTCCCCAGTTTCCATAAACAAGTTAGCGGATGGCAACATGAATGAATACGTTATCCTTTTATAACTGCCAATACCCATGGTACAGCAACAATGGACCAAGAGTGCAAATCACTGGTCACCCCAGTTGTCCAGTTGTTGAACCCCTTTGAAGATCTGATCACCCAAGAATCTGTAAAGTTGTTCTGTTTAAAGCTTTGACTTAACCCTCCGTACAAGTTCGGTGTGTGACGGTGCAAGTGGAAATGCGAGTGTGAAATACATGTAGTTCTACTTGCGACATATATACGCGTTTCCCCACATCCGCGCTTTCTGCCATGTGATTCATTCACGGAGTCTTTCCATTTTCACATCGTTCTCACAATTACGCTTCTGCTTTTGCCTCTGTCGCTTAACTGACTTCACTTGACATTTTCTACGGCTACAAAAAGAATTTCTTAAGCCTACACGGAGTCTGTACATGAAAGACTTAACAAGCATTTGTTAGTGTTTGAACTAATGGTACTTAAAGGGTTAATGAAGCAGTTTAATTGCATTCTTAAGATTCTCAGCAAGTGACATGGTGTTTGTAAGACAATGGTTAATTTTGGTTGTTGATAGGCTGGCGGTTCAACCCCGTTTGTTTAAAAGTTTTTGCCCAAAAACCTTTGAAACTCGGGTTGTTGGTTTTAATTTCACTGGTTACTATGAACGGAAAGGTTTAAACCCAATTTGTTTGTAATGGTGAATATCTACCCAAAATCCAAACTGCCGACTTTACCCTGCAAACAAGTTCCAGTGTTAATATTCCAATAATTCTTCTAGTTAACTTTCCAGTTAATGTTCCAGTTCCAATGTTGAACATGTTAAACCACAAACCCAGCACCACAGGTTCAAATCTTGGTGCGTTGACGATGTGGTGTTGCCTCATTGTTGCATTATTGTTGTCTTCTCTTCAGACAAAAGGGCCTTCAGCCTCACAGCCAGCGTTAAAATGTGCAATTAATCAGCCATTGATGGCAGTGGGTTTCATATGTCTATTAGCAACTAACCACAAAAGGCCAGAAATGTGGCTTTTAGTAACGATGTTTGATAGAATCTTGCATAACCTTTATCACAGTATCATGACATTGTATTCTGCAAACAGTAGTCAGATGTATGTCAAAATCACCGGGTCATTTTATCAACGATCGGGCACCACTCCTTTCTGTTGTTTTTTTCTCTCCTCCCTTTGATGCATGCGATTTGCACATCCGAATTCCCTTGATTATTTGAAGTACCCCAGTACATACAACATGGTGCCTTTGTTACCCTACTATTGTTAACATGTTTTTTTTGTTACCGACTATTGTCCCCATTACTAGGCTGCCTCTCCTTAGAGGACTTATCTATCTGTAGATTGAACCGATCATGGCTTGGTTTTGTTGACAATTAGTAGATGCCTTTTGCATCGGACACCTGTGCAATAAAGTTCCAAATTCATAATAATAATTTAGATATCTTTGACACCCTGAAATACATGAGCTAAAGTAACTTAAAAAACTTCATAAAATCAAAACTTTGGACAAAAAATCAGTTACAGCAGGTTTAAAAATTCAGTTCACAATCAAAATAAAAGGACAAAATTACTTTATATCACGAGTTGGGCCTAAGTTTCGAAGGCTACTACAAACTGATGAACAATTCTTTATGGCATTCTTTGCCACACGTAATTGCAAATTTATATAGCGCCACTTCAAGCGAAACTGATCAGAGGCACTCCTGGCCCGGACGGGGGGTGGGGGCATAATTGGTTAGTAATCCTGTCGTCGTTGACCATGGCATAGAAGGAAGAAACAGTGGTTGACTGCAACGGACGGGGGGTGTGGAGGCATAATTGGTTAGTAATCCTGTCGTCATTGACCATGGCATAGAAGGAAGAAACAGTGGTTGACTGCAATGTACAAATACTAGGCTACTTTGTAACATTCTCAAAATCAAGAAAATAAAGGTAATTATAGTATCGAGAATAACAATAATATTGATATTATAATCATGATAATAGCCAAAATCATATAATAATAATAACATAACAACACTAAGATAATCAAGCTAGACGAGTTTCTGTATATTGTGCCTTGGTTAAAACTACTATAAAAAATGCATCTGGGAGACTAATAAATTACAAATAATACTTGTAATCAAGGTAGTAATAACAAAAAAGGGACAATTTTATTAATAAACATAACACCATCAAAACCTAAACACTCAAGTATGTGATGCACGTATTTTATTATGCGATGCAGATATTTCATTATGCCAATACTTTACCAACAACATTCTCTCAGCAGCTGTCTTAAACTGCTGCAACTCTCGACACCAACAGGCAAATGACCACTACCTTCCAAGGAACAGCAAGCCAGAACAGAAGCTTTTAGTATCAACATTTTGATAGAATCTTGCATAACCTGCATCACAGTACCACGACACTGTATTCTGTAAACCATAGTAGGGGGTATATTATTACATGCATAGCCGCTGATTGTGCAAAATATCAAAATTTCGATCACTTCAATCATCTGATATGATACTCTGATCAGTTTGATCAACAGACATGACCAGAAACTTGATCAGTACACCTATCGTTCTTTCAAATGCTTCAGTCATCAGAAAAATCAGCTTCTTAATCGTTTTATTTGCCAAACATCAACTGCTTTTATGATTGCTTTAGTAGAACGAATACAATCGTTATTCCGACTGCTAGACTTGACCCGCCTTTCAGCAGCTGCAGTCAGCAAAATTAACATGGCAAGCTTTCCTAACCAAGAAAAACGCCATTAAAAGTCAGTGGAATGCTTCCAAAGTCACAAACATCTGATAATCAGAAACTGTTCGGCACTGTCAAAGGCCTGACTAAGAATAATAATATCTGCAAGTACATCAAGCCGCCAGTTCACAAATGGTACGGCACTGTTAAAGCTCTGGCTACACAAATCCTACCGCCAATGACGACACAAATACAGTCAACTGGATCAACTCTGTCAAAGGCCTGACTAAAAATTCGTGGATCACCGGTAAATGGCACATGCAAACGACAGCCGGTCAACGCTGTCGAATGCCTGACTAAAATCTTCAAATCAAAGTTGAGAAATTCAATCACACAACTGGAGACCCGTTTGAATCGATTTCTACAACTGAAGATCACTGAAATGTCCAGCTTATTTCAAATCAGCCGCAGCATGTCATGTTTCGAAAATGACTCGATGTCAGAATTCAGATCGATTCAGATCAATTGCCGCCATGTAGTTGAGACAGTTTGGTCATTAGATGCTCAATTAACCCAGCCTACAAAAGACATCTGATCAGCCACTGTACACACACTAAACAAATCATACATATCGACATTTGCTGTAATATCAAAATTTCTAAAGCAGTACTCAAAAGCTAAGCGCAGGGCACCAGCTTTTATTCACAAGTGTTGCATCAAGTCAGAGGGATTGTTCAGACACATAAAGTGGAAATCCAAGTCTGGGTGGCAGAAGACCAGGGAGAGGACACAGAGTTGCTGCTAAGGCAGATTTGATTTAGGATGAGAGCCTGAGGAGTAATGTCAAAAGCTTTTAACTGACCAAGATTAAGTATAGGGGCCATCCACATATTACGTATGCAATTAGGGGGTCGGGGGTCGGATTTTGGCGATTTTGCGTACGGGTGCGAACGAGGGGGAGAGGGGGGGACAAAATGTGTACGTACACAAAATAAATTTCTAATTATGACGTCCACATTAGCCTATTTATAACTCTGTATTGTCCTATAGTCGGATGGAGACGAAAGATGACAAATGAAGAACTGTACAGTCAAATTGGCCCAAGAAAAACTCTGTTACAAAAAGTAATTTGCAGGAAATTACAACTGTTTGGACATATATGTAGAATGAATGACTCCAGGAAACTCAAGACGCTAGTTTTTGGCATGATGGAAGGGAAGAACAAAAGAGGACGCCCTAACAGAGAATGGACAGACGATATCATGACATGGTGCAGAAACGATTCTTTACAGCACCTGAGCCACATAGCAAGAGAAAGAGACACATGGAAGGAAGTGATAAAAGCGCATCAAGCACCTACGGGCGATGAACCCATGGTTAATGATGATGATGATTGTCCTATAGTCGTCCGATGGCATTTTATTACATTATATAAAAGCCATGTGCAGTTATTCTGTGCTGTGAACGAGACACCTATAATTTGTCTATATTGGCCCTCACTCATCCTTCAATAATCTGGCCTAAAGTGCAGACAGTCGCTGCCGAGACACTTTCTGCAGCTGGTCTTCGGGGGGCGGAGGTGTGCGTCAAGCGTACGTACGCAGGGGGGGGGTGGAAGAAAGTACGCTTGCGAACAGGGGGAAGGGGGTCCAATTTTCCCGGGTTTTTGTGTACGTAATATATGGATGGCCCCATAACACATTAAATGACAAATTTTAAAAAGAAACGCAACTCGTTTGTTCACTAGGCCAATGTTTGGTTTCCTTCTTTAAATTGATATCATAGTCGATGACAATACTGTCTCTAAGTATTATGTTGTTGCATATGCCTTTGAGATTATATTTTAATTATGCATGTTACAAACGTCTGTGAATAACAATTAATTAATAATAATCAAGCCCAATCACTTTACTTTATATAAATGCTTATATACACACATTTATGAAGCACCTTTTAAGGTAACACTAGCGCCACCTGACGACCCTAATCGACTGCAGGTGCAATCAACAGCGTATTCATATCAGCAGCCAAGACTAAAATGGGTGATCGAGCCTTTCGGGTGTCTGGTCCATGTGCATCCAACAGCTTCCCCTCCCTGTATCTCTATTCAGAAGTCCGAAAGTGTTAAAGTTTTCAAAACGAATTGAAATTCCATTTACTATAACTCTTAGTACTTGCACTGAAAGTTGACATTGTAAATCACTCTGGCAGTAACTCGCTACTACCAGTGCAACATAAATTGGCATAATTACAATTACACTACAGTCTTTTAATATATAAAACGTAACACAACGAGTCAAATCTGATAATGATTGATCCATCCATTAATCGCACCTGTTTCGTGTGCAGAGTGGCTGCCTGGGGCTGTTGCCTGCCACCCGAAGGCTTTGTCTTGATCTCAAGCATTGGATAATCGGATCGCTTCAGCTGCCAATCAATGTCACCGTATATGAAACTCTTCCACATCGTCTGAAAGATCAGATCATCATCATCATCGTTATTATCATCACTACATGAAGATTTATAACGTGCAAGTTAATATAACTGAATATACCCACAAACACGTTAACAGTAATTGTAATTGCAAATTTATATAGCACCACTCCTCAGAGGCGCTTTAACTGTAGCTTAGCTTAGTTAGATTATGTGAATAGGTAAATCTTTAATTTCTTCCTGAAGTTTTTGATAGATAGTTCCAATCAAATTAAATCATTGCTGCTCACATTTAGATCATCATTGGCTTTTATAAAAGTCACCTTAAGATTCAATTAGATTAGAGAGACTTTTCTTTACATAATTAATATTAAGATTAACATTAAGGTTTGGTTTCCGTGAGCTGGGACTTGTCTAATTATCGGAGCACCGTCATTTTCCTTAGCCTTGTGCTTAGAAAATCCACTATGTTAGATCAGGAATATTATCACTATTAATCACTGGAGTGATTTTGAAAAACTCACAGATCAGCCTGTGACCTTTACTGACCTTGGTTTCTACGGTGATGATATGAATACCAATGTCGTTGACCCCAATGTAGACAGGCGCTGATACACGCCCCTAGAAAAAAGGCAAAGCAACAAGCATAAAACTAAGACACAGAGACAACGACACAGAGAAATCCAATGAGACAGAGAAAGGCAGACAATGACAGACAGACAGACAGACAGACAGACTAAGACACACAGCAGGAGATTATATAATCTCTCATTTCTGTGTGATTGTGTGCATCTGATTTTTTATACAGTGCCTCTTAAGAGACTCACAAAGGGTGTCTGTCTGTCTGTCTGTCTGTCCGTCTGATGGTCTCCATCTCTGTCTGTCTCATTATGTATAATTCTTCATAACTGTACATGCATAAGATGCACATAACCTAGGTATTCGTAAGATATAATCAATGTAATTAGAAGATAAAATTAAGCTATTTAGAAAACATAATGAAGGTAATTGTGAGATTGCAAGGCCAACCTTTGTCTGTACGTATCCAGTGAAGAAAGCCGATCCATAGGCCGTCAGGTTCCAACAGATTGTCAGAAAATGCATCTGAAGTATCTGTAACGACAACACACAGGTAAGGTATAACAGAGATAGACTTGGTAACTTAACTAGCACACGACTTAGTCCTTCCCGTGCAGGTGTGAACATCGGGCAATACAGCTGCTCCATTTGTCTTAGTCATTCACCAGTCTTCCTACCTCGTCCCACAACATCCCGAAGCTCCTCAAGTCATTAAAGACACCTGGTAATTACTTCAAACCCCAACCAAAAAGTCTTTAGAGGTCTGTTTCTGATGTTCACTGTCTCAACATCAAACATGGTAATGTTTGGATTCCGTGAGCTGGGACTTTTCTAATTATCGGAACACCATCATTTTCCTTAGCCTTGACCATGAGGGTTGGTAGCCAGTCCTCCCCTTCACCACCTGATCTTCCACTAACCATGTCCTCATTTTATAGGACTTTCATTTGCTAGGGGGCACTAATGTTCTAGAAATGCAGTCCACTTAAAGGCAGCCATGGGTATGGCATATTAGCAACTTACCGCAACTTCCTTAGTCTCGGTATATGAGGGCAGGTGGCCAGTCCTCTCCCACGCCATCTCATCTTCCCACTGACAGTATATGGTCACTGTATTCATTGGAGCTCAGTTGGCTATGGGCACAGGCAGAGCAGAAATCTTTCAACAAATTTCTGCTCGTGTGGGGATTTGAACCTCAACCTCTCTGCTGACAGTCCACCATGTTAACCACTAGATTACCATACCCCAAAGTTCCATAAACTGGCTAATAAAATAAACAAGCAAGATAATAAATAAACAAATAAAACAAACTCTACGAACCGGCATGGTTCTCTCACGCGTGATCATGTTCTTGCTGTAATGTCTGTACTGATCAATGATCGTCTTTGACCAATACTGGTATCTGTTCTGCACCATCGCATGTGGTATAAGCGTTGGCATTAACTGTTCGCTGTGTAAACAGACAAAACAAAATGCTTGCCATGATAACGAAAAATGATAACAAAAACTCTATCACTTTACAGTCTTATAGTGCCACCACATACATGTACCCAGTAGATAGTTTCTGCTTAATGAAGCTTTGTCACAATGAAGATGATTAACTTTTTACCTTAGTCTTTTACCTCTAACTTTTACCTTTACCTGTTACCATTAGCTTCTACACCTTCACCTATTACCATTACTTCTTTTACCTCTACCTATTACCTGAACACTCTACCGCTGCCTTTTACCTTTAACTATTACCTTTACTTTTCACGTTTATTTTTAGAATATACCTTTTACATTTCTGTTGTGAGATAAACTAGAAGCAACTGACCTGATGTGATACTGTGACTGTTTTACGGGATCGAAGTCACCGTGTTGAAGTTGTAGCAGGATACCGGCGAGGATTGTAGCGTCATGCTCAGCACAAGGGTACAGTGATTTTATGTAGTTGTGATACGCTTCGAGGAAAAGGAGATTAATGGCAACATGATGCTTCACCTGAAAAAAATTATCTAATTATCTAACAGATATTGGCTATGGTCCTCATCGAGAATCCACTACAAGTTCCAAGGTCTTCTACAAGGTTAGTCAACTGCACCTTATCTGTTGCTGGACCCACTGCATGGAACAGTCTGAAGAATGTGCTATCTCTGGAGACATTCAAATCACAGCTTTCTAAACTATAATATTACCGTCATTGATTTTTTAGCTCATATACAGCACCATCTTCTTTGGCCTCGGCTGTGCTATGGTGCTATATATATCATCTTGTTGTTATTACTAGGTATCTAAATGCAATCATACATATGTAAGTGATTCTCAGATGGAAAACTCTGCTGAGGTACATATACCAACAACCTTATCACAAAGACATAGTCAAACAGTAAAGTTTTCAAGCATTGAAGAAGTAATAATTAATAGAACATTTATATAGCTCCTCTAGTACCCCACAGAAGCGCAAAATAATTGCTAATCTAATCATCAACACAACAAACCTAAATCAGCAGTAATCAGTTCTCAATCTAAAAATCTATTTTTATCATATTACCACCTCATTTCATTAATGTAACTACCCTCATCTGCCCTCTGGGTATGAAACTTCAATGGGCGCTATATAAATGCTCTGAATGAATGAATGAATGAATGAATGAATGAAAGAACCTAATCATATGGCAATAAAATTATTCATTTAACTACTTCAATCAAATCTCTTCTATTCAAATAAAATTAAAATCTCATTAAATCAAATCTGTTCTATTCTAATTAAAATCTAATTAAAAAAAATTAATTAAACCTAAACTGTTCCATTTAAATTCCTGATTTTAATATCCACTTGCATCAACTGTGATCTGACTCACCTTCTTTTCGTCATCGATCGAGAGAATAGCGTCACGCCGCCAGAAAAGCTGTGGATCCTCTCGGTTTGGATCTTGATCGGTCAACATCGTTACAATCCGTCGTTTCCAGTCGTTCAGGTGTTGGATCGGTTTATGTTCTGGCTTCAGCTGCAGTTCTGCAAGAAAAAAGGCTCTACATAAATGATGCAGTTATTGACACAATGAATATCACGCTCTTTATTACTTAAATCAAGTTATCCTTAGATCGAAATATTCTGGCTCTCATAATCCCAGATTACATGATCTTATGTTTAGTAACCCTACATAAAATATTCATGGACTGGCTTGGCTGATCCTGCAATCGAATTATCCTGGATCAACTGAGCCTGTTTAAAGTAATCTTGGATCAACTGATCATGCATCCAGCGATCCTGTTGCTCAAGTTAGCTTCACAAATGTAAAGCAGATCAAGCTGTACATGATCTTTGGGTGGATTTTATTATGTTATCGATCCACTTTAACTTACGTAGATTTCGACTGCAGATCCAGATCGTGAAGAGATGATTACAATTCTCTGGAAGATTAAGAGCCTACAAAATATAAATCATTTGATCCAAGTCATTTATTGACTCACCAATGACAGAACAATATATGCATTTGATACAGTAACATGAATTACAAACGTTTAACTAGACCACTACCCATACTCTGGTAGTGCCAGTCCCAAGCCTGAAACACTTATCATCTTCGTTGTACACATCATCATTAAACAGCAACAAACCATACGTTTCTGCCAATGCTGTCAAAAGGTGCAACCCTTTAAGCGTCAACAAATCCACTAGGTGGCTGCCCACTTACTCTTAGAAGGCTTTCAGGCATTGGTTTTGCGACTAGTTACAAAAGTAAAACAGCAGGGGCATAACTTTGGTCTAGAAAATGGGAGGTACTAAATTTCGCGTTGTTTCAGCTTTGCGGCCGTTATATAACTACAATGCCATCGTTTGTATTACAGGCATAATAATAATTATAGGCAAAACCCTAGGCATAATAATCATGATGATGATGATGGTGAATGATGACAATAATAATAGTGACAATAATTCACCATTAATTCAGCAATTACCCAACCTACGGTCGTTTAAGCAAAAACAATGGTATGGTCTTCCATGTTCGAGGGACACTAATTTGGACCTAACACCCCACTGTTAATCAGCTGAAGTATAGTGACCGTACACAGTTAGCCGATAGTCTCACAATGTGCTTTCGAGTCTTTTGTTAAGTATTTTGTTACCATTACAAATCTAATGATATGCTATCGAGTCTTTAGTAAAGCAAAGGCCTAAAGTTATCATTGCATATCTAATGGTGTTAGATCGACTGCTTTTCATCAGATTGTAGGCCCTAATAGCCTACCACCCAGGTGGTCCTGGTAGCAGGGTCTACAAGCCCTTTTGGGTCTCCTGTGTAGCCAGATTATGTTAATTGATAATAAGCAATATTATATGTTTTGTTTATCCTTGCAATGATTGGTAACCGAACTAAAAATACAATTCCAAAGAATTGCTACCACAGTACCGCTAGGAATAAATAATTGCATTGTGATTTCACAAAGAATGTGCATGATACCACTAGGAATAATACTGCACTGTGATTTCATAGAGAATATATTGCCTTAGCAAGCTCTTCTAACCTCTTGGAATAATTGCATTGTGATTGCATAGAGGACGTGTTGCATTGTGATTTCACACAGTATTATGTTTCTGTAGCAACCTCTTGTAGGCTTAATAATTGCATTGTGATTTCATAGAGAACATGTTGCCGTAGCAACGATTGTTAGCTCTGAGAATAATTGCACTATGATTTCATAGAAGATACAAAATAATATTATTGCCTTAGCAACCTCTTGTAATAACTGCATTGTGATTTCATACAAGCTATACTGTAGAACATGTTGCCGTAGCAAGTAGGAACGATTGTCTAACCTCTTGAAATAATTGCATTATGATTTTATAGAAGATAAAAATATTATTGCCTTAGCAACCTCTTATAATAATTGCATTGTGATGTCATACAAGCTATATTTCCATAGCAGCATCTTGTAATAACTGCATTGTGATTTCATAGAGAGCATGTTGCCGTAGCAACCTCTTTTAACTGCTGGGAATAATTGCCTTGTGATGACATTTTCACAGAGGATGTATTGCAGTAGCAACCTTTTTGTAATAACTGCAGGATATACTGTGCTATCTCTTGTAATAATCACATTGTGATTTCATACAGGGTATATTTCCGTAGCAACATCTTGTAATAATTGCATTGTAATTTCACAGATAATACTGGCACCTCTTCTAGTAAAAAAAATAATAACAATGAGAGTGATGATGATGGTGATCACACTGATGATAATGCTCAGTAATTGTTTTGAATCTTGAGGGCTACCTCAGATAAAATAATAATGGGCAAAAACAATGGGCATGAAAAGCCGGGGTACGGTACCCTCCAGTCCAAAATGTGGGGTACGGGTACCCCTCGCCCCCCCGTAAATTACACCTATATAAATCAGATATAACAAATAATAAGTACTGTTACTGTAGTCGATGGCACAGAAATAACCTCTAATTATGCCATCAGCAGCAGCAGTACAAACGACGCTTCTTGGCACTCATCCATTCATTCATTCACTCATTCATTCACCCAGAGAATTCGTCTAGTGCCCCTTCTACATATCAATCCAGAGTCACTCACAGCCCCGCAACCACCGTGAAAGAAGAGTTTCAAATGTTGGTGAAAGTGTTTGTAGCATCCCTGATGCACCTTTCACCAAAGGTGAACCAACTAGCTTGAGAACCAATTAGCAAGTACCTTTGTAGTCACTAAGTATCCTTATTAAGTAAATACTGTCATAGCCACCAAGTATCCTTTTTCCAGTTAGTACTTTCATAGTCCGTAAACTTCCTTACTTGGCTTGTACCTTCATATTGGTGAGTCAGCAGGTACCAAACTCAAGTAGTCAGTGAGTTAATAGCTTAGTAATCTTAAATAACTACTGTAATAGTAGTCAGTTAGTGATCAGGTACCTTCATCATCTGCTGATGCAGCTGCTGGACCGTAGTGTTGGCTTTGGAGACGAGGTTCAGCAGACGACAGCTGCCATCCATCAAGTAGACCTGGATCGTTGGCGTCTGAAACCATAAGACAGAGCCATCCAGCCACAGTCATTCCAGGTAGGCATCAAAGGCACTATGTAAGTGCAAAGGCACTATATACCGGTAAGTGCAGTCACTATATAAGTGCAAAGGCACTACACAAAATGCAAAAGAAACGTAGGTATTATGCAAGTGTAAAAGCACTTTAGAAGTGCAATAGCACTATGCAAGTGCAAAGGCACTTTAGAAGTGCAAAAGCACTTTAGCACTATTTTTACATAGGTTAAAACAATGACACACTTCTATGGTGCTTTTGTGCTTTGTAGTGCCTTTGCACTGAAATAGTAGTTTTGCACTTCTAAAGTGCTTTTGCACTATACAAAGTACAAAAAAGCACTATAGAAGAGCCTCATTGTTTTAACCTATGTAAAAACAGCTGTGTGCTTAAAAGAATCGATGCCTTGTACGTTACAATAGTGGGACCACAGAAGTCTCAAGATCAGATCAGAATCAAAGTTATGTAGCATACAATACACCGGTTTGTATAGTGGGTCTTAGTAACATGTTTTAACATATATGTGTAAACTAGTTCATATAAAGAGTATTAGTAACTTGTGTCAATGTATGTAATGTGTATTAACAAGTTCATACAAAGTGTATCAGTAACATGTGTTAACATCTATTAACTAGTTCAAATAACAAGCATTATTTCTTTCTTAACTGTTACCTAGCATTATGGCAGTGCAGCAAATTTAAAAACAGCGCAGAAACCTTATAATATTAGGAGTTGTAAGGCGCCCTTGTAGCGGCATGGCCGCATTACGGCGCCATATAAATTGTCGTTATTATTATTATTTATTTATTTATTTATTTTTTTTATTATTATTATTATTTTTTATTATTATTATTATTATTATTATTATTATTATTATTATTATTATTATTATTATTATTATTATTATTATTATTATTATTATTATTATTAACGTGTTTCATTATAACATGTTTCATTTTAATATGTTTCATTGTAATATGTTTCTTTATAACATGTTTCATTATAACATGTTTCAATGTAACAAACAAAAAACATAATGATGCATTTCTAGCATATAACAAGAAAACCGAATGAATAACCAGTACTTATGAAGTACTCGAGTACTCACCGGTTGACTCATGGCAAATCGCAGTAGATTTGCGGAAGCTATCCACTGCGTCTTTGTGATTGTTTCACAGTAGTCCAACGCTGTTTTACCCAGTTTATCTAGAAGATTCTGAAGAAAACGAAACTCTTTAAAGGCACTCGACATCAATTTAAATGATACAATAAATATTCATTCGTGAACAAATGATGCTTAAACAGTTGGAAAAAGTCTCGTGCATACATTGTATTGTATTGTATTGTATCTGAACATTTATAAAGCGCATCCTAGTGTTCGCTAATCAGAGGCACTCCCAGTGCAAAATACCCAGTGAATTATTAGCACAGGTCTACACGCACCGGCATGTGTCCACGACGGGTGCACCACACAATACACAGCATCCAACCACGAGTCCTGTCCATGGTTGGCGAATTAGGTAGATTAGGACATTAAACATATCTATTACTTATTATTTGTTTATAAATTTATTATTCATTTGTATAGTTACTTATATTCATATCTGGACCATCAGCCCAGGGGTTTTGGGTTCAAATCCAAGTCAAGACATTTTCTAATTGTAATCTGACACTTGTAAAGCGCCAACACTTCAAGAATAAACTTATCAGCGGCGCTCCTGACTCGAACCAGTGAAATTACTGTCGAATAATACAGATTTCAAGCAATTGCGAAACTGTGGAAGGGACAAACTGAGGATCTCGATCTACAGCTCTCGAGCAAGGAGTTTCCAGCTGGTGGGTCCAGCACAGGCAAAGCTTCTGGAGGACTGAGCTACAGCAGTACGCATATGAGGGACAATTAGGAGTCCACGGACAGCAGACTGAAGGGTGAATGACCTGGGACCAAGGAGACTGAAATGCAGAAGTCCCTACGGTATGATGGATCAGAGCAATAAGACAATGACGCACAAGTGTCAGGATCTTAAACTGATAATGCTGCTGGATGGGAAGCCAGTGCAAAGTATCCAACATAAATATGGCAAAACCTGCAAGCTTTCTGATCTCCTAACACCTGTAGTAAACTTAGCTATGAGTACATCAACTGCGCACTGTTGGTGGGAAGATTGAGCAGTGATGGAGGACTGGCCACTTGCCCTCATAAACCGAGGCTAAGAAAAATGAAGTCGGCAAAATTTCAAATGCAACGCTGCCATACTTCGTTGGCTAAAGGGACAGCTATTTCTCATTATCTTTGCATGTCATTAAGATAATAAATAATAAGAAATAAACACTAAATTAAATATAATAAAATAATAAAAATACAAAAAGACAGCTGTATAACTTACTACATCTGTGTCCTGGTGCGAGAGAAGTAGTTCTACAATGTAGGCTTTACCCTGAGATGCAGCGAGATGGAGGGGCGTGGAGCCAGAGTCGTTTACGAGGTTGGGTGAACACTGACCAAGATTTAGCAGCACGCTAACAGCGTTGATATGACCATTTCTGTCATCAAACATTCCCAAATCAGTTGTATTTTCAGGCAACAGAATTCCAACATTTCTGCTCTAAGCAAGGAACGTACTCATATAGCACATAAACATGCAGCTGGGTCAGTTTATTTTCATCTTGTCCAATTCCATATTCATATCACATTAACATGCAACTGGGTTAATTTTATTCTCATCTTGTCCAGTTCCATATTCATATCACACAAACATGCAACTGGGTCAGTGTATTCTCATCTCGTCCAGTTCCATATTCATACCACATAAACATGCAACTGGGTCAGTGCATTCTCATCTCGTCCAGTTCCATATTCATATCACATAAACATGCAACTGGGTCAGTGTATTCTCATCTCGTCCAGTTCCATATTCATATCACATAAACATGCAACTGGGTCAGTGTATTCTCATCTCGTCCAGTTCCATATTCATATCACATAAACATGCAACTGGGTCAGTGTATTCTCATCTCGTCCAGTTCCATATTCATATCACATAAACATGCAACTGGGTTAGTTTTATTTTCATCTTGTCCAATTCCACTTTCAGATTTACAATCTCCAGACCTTTGTCACTAACCTCTGGATGTTTTAGCATAAACTATTCTCATATTCGAAGAGCCTACATCAGTTTGCAATGTAGAATGCCCACCCTACGCTGTAGGGTGGATGAACACTGGTGTATACTGACCACCCTTCACTAGACTTGACAAGAAGCCCTAGAATGACCACCATACACTGAACACTATTCTAGACTGATCCACCTAAACTGTTCTAGACTGGCCACACTAGACTGGAAACTGACCACACCTTACATTGCTTGTCTAAAGAAGTGAATCAACTTACACAGCAGCGTGGTGGAGGGGTGTCAGTGAGTTGCGGTCCTTTTGCAACGCTGACCAACCTTCCCGAAGCAGTCGTTCGATTCCCTCCGCATCACCCACTGCCGCACACTGATGAAGAGGGTAATCCTTGGCCCAGACCGGAGGAGGCTGCATGCTGGAAAAACAGAGATTGGAAAAACAGCTGAATTGTAGCGTAACTGCTGGTGACAATAAGGACTAGTTTAACAATAAGGATGAAGATGACAAAGATGATGACTAAAATGAACAATAGAACAAGAGCAGTCCCTTAAGTTAGCCTGGGATGCAGCCATGGATACGAAGTGTAAGCGACTTAAGTTTCCTTGGGCTCAGCATATGAGGGCAGGTGGCCAGTCCTCTCTCTCTCGCATATCTGACCTTCCCACCGACAGCGTACAGTCAATGCACTCATTACAGCCGAGTTGGCTTCTGTTTCCTCTTCTTCTATGATTAGAAATCCTGTAAAGTTAGTAAAGTAAAAAAAATGGTAATATCAAATAATGCAAGTGAGGACCACGGGAAAGCTTGTGGGCCATGATGATGAACAGACCCCAAGGATGGACTTAGGACCACATGGTCTCGAGTCACGAAGAAGGATCGGACATCCTTGAAAATTGGCCTTTATGGAAGAACACCCAGGACGGAACAGATTTGTGTCATGTCATCGACATTCAGCCGAGTTGTCCAACAGAAGGAAGGACCAAGTAATATCGTATATTCATTAAAATGCAAAATAAATAAATCTCAATATATAACAATGCGTTTCCTAGCATATTTTACTGATAAAATGATATGATGGATCAGCATGATAATTGATAATTGATAATGATAATTGGATCAGCATGTTTTCTTAGCCAGCGATTCTGCATGCACTCTTATTATTTACTTACAATAAATACTTGAAAACATTTCTCTTCGACCAGGGTTGGGCTGGGAGTGCCTTGCAGCAGTTATTTTTGAAAGGCGCTATATAAATGCTCTGACTGATTGCATGAACTACTATAGCGCCAAGGCATCGGTCGATAATCACTACTACGCAAAATCACTGTAAGCCAAATTGCAGGGCCAGTATAACGAGCCTCGTTGTATTTGTCAATCAGGAATGCCATCTATCCACTGCTTTCATCCAATTCTGACATTTTCTAACCAGTACACTACAATTAGATTTGCAACCTTCTCGTAGCCGTGTCTGTTAGGAAACCCAGTCTGCTGTCAGCCGATGAAACCTTGGAGTAATCCGGTTGACCAAGTCCCCAAAACTTGTTTACAACAACTTTGTCCACCTGCCAACGCAACAATAAGCAAACCTGTAAAATAATATTAACAATAAGCAGAATACACATTAAACACAAGACTTCGCTTGCATTACATACAGGTCAGTATTGAACACTTGTAAATGACAGAGAAAATTATTATATTGTGGTACATGACAGTGACACAGTATGGTTGGGTAAATTCAGGGAAACATACTTGAAGCTGAGGCAATTATAATCTATAACTTCGTTAACATGTAAATAAATAAATCACATAAGCATATAATAATATACTTCCTCATAATAGGAATTCTGCAACATGGATCCAAAAATTAATTCAGGCATATAATAATGTTTATAATAATCATGTTAAGCATATGATATCTGTGTAAATGTTTTGTCGTTTGCAGGTTGGACTGTTCCTCTGTTGATTCTGTCTCTGTTGTTTTTTTATTTTCTGCTTTTGTTAGTACTTACTTGCTACTATGACTGATGAATAAATATTAATACATACAAAATAAACTCGCTATAAAGCAACCTTGTTATAAGGTGGTTGTTCAAGTGCCTACCAAACACAGCATAATAAGAAGTTTCCTTTGTAAATTAATCTCGAACAAGGACCCTGGGGACAAACAGACCATAGAGTATTACCTTGCACTTGTAGACTAAGTCGGAACCAAACAGCGGGTTAATCTTCGTAATATCACACTTGTCAGCTGCCAGCATTTTAGTATGCGCCTCCTTCGACAGAGTCAGCATACTACCGTCGTTCAACATACTCGGCATTCCAGCCATGAACGGACTATCGTCCCGATACGCTGGATTCGTAATCGACCATTTGAGGCTAACAACAAAAAATTAACCATTTACCAAGTCAGCCTCAAAACGTTACTGAACCGTTCAGCCTAAAAAGTAACATTAACCGCCGGTCGCTCGTTAAGCCGCCTGTGGAAATCTTCTGGTCCCTCTCAGCCACACATTAAAACGAGTGCAACGTACACTCTCATGCGTTGGTCCATTCCTTTGGGACAATCTTCTCATTGACATATGAGCTGTCCCTTAAAACTCTGCTCAAGTTACTTTTTCTAGCTATGTTAAGGCTGACCTGTTCAGATCCCTTGTACATCCATGTTCTTAGCGCTTTTGATGGATTCCTAAAATGCGCTTTATAAAAGTCCAGATACATATATACATATATACATAGATACAGTAACATTAAAAATAGTTGTTCCTTTTGCACGCACTTCAACGACGCAGCATCACGCTTTTTTGGTGGTTGGGCTATCCACCTGGAATGACCTCCCTTTGGATCCAACTGGAATGGACTTCCTTTATATTCACCTGGAATGGCCTCCCTTTGGATTTGCGTCTTGTCTAAACTAGAGATTGCACAAGCACTTGCTGCAAACACGTGAAAACTGTTCTCTCCTGCCAAGGTTAGATCAGGAGTGCCTCTGAGTAGTAATGTTAGAGAAGTGCTAAATAAATTTCTGAACAAATAAACGGATAACATCATCTATCACATTTGAAGCTTAATACGGAAAACCAGCTAACTTCATTTTTAATTCCAGTTGATTTACCTAATCTAATCGATTGACTTCTATAGCGCCGTTTCATAATGTTGATGGTCACTTGGAGCAAATGTTCAATACAAAATTTCAATAAAGATTTGGAGTTTTTCAATTCAAATGGTCTCAAAAAGGCCTGAAACAGAAGAACTACATCTCTGCTTCATGTAAGGCCTAATTAAAGCCTCAGTATAATCACCCCAAGGCTTGGGCCCTGGAGACTAACCTATATTCTGGACTTACAAAGACTTACTTCCTTCTTCCATTCAAGGCCTCAATTATAGGCACCAGTTTCCTTATAACCATTCTGTTCTTAATGACCTTTAACCCAGTTAGGCTAGCATAGGCAGCATATTTGGTGAGATATTCAAAGGTGTTACATAAAGAGAAATGCACTACATAAACAAACACACATATACATCAAGACACCTAATACAGGACATTTTAGATACATCCAAACAGCATTTTCTTTGCTACCTCAACTAGCAGTGATAAACTAAGAGACTAACGGCCTACGAGACTAAAAGACTGCCTAACAGACTAACAGACAGGCAGACTAACGTACTGCCTGAGCTAAATAGACTAACCGGTCTTCGGCTGATGAAGAAAACAGGAGGTTCATTTTGCCTGGAATGCCGTGTTGCTCCTGAAGCCAACTGCAACATCAGAATATAGGTTAGGCCACAGTCTTACAAAAGGTCAAAGCAGGGTCAATATCCTAACCCAATTAAGCACGTGATTGGCCCATTCTAGCAAAACATGTCAGAAAAATGGTTGAGCTCTTGACTTGCAATGTGGACTGCTCAGATTCGATTCCATACATCTCAAAATATTGTGCTGGCCAGCACAGAGACACAGACAGAGACTGCACAGATAGAGACAGACAGAGAGGGATACAACCGGGTCAAGCAATAGCGTCAGGCAACATGGTTGGTTCAGGAGTTTCAGAAGGCTGTTTCCGCGTCTCCTCAGATTCCTTCTTCGCTTTTGCCCGACGCACCCTGGATAATGGCTTCCACAATCATTTTTGCTTAGTAGCAACCACCAACCAACCTTAAGAATTACTACACTTGTGCTACAGAAGTTCTTCGATTAGATTAAATGGTCGATAAACCTGTGTAGTCGCTGAAGCATCGAGCGCGTCTGTTTGTGGTAAGGAACGACGCTCGAATTTAACGTCTGTAAGACGAGGTCGAGCGAATAGAATGTCGCCAGCGACGGCTGCTGAGCCAGATGAACAGAATTCAATTTATCTGAAGAAAAAATGACAACCAAGGTAATGCAATGTAATGCAACATTTATAAAGCCCTAGTATAGCATTTTACTGTGGTAGTTAACAACACTAATACTACTACCGCTATTTGTACAACTTAACTCACACATGTTCAAATCAGTAAGAAGCAACAAGATGTACCGGTATGTAAAAGGTTCCGGTATGGTCAATGTATGTATGGTATGTACCAGTATGTAAAAGAAGCAACAAGATGTACCGGTATGTAAAAGGTTCCGGTATGGTCAATGTATGTATGGTATGTACCAGTATGTAAAAGAAGCAACAAGATGTACCGGTATGTAAAAGGTTCGATGTTATGTGTCTTGATAGATACACACATCGCATTTTATTGCATATTGCCAGTATGGCAGAGTAATAGTTCAACACAGTAGGAGTACAGCCTAATTCTACACAACTGTGCATTGTAATTTTTAATTAAGTAAGCCTATAGTGCCATTGTCTAATTAACAAGGCATCAACCGACAGCACAGCAAAGCAAAGCCGTAATCAGGTCAATAACAAGAAGATAAGTGCACCACTTAAACAGAGAAGCAGACTATGGTCGATAAGCAATTTGAAAGAGGTACGTCTTAAGTTGAATAGGAAATGATAAGCATCAGTTGAGCTGAACGAAAAGATACAGGAAGAGAGGTTCAAAATCTACTGAAAATTTAATCCACCCAGAACAGTTCTAGTCCGAAGTATGACCAGAGGAAGGCAATCGGATGATCTTGTTGAAAAATGGCAAGGACTGATCTCAAGTCTTATAATTGGTCAGGCCATTTATATAGCACCTTCGTAATGCCATTCTTTTCTTGGTCACTTCAATCTGAAAGCAGCATGGTCAGACAACTTCTGTTAGTCTTCATAAAGTGCTATATAAATTCATAAAGTGCTAAATAAATGCTTCAACATGTTACTTATTAAAGTTAAAAAAACGAGGAAAACTGGGGCTTCACTGACCATTGGCATCGACAGAAATGCAGTAGAGCATTCCACAGACATGCGAGTTATCGTTCACCGGATTAGAAGGTGGCACAAAGACCGTATGCTTCCCTATCAAATAATCAATCAATCAATCATTCAATCTATCAATAAAAATTTACTTAATTAATACTTGGTCAATCAAGAACTGTTGCATGCTGCTGGTTGCACGCTGTTTTAGAACGTTGTGTTACTGAAGTAATGCTTACTTATTAACCACAGTTACATATTACAGCACCTCTGAAGTTTTGAGGGACACGGTAGCTGATTTTTTAGAGTGCTCGCCTTGTAATGCTGAGCGTCCAGGTTTAAGCTCCTCCTCTGAGACAGTGATTACTGTGCAGGGATGTTAAGCAAGTCCTTCACTCGCAATTGCTCAGCATCATCGATTGATACTCAGTCGTTAGATAGCGGCGCATAATAAATGAGTAATAAGATTTTGGCACCCTTGGCAGCAGTGCTACATAAATAAACATGTACAATTACGATTACAGGTGTATGTCAATATTGTCACATACATTGTTGTCATCTATTGTTGCCATCTACCTAGATCTTCACGTCCTTCTCCTCAGGTTTGCTACACGCACCTTTTGACAATGATTAATACTGTTATTTTTGCTGGGAACGCCTCTAAGCAGACATTGTCAAGAAGTACTATATACACTGTAGATGCTCCAAATCAGCGGTTCCCAAACTTCTCTGGGTCGTGACCCACTTGTGAATATCTTGGCAGTCTCGGTACCCACTGCGTAAAACTAAGCATTGTGTACTAAAATTTGCTTCGTAAATTGGTATCGAAATATGCGGATTTACGTACAGCACTTAGAAATTTAAAGCATTAAAAGGAAATTAGGTAAAAACAGTCTACAATTTATTGCAATCCAGCTAATTATAGCCAAATCATAGCCAAATGTTGTTGCTGCAAAAAAATAATGTTACTCGAACAAATTTGGCGACCCACTTGCCAGAGCTTCCCACAATTTGGGAAACTCTGCTCTAAATAAACAAGCAAATGAATTATTGAATGAATAACTGAACAAGTGAATGAATAATTAATGAGTGAGTGAGTGAGTGAGCGAGCGAGTGAGTGTGAGTAAATCAATCAATCAATCAATCAAGCAAACAAGCAAGCAAGAACGCAATCAAAGTTGTACCTTTCAGCCCGCCTGAATCTCCACCCGTTATTTTATAGAGATAGGTCAAAAGGGCGTCACAGGGTTCGTTGTCAAGGACGACGCTCGTCGTTGGGAGATGCTTCACCGTCTTCTTCGTCGCCCTCTCTTCGACGACCTCTTCGTCCGAGATTCTGCTGCCCCCTGGCGGCCGTTTTGGCAGCTTTGTCGTTTCCTGAAGGAGGATCTCGTAAAGGCCAGGATGGAACTCAGACGCCACGAAGCTCGCATGTTGTTTTGGCCTCAGTACAGCAATCGCTGCCTGCATAGTCTAAGTCAGCCACAACAACAAAGCACTTTCAAATTGTATTGTATTGTATAGTGTGTTGTATTGTATATTTCATTGCATACTGTATTGTATATTGTATTGTATTTCAAATCAGTGGCAATTAATAAAATAATCAAATATTTGTGTCCATCATGTATCTGAGCACAGCGCGTTCCAAGACTATTTTTTAATGTACTTTACCTAGTAATATTATTCGAGTTTAAGAATGTTAATAATAATGCTAGCTGTTATACAGATTTCTAATGCTGCCACTTTCTGCAACACTATTGCCCCGTAAAACCTTAACAAGAATTAGCCATATGTAATTCCTTCATCTCTGAACATTTTTAAATCCAAGGGTTTGTGGCTA
>OY744603.1:78882970-79080470 GCA_963556255.1 Allolobophora icterica
AATAATCTTCGTTTAATATAATTATTTATACTGTGATAATAATAATAATAATAATAATAATAATAATAATAATAATAATAATAATAATAATAATAATAATAATAATAGTAATAATAATAATAATAATAATAATAATAATAATAATAATAATAATAATAATAATAATAATAATAATAATAATCTGGCATTTATAACGCGCCTAAACAAAAGACATCTTGCACGAAAGCGCGTAACAGAAAAAACACTAGTCACAGTACGTCTTGATTATAGGCCTAGTGACGATTTGGTTTTAAACATGTCGCTAAACAAAATTAATCATTATTCTAAGTCTTGAATCTAATCGAATAAAACCATTAGACTGTACGTGTGCTTTTCCTATGTAACAATCACCAAATTACGGCTAGATAATATATAGTGTTCGTGATGTTCATGATGTTCATAACTTGTGTGTGATCACAGTATAAATAATTACACAGTACATCGACTCGTCGCCGCTGCTGCAGTCAGAATGCGTAACATTATAAATAACTAGGCCTAAGCCCCGCCCACTGTAACGACATTATAAATACCTAAGCCCCGCCCACTGTCGTCCACCATCTTGAAAGAGACCGTTTACCATGCCAATACACTGGAAACAATCACATCAAATATTTTTTAAACGTTAAAAACAACATTGAGGACTACACACCGATACACCACAATCCATCAAATAAAATATTTTTTAAACGTTACAACAACATTTAGGACTTCATTAGAATATACAATATTATTTTTAACGTTAATTTCAGCTTAAATCTATAATTCAAAAGCTATTTTTCAAGGTGGCGTCGTAATCACGTGACCAGAAAAACTTGTCAACAGCCAGCAATGAGAGTCGACGTACTGTGTAATTATTTATACTGTGGTGTGATCGTAATAATAATCTTCGTTTAATATAATTATTTATACTGTGATAATAATAATAATAATAATAATAATAATAATAATAATAATAATAATAATAATAATAATAATAATAATAATAATAATAGTAATAATAATAATAATAATAATAATAATAATAATAATAATAATAATAATAATAATAATAATAATAATAATAATAATAATCTGGCATTTATAACGCGCCTAAACAAAAGACATCTTGCACGAAAGCGCGTAACAGAAAAAACACTAGTCACAGTACGTCTTGATTATAGGCCTAGTGACGATTTGGTTTTAAACATGTCGCTAAACAAAATTAATCATTATTCTAAGTCTTGAATCTAATCGAATAAAACCATTAGACTGTACGTGTGCTTTTCCTATGTAACAATCACCAAATTACGGCTAGATAATATATAGTGTTCGTGATGTTCATGATGTTCATAACTTGTGTGTGATCACAGTATAAATAATTACACAGTACATCGACTCGTCGCCGCTGCTGCAGTCAGAATGCGTAACATTATAAATAACTAGGCCTAAGCCCCGCCCACTGTAACGACATTATAAATACCTAAGCCCCGCCCACTGTCGTCCACCATCTTGAAAGAGACCGTTTACCATGCCAATACACTGGAAACAATCACATCAAATATTTTTTAAACGTTAAAAACAACATTGAGGACTACACACCGATACACCACAATCCATCAAATAAAATATTTTTTAAACGTTACAACAACATTTAGGACTTCACTAGAATATACAATATTATTTTTAACGTTAATTTCAGCTTAAATCTATAATTCAAAAGCTATTTTTCAAGGTGGCGTCGTAATCACGTGACCAGAAAAACTTGTCAACAGCCAGCAATGAGAGTCGACGTACTGTGTAATTATTTATACTGTGGTGTGATCGTAATAATAATCTTCGTTTAATATAATTATTTATACTGTGATAATAATAATAATAATAATAATAATAATAATAATAATAATAATAATAATAATAATAATAATAATAATAATAATAATAATAATAATAATAGTAATAATAATAATAATAATAATAATAATAATAATAATAATAATAATAATAATAATAATAATAATAATAATAATCTGGCATTTATAACGCGCCTAAACAAAAGACATCTTGCACGAAAGCGCGTAACAGAAAAAACACTAGTCACAGTACGTCTTGATTATAGGCCTAGTGACGATTTGGTTTTAAACATGTCGCTAAACAAAATTAATCATTATTCTAAGTCTTGAATCTAATCGAATAAAACCATTAGACTGTACGTGTGCTTTTCCTATGTAACAATCACCAAATTACGGCTAGATAATATATAGTGTTCGTGATGTTCATGATGTTCATAACTTGTGTGTGATCACAGTATAAATAATTACACAGTACATCGACTCGTCGCCGCTGCTGCAGTCAGAATGCGTAACATTATAAATAACTAGGCCTAAGCCCCGCCCACTGTAACGACATTATAAATACCTAAGCCCCGCCCACTGTCGTCCACCATCTTGAAAGAGACCGTTTACCATGCCAATACACTGGAAACAATCACATCAAATATTTTTTAAACGTTAAAAACAACATTGAGGACTACACACCGATACACCACAATCCATCAAATAAAATATTTTTTAAACGTTACAACAACATTTAGGACTTCACTAGAATATACAATATTATTTTTAACGTTAATTTCAGCTTAAATCTATAATTCAAAAGCTATTTTTCAAGGTGGCGTCGTAATCACGTGACCAGAAAAACTTGTCAACAGCCAGCAATGAGAGTCGACGTACTGTGTAATTATTTATACTGTGGTGTGATCGTAATAATAATCTTCGTTTAATATAATTATTTATACTGTGATAATAATAATAATAATAATAATAATAATAATAATAATAATAATAATAATAATAATAATAATAATAATAATAATAATAATAATAGTAATAATAATAATAATAATAATAATAATAATAATAATAATAATAATAATAATAATAATAATAATAATAATCTGGCATTTATAACGCGCCTAAACAAAAGACATCTTGCACGAAAGCGCGTAACAGAAAAAACACTAGTCACAGTACGTCTTGATTATAGGCCTAGTGACGATTTGGTTTTAAACATGTCGCTAAACAAAATTAATCATTATTCTAAGTCTTGAATCTAATCGAATAAAACCATTAGACTGTACGTGTGCTTTTCCTATGTAACAATCACCAAATTACGGCTAGATAATATATAGTGTTCGTGATGTTCATGATGTTCATAACTTGTGTGTGATCACAGTATAAATAATTACACAGTACATCGACTCGTCGCCGCTGCTGCAGTCAGAATGCGTAACATTATAAATAACTAGGCCTAAGCCCCGCCCACTGTAACGACATTATAAATACCTAAGCCCCGCCCACTGTCGTCCACCATCTTGAAAGAGACCGTTTACCATGCCAATACACTGGAAACAATCACATCAAATATTTTTTAAACGTTAAAAACAACATTGAGGACTACACACCGATACACCACAATCCATCAAATAAAATATTTTTTAAACGTTACAACAACATTTAGGACTTCATTAGAATATACAATATTATTTTTAACGTTAATTTCAGCTTAAATCTATAATTCAAAAGCTATTTTTCAAGGTGGCGTCGTAATCACGTGACCAGAAAAACTTGTCAACAGCCAGCAATGAGAGTCGACGTACTGTGTAATTATTTATACTGTGGTGTGATCGTAATAATAATCTTCGTTTAATATAATTATTTACACTGTGATAATAATAATAATAATAATAATAATAATAATAATAATAATAATAATAATAATAATAATAATAATAATAATAATAATAATAATAATAGTAATAATAATAATAATAATAATAATAATAATAATAATAATAATAATAATAATAATAATAATAATAATAATCTGGCATTTATAACGCGCCTAAACAAAAGACATCTTGCACGAAAGCGCGTAACAGAAAAAACACTAGTCACAGTACGTCTTGATTATAGGCCTAGTGACGATTTGGTTTTAAACATGTCGCTAAACAAAATTAATCATTATTCTAAGTCTTGAATCTAATCGAATAAAACCATTAGACTGTACGTGTGCTTTTTCTATGTAACAATCACCAAATTACGGCTAGATAATATATAGTGTTCGTGATGTTCATGATGTTCATAACTTGTGTGTGATCACAGTATAAATAATTACACAGTACATCGACTCGTCGCCGCTGCTGCAGTCAGAATGCGTAACATTATAAATAACTAGGCCTAAGCCCCGCCCACTGTAACGACATTATAAATACCTAAGCCCCGCCCACTGTCGTCCACCATCTTGAAAGAGACCGTTTACCATGCCAATACACTGGAAACAATCACATCAAATATTTTTTAAACGTTAAAAACAACATTGAGGACTACACACCGATACACCACAATCCATCAAATAAAATATTTTTTAAACGTTACAACAACATTTAGGACTTCACTAGAATATACAATATTATTTTTAACGTTAATTTCAGCTTAAATCTATAATTCAAAAGCTATTTTTCAAGGTGGCGTCGTAATCACGTGACCAGAAAAACTTGTCAACAGCCAGCAATGAGAGTCGACGTACTGTGTAATTATTTATACTGTGGTGTGATCGTAATAATAATCTTCGTTTAATATAATTATTTATACTGTGATAATAATAATAATAATAATAATAATAATAATAATAATAATAATAATAATAATAATAATAATAATAATAATAATAGTAATAATAATAATAATAATAATAATAATAATAATAATAATAATAATAATAATAATAATAATAATAATCTGGCATTTATAACGCGCCTAAACAAAAGACATCTTGCACGAAAGCGCGTAACAGAAAAAACACTAGTCACAGTACGTCTTGATTATAGGCCTAGTGACGATTTGGTTTTAAACATGTCGCTAAACAAAATTAATCATTATTCTAAGTCTTGAATCTAATCGAATAAAACCATTAGACTGTACGTGTGCTTTTCCTATGTAACAATCACCAAATTACGGCTAGATAATATATAGTGTTCGTGATGTTCATGATGTTCATAACTTGTGTGTGATCACAGTATAAATAATTACACAGTACATCGACTCGTCGCCGCTGCTGCAGTCAGAATGCGTAACATTATAAATAACTAGGCCTAAGCCCCGCCCACTGTAACGACATTATAAATACCTAAGCCCCGCCCACTGTCGTCCACCATCTTGAAAGAGACCGTTTACCATGCCAATACACTGGAAACAATCACATCAAATATTTTTTAAACGTTAAAAACAACATTGAGGACTACACACCGATACACCACAATCCATCAAATAAAATATTTTTTAAACGTTACAACAACATTTAGGACTTCATTAGAATATACAATATTATTTTTAACGTTAATTTCAGCTTAAATCTATAATTCAAAAGCTATTTTTCAAGGTGGCGTCGTAATCACGTGACCAGAAAAACTTGTCAACAGCCAGCAATGAGAGTCGACGTACTGTGTAATTATTTATACTGTGGTGTGATCGTAATAATAATCTTCGTTTAATATAATTATTTATACTGTGATAATAATAATAATAATAATAATAATAATAATAATAATAATAATAATAATAATAATAATAATAATAATAATAATAGTAATAATAATAATAATAATAATAATAATAATAATAATAATAATAATAATAATAATAATAATAATAATAATAATAATAATCTGGCATTTATAACGCGCCTAAACAAAAGACATCTTGCACGAAAGCGCGTAACAGAAAAAACACTAGTCACAGTACGTCTTGATTATAGGCCTAGTGACGATTTGGTTTTAAACATGTCGCTAAACAAAATTAATCATTATTCTAAGTCTTGAATCTAATCGAATAAAACCATTAGACTGTACGTGTGCTTTTCCTATGTAACAATCACCAAATTACGGCTAGATAATATATAGTGTTCGTGATGTTCATGATGTTCATAACTTGTGTGTGATCACAGTATAAATAATTACACAGTACATCGACTCGTCGCCGCTGCTGCAGTCAGAATGCGTAACATTATAAATAACTAGGCCTAAGCCCCGCCCACTGTAACGACATTATAAATACCTAAGCCCCGCCCACTGTCGTCCACCATCTTGAAAGAGACCGTTTACCATGCCAATACACTGGAAACAATCACATCAAATATTTTTTAAACGTTAAAAACAACATTGAGGACTACACACCGATACACCACAATCCATCAAATAAAATATTTTTTAAACGTTACAACAACATTTAGGACTTCACTAGAATATACAATATTATTTTTAACGTTAATTTCAGCTTAAATCTATAATTCAAAAGCTATTTTTCAAGGTGGCGTCGTAATCACGTGACCAGAAAAACTTGTCAACAGCCAGCAATGAGAGTCGACGTACTGTGTAATTATTTATACTGTGGTGTGATCGTAATAATAATCTTCGTTTAATATAATTATTTATACTGTGATAATAATAATAATAATAATAATAATAATAATAATAATAATAATAATAATAATAATAATAATAATAATAATAATAATAATAATAATAATAATAATAGTAATAATAATAATAATAATAATAATAATAATAATAATAATAATAATAATAATAATAATAATAATAATCTGGCATTTATAACGCGCCTAAACAAAAGACATCTTGCACGAAAGCGCGTAACAGAAAAAACACTAGTCACAGTACGTCTTGATTATAGGCCTAGTGACGATTTGGTTTTAAACATGTCGCTAAACAAAATTAATCATTATTCTAAGTCTTGAATCTAATCGAATAAAACCATTAGACTGTACGTGTGCTTTTCCTATGTAACAATCACCAAATTACGGCTAGATAATATATAGTGTTCGTGATGTTCATGATGTTCATAACTTGTGTGTGATCACAGTATAAATAATTACACAGTACATCGACTCGTCGCCGCTGCTGCAGTCAGAATGCGTAACATTATAAATAACTAGGCCTAAGCCCCGCCCACTGTAACGACATTATAAATACCTAAGCCCCGCCCACTGTCGTCCACCATCTTGAAAGAGACCGTTTACCATGCCAATACACTGGAAACAATCACATCAAATATTTTTTAAACGTTAAAAACAACATTGAGGACTACACACCGATACACCACAATCCATCAAATAAAATATTTTTTAAACGTTACAACAACATTTAGGACTTCATTAGAATATACAATATTATTTTTAACGTTAATTTCAGCTTAAATCTATAATTCAAAAGCTATTTTTCAAGGTGGCGTCGTAATCACGTGACCAGAAAAACTTGTCAACAGCCAGCAATGAGAGTCGACGTACTGTGTAATTATTTATACTGTGGTGTGATCGTAATAATAATCTTCGTTTAATATAATTATTTACACTGTGATAATAATAATAATAATAATAATAATAATAATAATAATAATAATAATAATAATAATAATAATAATAATAATAATAATAATAGTAATAATAATAATAATAATAATAATAATAATAATAATAATAATAATAATAATAATAATAATAATAATAATCTGGCATTTATAACGCGCCTAAACAAAAGACATCTTGCACGAAAGCGCGTAACAGAAAAAACACTAGTCACAGTACGTCTTGATTATAGGCCTAGTGACGATTTGGTTTTAAACATGTCGCTAAACAAAATTAATCATTATTCTAAGTCTTGAATCTAATCGAATAAAACCATTAGACTGTACGTGTGCTTTTTCTATGTAACAATCACCAAATTACGGCTAGATAATATATAGTGTTCGTGATGTTCATGATGTTCATAACTTGTGTGTGATCACAGTATAAATAATTACACAGTACATCGACTCGTCGCCGCTGCTGCAGTCAGAATGCGTAACATTATAAATAACTAGGCCTAAGCCCCGCCCACTGTAACGACATTATAAATACCTAAGCCCCGCCCACTGTCGTCCACCATCTTGAAAGAGACCGTTTACCATGCCAATACACTGGAAACAATCACATCAAATATTTTTTAAACGTTAAAAACAACATTGAGGACTACACACCGATACACCACAATCCATCAAATAAAATATTTTTTAAACGTTACAACAACATTTAGGACTTCATTAGAATATACAATATTATTTTTAACGTTAATTTCAGCTTAAATCTATAATTCAAAAGCTATTTTTCAAGGTGGCGTCGTAATCACGTGACCAGAAAAACTTGTCAACAGCCAGCAATGAGAGTCGACGTACTGTGTAATTATTTATACTGTGGTGTGATCGTAATAATAATCTTCGTTTAATATAATTATTTATACTGTGATAATAATAATAATAATAATAATAATAATAATAATAATAATAATAATAATAATAATAATAATAATAATAGTAATAATAATAATAATAATAATAATAATAATAATAATAATAATAATAATAATAATAATAATAATAATCTGGCATTTATAACGCGCCTAAACAAAAGACATCTTGCACGAAAGCGCGTAACAGAAAAAACACTAGTCACAGTACGTCTTGATTATAGGCCTAGTGACGATTTGGTTTTAAACATGTCGCTAAACAAAATTAATCATTATTCTAAGTCTTGAATCTAATCGAATAAAACCATTAGACTGTACGTGTGCTTTTCCTATGTAACAATCACCAAATTACGGCTAGATAATATATAGTGTTCGTGATGTTCATGATGTTCATAACTTGTGTGTGATCACAGTATAAATAATTACACAGTACATCGACTCGTCGCCGCTGCTGCAGTCAGAATGCGTAACATTATAAATAACTAGGCCTAAGCCCCGCCCACTGTAACGACATTATAAATACCTAAGCCCCGCCCACTGTCGTCCACCATCTTGAAAGAGACCGTTTACCATGCCAATACACTGGAAACAATCACATCAAATATTTTTTAAACGTTAAAAACAACATTGAGGACTACACACCGATACACCACAATCCATCAAATAAAATATTTTTTAAACGTTACAACAACATTTAGGACTTCATTAGAATATACAATATTATTTTTAACGTTAATTTCAGCTTAAATCTATAATTCAAAAGCTATTTTTCAAGGTGGCGTCGTAATCACGTGACCAGAAAAACTTGTCAACAGCCAGCAATGAGAGTCGACGTACTGTGTAATTATTTATACTGTGGTGTGATCGTAATAATAATCTTCGTTTAATATAATTATTTATACTGTGATAATAATAATAATAATAATAATAATAATAATAATAATAATAATAATAATAATAATAATAATAATAATAATAATAGTAATAATAATAATAATAATAATAATAATAATAATAATAATAATAATAATAATAATAATAATAATAATAATAATAATAATCTGGCATTTATAACGCGCCTAAACAAAAGACATCTTGCACGAAAGCGCGTAACAGAAAAAACACTAGTCACAGTACGTCTTGATTATAGGCCTAGTGACGATTTGGTTTTAAACATGTCGCTAAACAAAATTAATCATTATTCTAAGTCTTGAATCTAATCGAATAAAACCATTAGACTGTACGTGTGCTTTTCCTATGTAACAATCACCAAATTACGGCTAGATAATATATAGTGTTCGTGATGTTCATGATGTTCATAACTTGTGTGTGATCACAGTATAAATAATTACACAGTACATCGACTCGTCGCCGCTGCTGCAGTCAGAATGCGTAACATTATAAATAACTAGGCCTAAGCCCCGCCCACTGTAACGACATTATAAATACCTAAGCCCCGCCCACTGTCGTCCACCATCTTGAAAGAGACCGTTTACCATGCCAATACACTGGAAACAATCACATCAAATATTTTTTAAACGTTAAAAACAACATTGAGGACTACACACCGATACACCACAATCCATCAAATAAAATATTTTTTAAACGTTACAACAACATTTAGGACTTCATTAGAATATACAATATTATTTTTAACGTTAATTTCAGCTTAAATCTATAATTCAAAAGCTATTTTTCAAGGTGGCGTCGTAATCACGTGACCAGAAAAACTTGTCAACAGCCAGCAATGAGAGTCGACGTACTGTGTAATTATTTATACTGTGGTGTGATCGTAATAATAATCTTCGTTTAATATAATTATATATACTGTGATAATAATAATAATAATAATAATAATAATAATAATAATAATAATAATAATAATAATAATAATAATAGTAATAATAATAATAATAATAATAATAATAATAATAATAATAATAATAATAATAATAATAATCTGGCATTTATAACGCGCCTAAACAAAAGACATCTTGCACGAAAGCGCGTAACAGAAAAAACACTAGTCACAGTACGTCTTGATTATAGGCCTAGTGACGATTTGGTTTTAAACATGTCGCTAAACAAAATTAATCATTATTCTAAGTCTTGAATCTAATCGAATAAAACCATTAGACTGTACGTGTGCTTTTCCTATGTAACAATCACCAAATTACGGCTAGATAATATATAGTGTTCGTGATGTTCATGATGTTCATAACTTGTGTGTGATCACAGTATAAATAATTACACAGTACATCGACTCGTCGCCGCTGCTGCAGTCAGAATGCGTAACATTATAAATAACTAGGCCTAAGCCCCGCCCACTGTAACGACATTATAAATACCTAAGCCCCGCCCACTGTCGTCCACCATCTTGAAAGAGACCGTTTACCATGCCAATACACTGGAAACAATCACATCAAATATTTTTTAAACGTTAAAAACAACATTGAGGACTACACACCGATACACCACAATCCATCAAATAAAATATTTTTTAAACGTTACAACAACATTTAGGACTTCATTAGAATATACAATATTATTTTTAACGTTAATTTCAGCTTAAATCTATAATTCAAAAGCTATTTTTCAAGGTGGCGTCGTAATCACGTGACCAGAAAAACTTGTCAACAGCCAGCAATGAGAGTCGACGTACTGTGTAATTATTTATACTGTGGTGTGATCGTAATAATAATCTTCGTTTAATATAATTATTTATACTGTGATAATAATAATAATAATAATAATAATAATAATAATAATAATAATAATAATAATAATAATAATAATAGTAATAATAATAATAATAATAATAATAATAATAATAATAATAATAATAATAATAATAATAATAATAATAATAATAATAATAATCTGGCATTTATAACGCGCCTAAACAAAAGACATCTTGCACGAAAGCGCGTAACAGAAAAAACACTAGTCACAGTACGTCTTGATTATAGGCCTAGTGACGATTTGGTTTTAAACATGTCGCTAAACAAAATTAATCATTATTCTAAGTCTTGAATCTAATCGAATAAAACCATTAGACTGTACGTGTGCTTTTCCTATGTAACAATCACCAAATTACGGCTAGATAATATATAGTGTTCGTGATGTTCATGATGTTCATAACTTGTGTGTGATCACAGTATAAATAATTACACAGTACATCGACTCGTCGCCGCTGCTGCAGTCAGAATGCGTAACATTATAAATAACTAGGCCTAAGCCCCGCCCACTGTAACGACATTATAAATACCTAAGCCCCGCCCACTGTCGTCCACCATCTTGAAAGAGACCGTTTACCATGCCAATACACTGGAAACAATCACATCAAATATTTTTTAAACGTTAAAAACAACATTGAGGACTACACACCGATACACCACAATCCATCAAATAAAATATTTTTTAAACGTTACAACAACATTTAGGACTTCATTAGAATATACAATATTATTTTTAACGTTAATTTCAGCTTAAATCTATAATTCAAAAGCTATTTTTCAAGGTGGCGTCGTAATCACGTGACCAGAAAAACTTGTCAACAGCCAGCAATGAGAGTCGACGTACTGTGTAATTATTTATACTGTGGTGTGATCGTAATAATAATCTTCGTTTAATATAATTATTTATACTGTGATAATAATAATAATAATAATAATAATAATAATAATAATAATAATAATAATAATAATAATAATAATAATAATAGTAATAATAATAATAATAATAATAATAATAATAATAATAATAATAATAATAATAATAATAATAATCTGGCATTTATAACGCGCCTAAACAAAAGACATCTTGCACGAAAGCGCGTAACAGAAAAAACACTAGTCACAGTACGTCTTGATTATAGGCCTAGTGACGATTTGGTTTTAAACATGTCGCTAAACAAAATTAATCATTATTCTAAGTCTTGAATCTAATCGAATAAAACCATTAGACTGTACGTGTGCTTTTCCTATGTAACAATCACCAAATTACGGCTAGATAATATATAGTGTTCGTGATGTTCATGATGTTCATAACTTGTGTGTGATCACAGTATAAATAATTACACAGTACATCGACTCGTCGCCGCTGCTGCAGTCAGAATGCGTAACATTATAAATAACTAGGCCTAAGCCCCGCCCACTGTAACGACATTATAAATACCTAAGCCCCGCCCACTGTCGTCCACCATCTTGAAAGAGACCGTTTACCATGCCAATACACTGGAAACAATCACATCAAATATTTTTTAAACGTTAAAAACAACATTGAGGACTACACACCGATACACCACAATCCATCAAATAAAATATTTTTTAAACGTTACAACAACATTTAGGACTTCATTAGAATATACAATATTATTTTTAACGTTAATTTCAGCTTAAATCTATAATTCAAAAGCTATTTTTCAAGGTGGCGTCGTAATCACGTGACCAGAAAAACTTGTCAACAGCCAGCAATGAGAGTCGACGTACTGTGTAATTATTTATACTGTGGTGTGATCGTAATAATAATCTTCGTTTAATATAATTATTTATACTGTGATAATAATAATAATAATAATAATAATAATAATAATAATAATAATAATAGTAATAATAATAATAATAATAATAATAATAATAATAGTAATAATAATAATAATAATAATAATAATAATAATAATAATAATAATAATAATAATAATAATAATAATAATAATAATAATAATAATAATAATCTGGCATTTATAACGCGCCTAAACAAAAGACATCTTGCACGAAAGCGCGTAACAGAAAAAACACTAGTCACAGTACGTCTTGATTATAGGCCTAGTGACGATTTGGTTTTAAACATGTCGCTAAACAAAATTAATCATTATTCTAAGTCTTGAATCTAATCGAATAAAACCATTAGACTGTACGTGTGCTTTTCCTATGTAACAATCACCAAATTACGGCTAGATAATATATAGTGTTCGTGATGTTCATGATGTTCATAACTTGTGTGTGATCACAGTATAAATAATTACACAGTACATCGACTCGTCGCCGCTGCTGCAGTCAGAATGCGTAACATTATAAATAACTAGGCCTAAGCCCCGCCCACTGTAACGACATTATAAATACCTAAGCCCCGCCCACTGTCGTCCACCATCTTGAAAGAGACCGTTTACCATGCCAATACACTGGAAACAATCACATCAAATATTTTTTAAACGTTAAAAACAACATTGAGGACTACACACCGATACACCACAATCCATCAAATAAAATATTTTTTAAACGTTACAACAACATTTAGGACTTCATTAGAATATACAATATTATTTTTAACGTTAATTTCAGCTTAAATCTATAATTCAAAAGCTATTTTTCAAGGTGGCGTCGTAATCACGTGACCAGAAAAACTTGTCAACAGCCAGCAATGAGAGTCGACGTACTGTGTAATTATTTATACTGTGGTGTGATCGTAATAATAATCTTCGTTTAATATTTTCAAACTGACTATTGCGCAGTATGATTACAAATCAGTATGAACGGATGATCACATGTTATTACCAGGGCTGTAGTCGAGCGTATACGCGGGTATACAGCGTATACTTACCTCTAGCGAAATTTGAGAGCGTATACTCAGCGATCTAGACGAAGGTATACGCGGGTATACAGCGTATACTTACATCTGTAGAGACCTGAGTAATGAAATTTGGAGGAAAAAGAGAGGTTTTGACAGGTTTTTTGAGGTTTTTAGGGCGAATGACTAAAAAAAAGGGTCATCAACTTTTTCAGAGACGAAATCGTAAAAAGTCAGAAAATTTGAAGGGAATTTGTTAAAAGTCTGAAATTTTTCTTAGACGAATTCCTAAAAAAAGGTCTTCAAATTTTTTTACGCCGCTGGTCACCGGTAGCGTATACGTATACTCACCTCAAATATTTTACCACTACAGGCAACAGCCCTGGTTATTACAGAAGTCGAATTTTAACTGTATACGGCAGCCTTGCAAGGTGTCAATCACGTCCTAAATCTCATTTTCACAAACGCGCCATCTCGCGAATTGATAGGCTGAGTGGACCATGAGAGGGTTACGGGAGGCGATCCCACTACCTACTGCACTTCACGCCAGTGATGTTACAACTACTCTATGGACCTCGAGATCTGTAATCGTAATCTCCAAACTTCTAAAGCGCCACTCGAAGGCCAAACGCAGGCCACCAGCCTATTCACGAATACTACGTCAAATCAGCTGTCAAGGCGGGTGTCGTTTACGGCGAGAATAATTGGAAAGCGGAGGATCAGATGAGCCAGAGTAGGAGTACTTGAAAAGGTGAGACCACAGTATAGATAATCACACAGTACGTCGATTCCCGGTCAGAATGTGTGACCGACCGCCATTGTGAAAATGAGTCGCTTACAGGCCGATACACCGGAATCCATCACATCAAATATTTTTAAACGTTACAACATTGAGGACTTCATTAGAATTAACAATATATTTTTAACGTTAATTTCAGCTTAAATCTATAATTCAAAAGCTCAGTTTCAAAATGGCGTCACCAGAAAAACTATATAGTCAACAGGCAGCGATGGGAGTCGACGCACTGTGTATAATTATCTATAGATACTGTGGTGAGTTTTCAGTTTGGAGTGGAAAGCCCGGGGGGTTATAGATAGAGGAACATGAGGAGGAAGATGAAGGACGGGTTGCAATGATGATGGAGGAACTGAGAAACTGCATGCGGAGTTCAGAGGGGAGATCATTCCAGAGGCGCACGTGGTGTTGTGTTGGATATGGTTCGGTTGGAGAACTTGAGGTGAGTATATATTGACTGGGGGTCGAGAAAGACTGAGATAGGACGATGATCTGGTGTGGCACGGTGTGCGTGTATATAATTTTTATTCGATTGTTAGGCAAAGCTGGTTGGCACACCGCAACCAGACACAAGAGAATATAGATAATAAAAATAATTTAAAAAAAATAAATATATAGAGGCTTTGGGTTGATGTTCATGAATACGATCCTAAAATCCAGTCTTAAGAAACAAGAGAATATAGATAATAAAAAAAATTAAAAAAATAAATAAATATATAGAGGCTTTGGGTTGATGTTCATGAATACGATCCTAAAATCCAGTCTTGTTGTCCTCGAGACCAAGGTCTTGGTCTCGAGTGCACTCGAGTTCGTTTTTAAAAGTCTTGGTCTTGGTCTTGGTCTTGAGGTTCAAGGTCTTGGTCTTGGTCTTGAGGTTCAAGGTCTTGGTCTTGGTCTTGAGGTTCAAAGTCTTGGTCTTGGTCTTGAGGTTCAAGGTCTTGGTCTTGGTCTTGGTCTTGAGGTTTAAGGTCTTGACAACAAGACTGCTAAAATCATATTATCATTGACCGGATCAAATGTGAACATAGTTGCATATTAGAACGTTGATAAAAAGTCAAGAAAAGCGAACAACTTTAAAGATTGGGCAAACAAGACTTCACAATTTAAGTCGACCATACTATCTTCAGTCCATACCGACTCCAAAGACTTCTCTATAGCACCTTTTCAAGAATTCTAGTCTACTCGATCTGACTCATCGGATCCTCGGCCTTTCAATTATTTTTCGACCTAAATGATACTCGCCTTAATAGCTGCCTCTCTTGATATCTGGAACCCCTCTCGGAAACCCTCTCGGAAACCCGGACTCGAAACATCCTTTGACTACTTGGAAACTCCTCTGACTTGAATCAGCGCTCGTGAATAAGCTGATGCCCTTGCTCTTGGCCTTATAAGTTTGGAGTTTACGATTGCAATTAGTATTTTCACAATTTGGAACACAATTTTGTGAAACGGTTATGTTATTGACTTTGTAAAGAAAACGATTCATATTAACTTCTCTTTTCGTTATTGCACTACTTTTGATACGTAATTAATTTCGCGTCCTGCATTTATTTGCTGGTGAAGCAATATCGTTCAATATCGAAGCTAAGGAATCTATATATAGTTTTAAGTAATAACTATTATACTTTTATATATATATATATATATATATATATATATATATATATATATATATATATATATATATATATATATATATATATATATATATATATATATCGATCTTTTCACCCACCATGGCCTTCGATTTGTAATCTCATTTGAATCGGCACTTATTACGCATAGGCCTACTGCTGAATGCAATTTAGGCTAACTTATTCGGAATTTTTTTAATTCGGGTAAACTTAAACACGCCGGTTAGGCTATCTGCAATCATGTGCTGATTTTACTGATCTTACTGTTTTCCGTAATTGTTTTACAGTCTGCGAAATTATATGGACCGATAAGACAGATCTGTCAAAGTATAGAAATATATAGCTCCTTCGATCATAAACCTTAAGAAACTTACTCTTTTAACGCAGCGACTTGAAGTTACAAATGGTATACTTTTGGAAGTTTTAGACATTGTAAATTTGTAAAATTTAGTTGAATACAATATTGTTTTGCAATTTAGCCAACACTGAGATGTAATCGAATGAAGCTATCTGCAGTGCTTTTGTTCTATAGCACTGCATTTATATGGGATTCCAAACAGGGTTAGATTTGACAAGGATCTTCATCTTCAGGTTCTCTGTCTTTGGAACGTCCAATGCTCCACTCTCGATGCTGGACTTCCTCCTTGAGTTTACTGTATCCATCCACCGTCATCCAGGCCTGTAGCATCCATCTGGGTCTTCCTCTCATTCTCTTTTCTCCATTCTTTTCTCTATGATAGTTCTCGGTAGGGAATACCCCTCAATTTGTGACCAATCCACTTCTGTGTCTCTCTTATATATATCAGTGCTATAAGAGATCTTTCCTTGTCCGCCTTATACAGCATATTTTCATTTGTTTTATGCTGTTTTATGGCTAGGATCACTGTTATTAATTTTTCCAATAATTGTAATATCCAGATCTCGAGGTGGCTACTGTAGCTTCCAGGACTTTCTTGGCCATATTTAAATATTCAATCGTGAATTTGTATTGCTAGACTGCCTATTCCAAACTTTCTATCAACATGTCTTGGAAGTATAATGAAACAGTACTAGGGTACGAAAACTTTTAATAGCAGTTCAGTGACCTCAGATTTACAGATGGTAAGAGAATAGTGTTAAGTCATCTCTCCAGTAACACATTGGCGGTACTGCCATGCATCCTCTAATATCATCCTTGTGACAGCTCTGCATACTTTTTATCAACATGTCTTGGAAGTATAATGAAACAGTACTAGGGTACGAAAACTTTTAATAGCAGTTCAGTGACCTCAGATTTACAGATGGTAAGAGAATAGTGTTAAGTCATCTCTCCAGTAACACATTGGCGGTACTGCCATGCATCCTCTAATATCATCCTTGTGACAGCTCTGCATACTTGTAGTTCATGACTTTGGATTTGCAGGGTTTCATTATTCTTTGTCTCCAGTTTCCTATTACTTCCCATCTTCCTTTGATAATTTTATTCTAACAGTTGCATTTTCTAATTCATGATAGGTTTGCAATAACATGGAAAAACAATAACAAATTCAACCTGTAAAAAAGTCCAATATTTGGGCTGTGTTCAAGATCTCAAGATGAAAGCAAGTAGCCATAACAAACAAAATACATACCTATGTGATTTTTGTAACAAAACGTTTACATGGAAATCCGGTCTGAAAATCCACACAAGAACCCACACTGGAGAAAAACCATACTTTTGCAATTTATGTCACAAAACATTTGCAGAGGGGACTAGTCTGAAATGCCATAAAAGAACCCACACTGGAGAAAAACCATACAAGTGTAATTTATGTCACAAAGAATTTGCAGAGAAGAATTCTCTGAAAAACCATAAAAGAACCCACACTGGAGAAACACCATATAATTATGTGCAATATATGTCACAAAGCATTTGCACAAAATATTACTCTGGAACACCATAAAAGAATCCACACTGGAGAAAAACCATATTTGTGTGATTTTAGTCACAAGTCATTTGCACAGAAAGCTCATCTGGTATGCCACAAAAGAACCCACACTGGAGAAAAACCACACATGTGCAATTTATGTCACAAATCATTTGCACATAAGTCTCTTCTGGAAACCCACATAAGAACCCACAGTGAAGAAAACCATACATTTTCAATTTATGTCGCAAAACATTTGCACAGAAGTCTACTCTGGAATGCCATAAAAGAATCCACACTGGAGAAAAACCATACAAGTGTAATTTATGTTACAAAGAATTTGCAAAGAGGTCTTCTATGAAGAACAATAAAAGAACACACACTGGAGAGAAACCATACATTTGCAATTTATGTCACAAAACATTTGCACAGAAGACTACTTTGGAGTCCCATAAAAGAATCCACACTGGAGAAAAACCATACAAGTGTAATTTTTGTCACAAAGAATTTGCACATAGGCCTTCTCTGAAAAACTATAAAAGAACTCATATTGGAGAGAAACCATACATGTGGAAGTTATGTCACAAAACATTTGCAGAGGAGACTTCTCTGGAAAACCATAAAAGAACTCACACTGGAGAAATCCATACAAGTGCAATCAGGTCACAAAGCATTTGCATAGAAGACTTTATCTGGAATTCCATAAAAGAACCCACACTGGAGAAGTTTATGTCACAAAGCATTTGCAGAGAAAACTTGTCTGAAATGCCATAAAAGAACTCACACTAGGGAAAACCGTACAGTTTAAATTTATGTCACAAAACACTTGCACAGAAGAGTGTTCTAGTTCACCTTGTAAGAACCCACTCCAGAGAAAGCCATACAACTGTTGTTTAGGAACGATTCGCACACATTGCTGCTCTCAAATGCCATGTAAGAAACTACTCTGGAGAAAAAAATATGCACTTGCAATATATGTCAAAATCATTTACACAGGCATGTCCTCAGAAACACCACACATGAACGGAGGTAAACTATACAAATGCACTATATGTAACAAAGCATTTACACGGACTGATGCTCTCAAAATGCAGCCAAGAAGACACACTTGGTAAAACCACAGAAGTGTAAATTTTGTGATTTGGCATTGCGCAGAGTGAGTGTCTCAGCTACCATGCAAGATCCCATATCGGTAAAAAAGTATCTGAGAGTGAATTGTTTGAATCCATCGTGCCGAACATGGCACAAATATGCCATGCAAGCACTTTATTCATTCATTCATTCATTCGAAGATTTATATAGCGCCTCTTCAAGGGAACTACTCAGAGGCGCTCCCGACACCAGCACGTTCATATAAGACAGTTTTAAGTTTTGCAAGAAATATGCCAGGGGTGACCCAGGGCACATGCGGAGCTCTAAGGGAAGTCTATTCCAGACTACCGGGCCCACCAATGAAAAAGCTCGACTTTGCATAGTCGTGGAACGAGCAAATGGAACTAAAAGTACCCCTTTTCCCGCTGAGCGGAGGGAACGTCGGCCTTGGACACCTGAAACTGTGCAGCATAGCTCTCGAAGGTAAGCAGGGGCAGGGCCCTGACAACATCGCCATACTAAGGCAGCAATCCTGTATTCTATGCGTAAGTGCATAGGAAGCCAGTGAAGGACCTCCAGCATATATCTAGAGACTTGGCCATGTTTAGGAATATGCCCAATGAGACGGGCTGCAGAGCGCAGAACTCACTGTAAACACACTATGCGACTAGATGGAAGACCAAAATAAAGCGATGAGCAGTAATCAAGGCGCGCTGTGACGAAGGAGTGAACCAGTGTAGCAGTGGCACTGGGCGTTAGCGAACGAGTAACAGTGCGAAGCTGACGCAGCTGGTAGTAGCAGTCCCTAGTAAGACGGTGTATTTGTGGAGCAAAAGTAAGCTCCTGGTCGAGCCAAACACCAAGATCACGGACAAGAGTTGAGAAGGTATATTTGGGAAATTCAATTGCAAGAGCAGTGAGGTCAAGTTTAGCGAGTTGCTGTCGCGTGCCTAGCCAAATAAATTTGCTTTTGGACGGGTTCAAGCGTAGTCGATTTGACGACATCCACGCTTCCATGGCATCTAAAGTCCCACTCATAACCCGGTCTGTTGGAATGGCATTGGCAGAGAGGCAATGCATGTATGCTTGGACGTCATCAGCATATTGCTGACTCAGAACTGCATGTGCAGCCAGAAGCGTCGAAAGACCAGAGGTGTAGATGATGTATAAAATAGGTCCTAGGACGGAGCCTTGGGGCAACCCGTACTGTGCAGGGACCCATGAAGACCTAGTGGTGCCATGGATCACACAGAGGGAACGTTCATAAAGAAATGAGTTTATCCATTCATAAAAGTCTCCAGAAAGGCCAAACGAAACACGCAACCGTTCTAACAAGATCTCATGGTCTACAGTGTCGAATGCAGCACTGACGTCAAAGAGTGCTAGTAGGCCTAGTGTGAGTTGGGCCCTGTCAATCGCTCCGTAGATGTCTGAGAGAAGCCGAAGCAGGAGTGTCTCAGTTGAATGGAATCTCCTGAAACCCGATTGACTTGACGGCAGCAGATTATTCTTCTCTAAGTAAGCGACGAGCTGCATAGCGACGACTTTTTCGATGATTTTAGAGAGAAAGGTGACATTTGCTATCGGTCTGTAATTCGTAGGGACATCCGGATCCAGACTATCACTCTTTAAGGCAGGAATCAGGATTGATCTCTTCTGCGTCGGTGGTAAGTCGCATTCCTGAAGAGAGCGATTACAGAGTGTTGTGAGAAGGGGGAGCAGGATATGGATGAATTCCTGGAGTAAGAAGGTGGGAATAGGATCCAGTTCGCAAGACTTGGGTGGCGATGAAAGGATAATGCGGCGTAATTCGTCACTATAGTAACCACATTCAGGACGGATAGATGACAGTCAGTAGGAGGGTGATAAGGTGGCGGCGAGTTAGCTGTTGATTGGCGGATGTCGCAGATCTTGGTGTCGAACGAGGTCAAGAAGTCGCTCGCTGTAAAGGTTGAAGTGGTCAGAGGACGATTGGGCTGGCGGCGGCCAAGGAGCGCATTGAAAGCAGCCCACATTCGCTTCGGCTCCCCAACATGAGAAGCAATCTTCGCTTCCCAATACGCCCTTTCCTTTTCACGGTACTGCCGATGCATGTTACGGACATACTGGACCCAGGTAGACCGGTCCGAGGGTAGACTGGTGCGCCTGTGTCGGCGCTCTAGTCGGCGAGCCTGACGTCTCCAAGAGCGGCACTCGATCAGCATCGAACCATGGTGAACTGAGGTTCTGACGCATCGGAACACATCGCATTGGTAGAAATCGGTCGATAAGATCAGTCATAGCCGTCTCATAGACTCCAAAGGCGTCAGCGACCGTGAGACCCGCCAGTACGGAAGGGTCAGCGACGGCCTTGACCCTTTGTAACGCCTTGCCGAAGGCTTCACGGTCTAATCCCTTCCAACCACGGATCTGCTTATGTAAGAGATTCAGTACATATACTGACTATAAGTGTTGATGGAAAACAGTTATAAGCTACAAACGATTTTCTTGAGCTATTCTGGAGTAATGTCTGATTTTATTGCTCAAATTTTTAGACCATATGGATGTGGAATGTGTGACAAAATGTTTGAAATTGAGAATGGATTGTACGGAATATCTTTATGTTATCATCATTACTTTGATGCTCCACAGACAGATATCTTTCTTGAAATATTTTAAATATATGTTTAGTTAATTTCCCAGAACTAAGAAAACAGATTCATTTGCAAGTCTATAGTTGCATCTGTTGACGTTACACCAGTTTTAACGTTATAACCATATGTTTGATTCTTGTCTAGTCATATTTAGTCAATGTGTAGGCTTAAAGTATTCACTCTACGAGCTATTCCTCCTATCTGCCAGCATTGACGTTGCTATGGCCGCTTTACGGTTCAGTTAGGGGCCATCCATATATTACGTACGCATGGAGGGAGGGGTAACAGAAATGCATATGTTTGCGAATGGGGGTGGGTGGGTGTCTACTGATAATGTAAGTACGCATAGGAAACGGGGCCTTCAAACTGATTGCCCTTCAAGTGAGCTAGAGTTCAGTCTTTTCAGCTATCCGGGAATACCAGCTAGAGGAAGTAGGACTGTGGGAGAGGTGTCGCTTCTATGCCACCTTACCTCTGAACGCTATTATTAAACTATCACATAACTCAGCAGTGAGTCCATGGATTACTCATCCTTCAATCTGGCCTACAGTGCAGACAGTCGCTGCCTGGACCTGTGGTACTACCACATTCTGCAGCAGGTCTTGGGGTGCGTCAACCGAACGTACGCAGGTGGGGGTGGGAAAAAGTAAGCTTACATGTGCGTACAGGGAGGGGTTCAATTTTCCCGGATTTTTGTGTACGTAATATATGGATGGCCCCTTATGATATCTTGACGCACGTTCTGTTAACTAAAATGGTATGAGCCTGGAGTTACCTCGATCTTTATCACCCAAAAGCGATGTCTGCATAGGAGACGAGAGGTCATCCAGATTCGGAATAAGGAGTGCGAGGGTTTTGCGATTGAGAACGTCCGCATCTCAGTCTGGTAGGCCTATATATGTAGTTATTTCAGGGAGCCTGTGCATTAAACACCAATTAAGCCTAAATTGTCAAACAGCATACTGTCTGCAGCGTTGAATCTAAAGAGACCGTTTGCCCGGAAGTGCAGTATCAAATTACCTTGGAAATCCCCTTGGAATTGCTAACCTCGCAAATATGAACAGGGTAGCCTAATCTAAGCCTTTGTAGTCCGCTGGAGTGCGGACATCTGAAAAGAAGATGAGTAATGTCAAATACTCGCAAGGGAAGAAGGTTCAAAGTAGCTAAAGTAGATCATTCCTTATGAAATTCCTTTGTGGATGACCAGTGTTTAATCTAGATACATTTTGAGGATCAAAGATCCCCGGATTTATGTATCCCCCAGAGGCCAGCAATATTTTAATGTAGACACCTATTTTGAGGGGAATCCCACCCCCACGGATACATGTTGCACTCCCCCCAGAGACGAGTAAACGAGTAATATAAGAATAAAATAACAGAATAAGATATACGAAAGTTTTTGAGAGATGAATTCCTAAAAAAGTCACGAAAGTGGGATGAATTACTAAAAAAAAGGTTAACTTTTTTGAAGATGAAATTCCCAAAAACGTTTGGACGTCGTTGAAACAGAGGAAGAAATTTCCCAAAAAGGTCGCCCTTGTTGGTCCTCCCAAAGCAACCCCCCGCCCCCGACAAACCTTGTTTCCCCCCTCAGACAAGGGGGACTAGATTAAACACTGGTGGATGACCTTATAACTATAGGGTTGCCATAGGCATGGGTAGCCAAAGGAGGAAACAGAAAGCCTGAAAGGAGGACAGATCTCGAGGAGGACGCATTGACCATCGATAATTGTAATCGTTATTAGATCAAACACTGAAATAAAGCTGTCAATTCCGGGTATGTCATGTTTTAATAAATTTGCAATTTTTTTTATAGATTTGTACTAATTTTTTTGCTTGAAAACATTCACGTGAAACTAAATTAAATTACTTATTAAATATTCAAAGATCTGCTCACACCTTGCCTAAAGATTTTAATAAAAAAATTTAAATCTCTGCCCTTACCCAAAGATTTTAACATCTTTGCCCTTACTAGTGCTGCCACTCTCCATTTTCATAGATCCCAAGTTCTTGCCAGATAAATCCCAAGATGGTCTAAAAATCCCAAATAACTGAAAACTTTAGCAACCATACAGCCATTACTCGTTGAATGGTCGTCTATACCAGTGGTTCTTAAAGTGGTGCCACTGTGGTGGTCCGCGGAGCTCTCGTCACCGATCCGTGAAACAGTCCTTAAAAATTCATAATTTTTCAACTATTTGATGAAACATCAACGACATATGAAAAGTACTTCAGAAATAATGTGAAACTGTTAATCACGTTTATATATATGTTTATATTCGTTTATTACGTCATCATTACGTCATGATAATGTAAAATGTAAAAAGCGAGTTAGTTTGGGGGCCATCCACATATTACGTACGCAATTAGGGGTCGGGGGTCGGATTTTGGCGATTTTGCGTACGGTTGCGAACGGGGGGAGGGTGGACAAAACGTGTACGTACACAAAATAAATTTCTAATTATGACGTCCACATTAGCCTATTTATAACTCTGTATTGTCCTATAGTCGTCCGATGGCATTTTATTACATTATATAAAAGCCATGTGCAGTTATTCTGTGCTGTGAACGAGACACCTATAATTTGTCTATATTGACATCCTTCAATAATCTGGCCTAAAGTGCAGACAGTCGCTGCCGAGACACTTTCTGCAGCTGGTCTTCGGGGGGGGGTGTGTGCGTCAAGCGTACGTACGCAGGGGGGGTGGAAGAAAGTACGCTTGCGAACAGGGGTAGGGGGTCCAATTTCCCCGGATTTTTGTGTACGTAATATATGGATGGCCCCTTGGTTTAGCGACTATAGCAGAAAAACCCATGAATCCCCCAAACTTTATGTACGTATTCCCCCAGGTTGCGATCCGACGCTTGCCATTAGTGGTCCGCAAAAAACAACATAAAGATGGTGCCGGTCCCTAGCTTTAAAAAGTTTAAGAACCACTGGTCTATACCACACTTTTGCTTTCTTACGTGGCTAGGCGCCAGTGTCGGAATCGAAGACGATGCCATGACAAATTCCGGTTTAAAACTTACTGTTTACATTACGACTTTACAGCGATTTGTGCAGAGTTAATCCTTTTCCTTTAATAATTACGTAAAGATCGGAACTTCGGAATCGGGGGTAAAATGTATAGATTACGGAATTTACGGAATCTACGGATGAATAATGACGTCATGTTATTCACTAGATAAGTGTAAGAATGGTAAACAAGTAAACGACCAGTAGCCGTAGACACATGGCCAACGAGTCACTCAACGGCAACAGGTGATTATTGTTATCATTCCATATTAAATATTATGACTGTAGACTTTAGTAAAAAAATCCACAGATTGCTATGGAAAACTGCCAAATCCCAAGTCGATCCGCCAAATCTCAGGATCTTGAGAAAAATCCCAAGGAGTGGCCGCTCTGGACGCTGATGTTCGCTACTAAACTATTGAGAACTATATATTCGTATAGATGCAACACGTGGCTAGTTACATCATTGTGTGAACTAAATCCAAATCTACTTACACTAAGTTATTGGAGCAAAAATTATTTTCAAAAAATGGTCTATCGTGATTTTTTTGTTTCTCCTTATTATCGGTTGACAACGCTTGCACTGTATTTAGTATGTTGCATGAAAGCTAGCACCTTTGGTTACTGATTAAATAAATATGTAATCGTTGCTCAGAAATCTAGAATTAACGTGCATTCCAATATGGCGGCGCCTTTTAGTAATTTTCGGATGAATTCTCCACGAACGAGAGGAGTACATCCGAAATCGCCAAGATTTTCTACTCCCCGGCAGGGTGTAATGCCGCTGGTAAAGAGGATGCCCGGACCGCTTCAGCAGAAGCGAGGAGGTAATTTTGTTTAACCTGATTTGAAATGTTCTGTAGCGGGTTTATCTAAAATTTGGAAGGACTGGAAAGTATGTTCGCACCAATAAGCATTTCTCGAGTGTTCAACGATATATATTATTAGCTGCACTATTCTGTAGTTACGTAATTAATTATGCAAAGTAAAATGGAAAATTAGCATCTTATGACCTCTATCAGGCGGCGAACATGTACAACCGGGGTGCCTATGTACTATCTGGGTAGGTGTCTGGGTGGCTAGGCAAATGGTACTTGCATGTAATGAAGATGCATGCAGTAGTGACGTTTGATTAATATCTTTTTAACACGTGGTGAATGAATGCAGCTGTCTGATTAACTATATTTTGTAGGATATTCAAGTTTCTGCTCTGTCTGCAACATCAAGCTCAACTCTGAGTTTCAGACTCGCGAGCATTACAGTGGAAGGACCCACTTGAACAACACCAGTATGCTCGGCCTCACACGTGACCAGCCTAACCCAAGTAATTCAGGTAAGTCCATGGCAGATTTTTGACACCTGTCTGTCACGTTCTCTGTGTCTTTGTCTCTGCTACTGGATGTCTGTCTGTCTGCCCACCTGCCTTGTTGTTTGATATATTCTGGGAATCGTTTTTCATCAGCCAAAAGGTACAGCTTGATCTTTTAGATGAATGTTCATGGTTTAATTCTAACATTTTCACCTGGTCAGTTGCAAGGGGACTGACCATTGGAACTGGTTGTAATTCTGTTTCAAAGTGCCATCAGCTGATGTTTATTGTATTATTTTAGTGATGCTATAGATGTCATAAGATTAGATCAAATGAGGTAGTGTGCAGGACACATATTTAAGTATAGTAATTAATTAATTTTTAATTAATGTCATCCTTTGAAATATATCATGAATAAATGCAGCTGTCTGATTGGTGTATGTTTCGTAGTACATTCGTCACTTTCAAGTTTCTGCTGCATTTGCAACGTGGCACTCAACTCAGAATTTCAGACTCGCGAGCATTACAGTGGTAAAACCCATCTGAGCAACATGAGTATGCTTGGCCTCACACCTGACCAAAATAAAAAAGGTAATTCCTTGGTGGTTTTCTGTCACCAGCTCCGTCCCTTTGCCTGCCTGCCTGCCTGCCTGCATGCCTGTCTGCCTGCCTGCTTGTGAAAATAGATTTTAAGTCATGAGAATGTTTTAACGAAATTATTTCCGGGTGTGCTGTTACCATTAACAGAATTCTGTCTTGTATTCATAATTTTCTACCTTTGAACAGTTATTTTACCAGGTTCTTTAGTAAACAAATCACAAATTACAAATGGCCAAGGTCATGAAAACAGCACTTTCAAAATGTACAACGGAAGCTCCTTATAACACACTCCATTACAAAACATGATAATGGACCTGGATCCCAAAATAAGCTCACCGATTGAAAATAAACTCATTATAACTCAGCCTTGTTATAACATGATTCTTGATATATCATTGTCAGCCTTATGGGCATGTAATGAAATGAAGATGCGTGCAGTAATGATGTTTTATTGATTAATATCTTTTAAAACACGTGATTGAATGAAGCTGTCTGATTAACTATATTTTGTAGGGTATACAAGTTTCTGCTCTGTCTGCAAAATCAAGCTCAACTCTGAGTTTCAGACTCGCGAGCATTACAGTGGGAAGACCCACCTGAACAACACGAGTTTGCTTGGCCTCACACCTGACCAGCCTAACCCGAGTAATTCAGGTAATTCCATGGCAGATATTTCGATACCTGTCTGTCGCGTCCTCTGTGTCTTTGTCTCTGCTACTGTATGTCTGTCTGTCTGCCCACCTGGCTTTTGTTTGATATATTCTGGGACTAGTTTTTCATCAGCCGAAAGGTACAGCTTGATCTGTAAAATGAATGTTCATGATTCAATTCTAACATTTTCACCTGGTCAGTTGTAACCTAGGGACTGACTGTAATTCTGTTGGAGTGCCTTCAGCCAATGTTTATTGTATTAGTTTAGTGACACTGTAGATGTCGTAAGATTTGATTAAACGAGGAAGTATGCAGGATATATTTAATGATAGTAATTAAGTGTGCAGTGACTTTAATTAATTTAATTAATGCCATCCTTTGAAATATGTCATGAATAAATGCATCTGTCTGATTGGTGTATATTTCATAGTACATTCAGCACTTTCAAGTTTCTGCTGTGTTTGCAACGTGACGCTCAACTCAGAATTCCAGACTCGCGAGCATTACAATGGGAAAGTCCACCTGAGCAACATGAGTATGCTTGGCCTCACACACCTTGTCACCTTGTGCTGTCAACTCGTGGAGCTCTAGCGATCGTCATGATAAACATTCTCCATTGCTTCCTATTCGAAGTCAGGTCCCTTAGTTCTTCCAAATTCATGCCAGTTACATCGTGAATCTCATCCATCCATTTCTTCCTTGGTCGACCCCGTCTTTTTTTCCCTCACCACCAGCCAACATCATTTCCTTTTCTAGCCCATCAGATCGCATAACATGACCAAAGAATCCTAGCTTCGATCTTGTCGCCTTTTGTTTTAATGACTCATCATTCTCAACACCAATCTCCACTCGTATTGATTCGTTCATCCTTTTCTCTGTCCATGATATTCTCAACATCTTTCTCCATATCCACATTTCACATGCGTTGACCTTTTTTCTCCATGTTCTTTGTCATTGTCCACGACTCACAACCATACAGAACCGTTGGAAAGATTAGGGCTCTCACGAGCCTTTTTTTGTATCTATGCTCACATGCTTGTCCTTCCATATCTTTTCCAGTCCAATCATTGCAGCTTTCCCAATCGCAATCCTTCGTTTTATTTCTGTATCACATTTTCCTTCTTTTTCAACCAATGATCCCAGGAAAGTGAAGCTTTCTACCACCTCTATTTCTTCTCCGTCAATCTCAAAAGTATCCCATTCTGCTGTTGTCATGACTTTTGTCTTCTTTATGTTGAAGTGTAAGCCAGCTTTTTCACTTTCTCTCCTAACCCTTCTTATTAATTCTATCAGCTCATCTTTTCTTTTTGCCATTAGTGTTGTATCATCCGCTTGGCCTCACACCTGACCATAATAAACAAGGTAATTCCTTGGTGGTTTTCTGTCACCATCTCTGGCCCTCTGCCTCTGTGCCTGCCTGCGAAAACTGATTAAGTCATGAGAATGTTTTAACAAAATTATTTTCAAGTGTGCTGTTACCATTAACAGAGTTCTGTCTTGTATTCCTAATTTCCTACTTTTGAAAAGTTATTTCACCAGGTTCTGTAGTAAACAAATCACAAATTACGAATGGCCAAGGTCATGAAAACAGCACTTTCGAAATGTATGACGGAAGCTCTTTATGACGCTCCATTACAAAACTAATTCTGATACAACATGATCAAGGACTTGGATCCCAAAATAAGCTGATAGAAAATAAACTCATTATAATGCAGTTTTGTTATAATATGGTTCTTGATATGTCTCCTAAGCATGACGTTGAAACATGTTTATCGTGCTTTATAATAACTGCCCAAACGTGTACATACCTGTTTGCTCCACTAACCCAGTGCTGAATCCAGAAGTTGATTTTTTACTTTTATGACTTTTTTGCATCCCGAGATTTACTTTGTAGTTTCTGTGGTTTTTTATGACTTAGTTTCACAGATTTTTTATGACTTGTTTCCGTGCTGTTTGATGTTGTAAGGGCACTCGTTTCCTGCTGTTCAGACACAGGACTAGTGCATCGCAGGCCTTAAAGTAAGTAAGTAAGTATATTCTTTATTAACCAGTTGCTAATCGCACTTTTTCATTCATTCATTCATTCATAAATTTATATAGCGCCACTTCAAGGGAACTACTCACAGGCGCTCCCGACTCTAGCACGGCGAAAAAGAGCAGTTTTCAGACGGTCATAGAAGGTACCAGAGAAAGACCTAGGATGTAAGCGCAGCTCAGGAGGAAGCCCATTCCATATGGTCGGGCCAACCACTGAGAAGGCGCGGGTCTGCATGATAGCAGTACGGGCAAAAGGGACGGAGAGCATCCCCCTCCCCACTGAGCGGAGGACTCGAGCAGTCCGAGAAGCAGACACTGGCTGGAAGAGATCTATCAGATATTTGGGTGCGAGACCCAGTTGACATCGCCAACCCAAGGAGGCGATCCTATATTCAATGCGCTGTCGTACAGGGACCTCCAGCATATAATTTTAAACATGGCCAAAATATGGTATTTGGCCAATAAGGCGCGCAGCAGAGCGCAAGATGCGGTCAAGGCAGTTTAGGCGTGCAGAAGGGAGGCCAGAGTAAAGAGATAGGCAATAGTCAAGACGAGCTGTGACGAGCTTTGGTGTACAGACACCTTTTCGTTTATTTCCCACTTATTTGTCGCTACAAAATTATACTGGTTGTCAAGGGTCATTACAGGAGATCTGCTCGCTTAGCAGGCCAGAACAGTCACTGGATTACATCTAATCTAATCTAATCGTCTAATCTAATGACTTCTACAGCACTGCTATCATAATACACAAGATATCAATCATTGGTTACTTCACATGAAATCGTAGTCAAAGTTGTAGTCCATTAGAGAAGCCAGATCAAAATTAAAGACCGGTCATGCCATCGAAACCAACACAATGTCTTAAGTCGTTGCCACAATCTGAACTGACAGTGAATTTGTTGACTTTTGTGTGTTCTTCCAGGTTTTAAACCGCCTGCTCAGCCCGTTAAGCGATCAGCGACCGACAGCGGCAATCCTTCCGACACTAAGAAACCGAAACTGTCCCCATCCGTTTCTGGAGTGCAGGGGAAGAACCACCTGGCACTGTTGCTTGAGTACAGGCCGGATTTGGAGTTTGTCATGAAGAGCCAGCCAGGAAAAAACAATGCTATGCTTTTTACAGCAACAGTGGAAATCGATGGAAAGGTATGGTCAGTATTGAAGTTTGTGCTGTGGTGCTGGTGCTGGTCGGGGTTGTGGTGGTGTTGATGAATCACTTAGTGGTGAGGTGATGCTGGTCATGTATATTGTCTACACTTTTGACTTGTTATATTTGTCTGGCTTTGTTTCGGATCGTTTATGGCTCTACTATAATCAAATTCTGATCGAATGGTACCTATATCGTAGGCTTTGGGTATATCAGTGCGATTGAGGGGGCCAAGTTGGATGTCCAACCCATCATACTCCCAATAATACCCTCTAGAGCAGGGATGGCGAACCTACGGCATGCTGCCCAACCTGGCACACCAACAGATTTTGCTTGGCACGCTACCTGAACCCTGAACTTTCGTTTTTTTCATACTTTTAATTATTATTTTTTATTTCTTACATCCAACAATTTCTTTCCTGCTTCATTGTCACATAGTTGTAATAAATGTAAATAAATCACATTATTAAGTAGCCAAGTCCAAAAATAATACAATGACGTTTGAATAATTAGCTTTCATTTTTTAGGTACTTCATTCCGCATTCATTGGTTCAATAAAGTTCTGGCATGCGAATTTTCCACTTTCTTTAACAACTATTTTCTGGCACATGAGCTAAAAAAGGTTCGCCATGCCTGCTCTAGAGGTTGCATGGACGACAAGAGCAGTCAGAAAGAGTTACAAGAAATTGGTTAAGGGTGAAGATGGTTTTGGTGTATCTTGTTTCTATACACTGAACACCATAACTTCCTTTTACCACTGCAGTGCTTTCGGGTTGGGATCACTTCGGAGGAGTTTTTCTTTTAAAGGTGCTTTATAATCCACAACTACTATAAAAGAGCTATATATTGGAACAGTCATGTTACACATTTATCATGCACCGCTACTAAGGACCAGGCATTAGTTGATAGTGCTGAGAAATTGTTGTGAAGAACTTGCTCAAGATCCCTACACATTAACCATCTCATGGAAGGAGGCTAGAATCTGTACTGTCTGCATTACAAGGCAAGTGCTCTGACCACTTGGCTACCATGTCCCAAGTGGTGTAAAGATGCCGGGTGACAACAGCGTCCCGTTCCAAAGTGGAATTAGATTTGGGATCCAACTTGGCGGACCATGTTATCTCGGCATTTTCGTGTGATTTAGCAATTTTGCATGCAGTTTGCAGCATTCTTGTCTTTGTATATCAGTTGCTACCCCGGGTGTATCTGACTGCTGTACTGTCGTTGTAGAAGTACGATGCATCCGCACCAGACAAGACAGTGGCCCAGCAGAGTGTTGCCAGCGTTGTCTATGCGTACATTGGGTCTCACATCGAAGAGGTCCTGACGCAGAGAGCTGCTGATGAGACGGCCCAGCATGTGATCTCCGATGTTAGGAAGGCAGAGGAACCAAAGAAGGACCCAGAAGACTTCACGTCGCTCGATGACATCTGCAACTGTGTATCCTTTAGCTGCTTTTCTGGAGATGTCAGCACTTTTGCGGCTGGCATTAGTGGTTCTGATGAATCTGAGATTAAACCTGCCAACATTGACCCATCTGGCAATGGCACCTCTGTAAAATCTGACATTTCTGGTGGCGATGGCGCTACTGGGTCAGTGTCTGGCACCACCACTGATAACAGTGCTGTGCCTGGCAGTGGTGATGCAAAGGCACCAGATGCCAGTCCAGTTGTGACAGACGTAAAGCTACCTAGGTCAGCGACGGCAATTCTGAACTTTGTTCGGCCGGGGACCATGCGAACCTTGATAAAAGAGCCATCATTGATCGACCCGTTGTGTGAAGAGTATGTTGTCACCTACGTTGTTGACGGCAAAACGTTCAAAGGAAGAGCGCGTGTGAAGAATTATGCCACAGCGGTTGCAGCTGAAGAGGTGCTCAAGAAGCTGTTCGGAATGACGTTTGAAAAGAGCGAAGGTAAGACTGGGTGCAAAGCTTCTGTGTGTTGCTATTCAGGGTCTATTAGTGCTTTTAAAATGAACTTTATATATAAATACTTTGATATATACACACACAGCAAACTCCACATAGCACTCTCTTTGGCAGTGATACAAATATCGCCCTTATAACAAGCTTGTATTATATAAGGACATTTTGCTAGGCAGTAACCGACATTTGATCTGGAAATCGGATATCACCGGATACTACAATAATCTGATTAATCGAAATCGCCTCTAAATGTCGATAACCGATTCAAAACTTCGAAAATCTTCATTTTAAAGTGCACTTTCTTGAAATTTTCTTATAACTAATCTAAATGAATAAAACGTTTTAAAAAATAAGTTTACTTTTTTTCATCAACCGCAACTTCCACAAGGCAGTTGGTTGAAGCGCTAAATAAAAGCAAACTTGTTTACTAACCTAATTTTCATTTTTGGTGACAAGCATACAACTTCAGAAGTTTAAAAAAATAAGGTTGCTGATATAATTTTCCATCAACTGCAACTTCCACAACGCAATTACATGAAGCACTAAATAAAAGTAAACTCGTTTATTGACTTCGTCATATTCCGTGCTCTAGCGATTGTCATTGTCACATTAGCTTAAACTTTCTGAAAATTCGCAAACAAATACAACTTCAAAACACGTAACGAAATGCAACAAATTTTTAATATATCTGTTATATATTTTAATAATATATTTGTTGTCGATGATTGTGGAAGGTTGTTTCGTTCAGTAATTGATACTTGGGTCTTTCCTTGTCAAATCAACCAGTTAAATAGCAATTTGCCACCACACCCCTGTGACTATATGTTTGATGAGCACCCATGTACCTTAGTATAAAACCAGTATAAGTATTACTATGCATCATTCCTGCCTGCTGATATGATCTCTGGAACTTGAGCAAAAATTGGCCTCTGTGCAATATTTACAAATTTATAGATTAAAAACCAAAGGTAACACCACCCATATTCTTGCATATTTGGAAAGAGCACAACAAATTGATTAAATAAAAAACATTCAGCCTTCTAGCTCATTTCCTTGCCGAGATATGGCTGTCCAGAGTTGGTGGATGATGCCGTTTTCTCGCGATCCATTTTTTGCTTATTAACTTCAAAAATTAATATCTTGGTCAAATGCTGAGATATTCTGCTGAAATTTTCACTATTATTCCTAATTTTGGATGTAGTTTATGTACAAAAACTTTCAGAAAGATCCAGAGGTGTGTGGTGTACACCTCTGGTTGATGACATGGAATGACCCACTTTTCTTGATCACCCAGTGTAGGCTGAGGCAACACCTGTCTAAAAATATAAAAAACCTATTTAACATAACCATCATAACGTCACAAGCTCAACAAATATTTCCGATTAATCGGATCTGGAATCGGCAAGCAAATGTGCTAACTATCCGGAATCGGTAATTGATGGAAAAATGCTAGTTGGTTACTCCCTACATTTTGCATAACTTAAAAATTAGCAAAACTCGTACCAGAGTCTGTGTTAAAACAAGACTTGTTAAGAGGAGTTTCTCGTATACCTACAGTGATCCCTCGGGGCTGCCAGGGTACACATCGACTTTGTAATTCTGCACGTCACCGAAAATCTTTTGAACAATTTTAATTCATCCTGAAAAATCTTGCTGCACTGCAAGGTCTGAAACTTGGAGTTTTCGACTGTGAGGGAATGCTACTAATCTTATCCAATAATCTTAGAGATTAGATTAGGGGTTGCTCTTATTATGTTGCACAAGGCATGAATCAATGGTTGCCTAAAGTGAAACTGTAGTAAAAAAAATTGTGGAGAAGTCCACTCAGTATCTGATAGATGAGGGAAAGCAGAAGTCCAGCTGCCGTTCATAAGGAGCTGAAAGAGAGTGACCATTTGTCTTAAGTTTAGACCTGAACCAATATCGTAAGTCAGGGGTTTCCAACCTTTTCTATGCCTCGCACCCCTTGGAAATATTTGATTAGCGCTCGCACCCCCTACAAAAGTCATATCACATTTGAAGACGACTAAGTCACATTTCTATTTTTTGAACCACAGACTGAACGACATACACTCATACAGTACTTTGGGTGAACAAACTGAACTAATAATGAGCTTTTAACTCAGGGCATAAAATGCACACATAAATAAATAACGCAACAAAGAATGCACTGGGGTTTTTGCAAGTCATCATTTCCTGTTGTGCAAGTGAAACCAAAGCGCACATATTCATCATTCCATTTCCTTCTTTTTGACATGATGAAAAATGAGGGGTTAATCTGCGAACCAACAAGAGAAAAATATGAGCTAATTTACCTGTTCATAAAGCCCGTTTTGACAAATTTTCACTGCTCGTTGCTTCTTTCAAAATATAATGTCAATATGACATTGCACTCAAAGCAAAAATAATGACCTACAAATGCCGGCACACTGCAAGACACCGGTTACACTACGATACAGATACTGCTCAGTAAGTATACACACATGCACACACAATTATTACATTTATTAATATCAAGTTCTGTTATAATAAAATAAATGTGACCTCACCTTCAATGCAAACAATTTTTGTAACGAGTTAATTTCGTGACATTTGTATAAACATGACGGGTTTTGTATCAGCCGATAAAAAAGTTTACCTACTCGTTCTCGCACCCCCTGAAATGCCATCTCGCACCCCCCATTAAAGTGTTGATGACTTTGAAAATGTAATAAGTGACTTAAATAAAAAAAACAACCTCTGGTTGGGAACCCCTGTCGTAAGTTGATATAATAAGTTGAGAAGAAGAGCAGGTCCTTAATCTTGCCTGAGAGGCAGCCATGGGTATGAAGTGTTAGCGACTTTATCTTCTTAGCCTCGGCAGATGAGGCCGGGTGGCCAGTCCTCTCCCTTGCCATCTCATCTTCTCATTGACAATGACGTAAATCAAATTTTATTTAAAATTAAATTTTTAATAATTTAATTTAAGTAATTTAAGCTCTATCAAAGCACACTGTTTTCACCTGTTTGGACCTATGAGCCAGTTGCATACGTGAGGGTTTGAACAAGGGGTCTTAACAGGCCAAGCGTTTGCATGACCCTATTTTCACCCCGAGTGATCAGATTCAAATTTAACACTTTAATGACGAGAGTGTAATGAGAAACCAATGCAGTTCGTCATTAAAGTGTTGATGACTTTGAAAATGTAATAAGTGACTTAAATAAAAAAACAACCAACTGACAGAATACTTTTATATGGCAGTTCTGGTAAGGTATCCAGTTTCATGCTTACACGCATACATATGTAGGATCAGTTTAAATTCTATTTTATTTGTCATTTTTTTGTATGGTATAAGATATGTAGTAACAAAAATGATGTTAATGATTTCAGGAGGAATTGCCAAATTTACTGGTGATACAAGTGAGATCATAAAAGCCAGAGAAACGATGCAGCCGCCAGCAAACGATGTTCCCGCATTGGAACTCGTTAACGGAAAGAGCCCGGTAGTTCTGCTGAACGAAATCTTCCATGGACAAGAGGTGTACCGTTTCCACCCGCAGATGATGTCCCAGTGCGGAGTCGAACACCGGTGCAGCGTCACCGTTGGTGGCATGACCATTGAAGGGCAGGACGTGACACAGAAGGCTGCCAAGAATCGAGCAGCACTTGCTGCAGTTGCCGCGCTCAAGGTAAGCGGAATGTTTGCTCGGATGGTCGCTGAAGCCAAGGCACGACGCGCCGGTCTGCCCGTCCAGCAGGTTCTTGAGGGAGAGGAAGCGACACCGTTGAACTCCACTGACCGACTCGACAGTCTCTTTCCGGGGTCGAAATACGAGCCACAGGGCGAGGTAATCGACACTAATGGGAAGAAGATGTACATGGTTGCGGTTAAGGTTGGGGAGAAGGTGTTCACGGGGACGGGCTCGCATCGACAGTATGCACGCAACAACGCAGCGGAGAATGCGCTACGCTCTCTTGGACTTTGGACAAAAGAAGATCAGGAATCGAAGAGGCATATGATGGCGCTCTGGAGGGCTAAGGCTGCGCTGAGGGCTAAGACTGCGTGGAGGAATGCTAGAAAGGGACTAACAGATGCTTCAAGTGCAATCGGATATGACTTTTCACGACAACGGACCAGTGAGTGGACCCATCAGCCAGTGTCGCACATGAGGGCTGGAGCAAGGGGTCAGGCACTTAGAGGCCAGGGTAGAGGACGCATAACGAGGAGAGCAGGGCATGTTACAAGAAGCCTAGGAAGAGGAATTGTAGCACAGGGACAAAGAAGGGGGACTGAGACACGTGGACAAAGAAGAGCAAGTGTGGCCCGAGGGCGAGGAGTGCGGACACGTGGCTCGGGGAGCATCCTTGCCATTGGTGGAGGAACACAGGGACGTGGATCGGGGAGCATCCTTGCCTCTGGTGGGAGCTATTACGACGCCAGTGGATCTGCATTCTCTACTGGTCTGGGGCACGGTGGACTGTCAACCATTCGTGGCACCAATAGCCGGGTGAATTTCATCGGACGCAAGCCGAGGGGTAGATCTGGCGGAAACGGCAACGTCAATGCAAACCTGCTAAAAATGGCGCATGGCTCCAACTATGACGTCGCAGATACTGGCTACGACATTACATCCAACGAAGCCATGGACTCGAGCTACGTCGCAGATGCTGGCTACGACATTACATCTAATGAAGCCATGGACTCTTGCTACGACACAACAACAAAAGTAGCCACCTATGAGTCTACATACGATTCCTCTTCATATGATCCACCGACTAACCCAACTGCCACCAGTGCTCTAGGGTTTTATGGCAACCCCACTGACCCAGCGTTTTACTCTATCCCTGGCCCCAGCCGGGGACGTGCTAGGGCCAGCCGAAGACCAATAAGGAGTCGAGGCCGTGCATCTGTTGTGCATCATGAGGTCACTTCTATGTCGTACACTCGGATCTCAAATGAAGATGGGAGCAGCTTCGGAGTTACGACTCAGATCATCAGGGGAGCACGAGGAACACGAGCAATTCCACGACGTAGAGCGGTGCGCTCCCGAGGCTCAGTTGGACGAGGGGCACTACAGTCTCCCCTTCCAGCGACCTACGGTACAGACGTCTCTCAAGAGTACACCTATGACAATGCTTACCCTGGTTATGAGGAGCTTCTCCAAGATCAAACTTATAGTTCTTACAGTGACTCTAGTGCTGCCGTGGAACTCTGTTACCCCAATGATGAACTCCAGTACCCCAACGACACTGGGTATGATGCCAGTTCGTGGTGATTGTTATCCCACATTTCATTCAAAACTTCATTTGAAATAAGGAACAAAATGAATTGCCCAGTGTTTTCACTGTTTTCCATAATCTTCCGTTGGAAAACCAACTGTCAGGAATGTTGCGGATGGAATTTAACGAATAATTTGGAGCCATTTTTATTGCTCGAAGGTATCTCTAATAGTCTGCACTTTGCAACTTGCTACATTGGTCTGGTTAATAATTTCAGAACATTTATGGCGCTACTATAAAATCTAATTAAATAGCGGCACTAGCTATTTTTACGCCATAAAGAGTCACTGTAAGACGCATGGGGCGAGTAATAGCAAGCACCCTCCTCCAAATAGAAAATTTGAATTCAACATGGCAAGTTCTAGATATATTATGTATTGAATGCATATGCGGTGTATTTAGTTATATCCAGAAATATTATGTATTGAATGCATATGCGGTGTATTTAGTTATATTAACTTGTGCTTTATAAAGCGACTAATAATAGTTGATGACACGAAAATGTGACTCTTACCAACGTCTACATTAGTACCTTCAAAGTTACTGCTACATTTGCATGAAACTGTGGTACTACGTAGTACTTTTGTGCTCTGATCATCACAACCTTCAGCTCTAGCTACTGGCTGATGAAACTGTTGTGGCATGCTACATTTGTTGTCTTGTTCATTTGAACTGCTAAGGAATCGGTTCCTCTCAAAAATGCTGCCATAAACTCCATAGAACTTGCAGCAACTGACAGTTGCTTGTTTCTCTCACAATTTCCTAAACTGAACTCCACTTATTTCTATCGCTTCATTTTTGATAAAGGCAAGTGATACGCAAACAGTTGTGAATAACAAAGACAAATAAAACTAAAATTTTGAATGGATGCCTTACAGATATTCCACGACTTTTATGTGTCTGTGCCATTGCTTATACACTGAACCTGCCATAGGCCTACATGTATAAATATAATCTGTGCCTGGGCTTTATAGGCTACATACAAAGAGGCGCGTTTACGCATAGGCGCACGCCTAGGGCCGCCATATCTCGAGAGGGCCCAACGGAATGAAAATGTTTGTTTTTTTAATTATGAAAATGATTTTTTAAATTTTGAATCATTTAAAAAATATAACCTATGTTTTACAGTTCAACTTGGGGTTTTGCACACGATAGGCTAAACACCATCAGAGTCTCGGACTCGTGCTGTCTATTATCTCAGAACTCTAGAAGTTCAGAAGGGCCCCGTTTCCTGTTTAAACGCGTCTCTGTACAAACATTGTATTGTATTGTATCTAGAAATGTATAAAGCGCCTCTCGCAGAATAACTATTCAGAGGCGCTTTCAGCACAGAAGCCCCGGGGCACAGAAATGCCTTTAGGGAAAGCGAGACTGATGAGGAAAAGCCCAGTCTTGTCAAGGCCTTAAACCTCAAGACCAAGACCTTGAACCTCAAGACCTTGAACCTCAAGACCAAGACCTTGAACATCAAGACCAAGACCTTGAACCTCAAGACCAAGACCAAGACTTTGAAACTCAAGACCAAAACCGAGAAAAATACAAAAAAAATCACAAAATCATACTAGGGGCCATCCACATATTACGTACGCAAAGAGGGGGAGGGGGTCGGATTTTGGCGATTTTGCGTACGGGGGGAGGGGGAGGAAAATGCGTACGTACGCAAATAAAATTTCTAATTATGACGTCCACATTAGCCTATTTATAACTCTGTATTGTCCTATAGTCGTCCGATGGCATTTTATTACGTTATATAAAAGCCATGTGCAGTTATTCTGTGCTGTGAAAGAGACACCTATAATTATTTATAAATTTTAAACTGTTTACGATGTGATTTCATTATACAAAAACTGTCAATAAAAAAATCTAGCCATTGCATAATTTCACACTCAATGTTCATAAGTGTTAAATTTGTCAGTCTATTCTGTTCCATCGCAGATCTTAAAAAAGTACTGCTGAGAATTATATCTAGGCCTACAGTGAAATTTATCTCATCACGTGGATTGGCATTTAGGGCAGAGTTTTTCAAACTGTGGTCCGCGGACCCATGGGGGTCCGCGAAGGATATGGCGGGGGTCCGCGAGAGCGTTCTGAAAATAATGTGATGCTTAACATTGCATGGTTTTAGCATTAACAGCCTGTGTTTTCCAATTCATACGCTACTTATAGTATGCCTGTAACTGTATGATCCACAAGGATCCGATTGGGTATTCGATCACACCAGTTTTGTGATGCTGCTGATAGTTATTCCTTGCGTACTAGGGCCTACAGTGACGTAAATAAGATGTAGGCTTATGGTCACGTTACATTTCTAGCCTAATAAAACGTGTTTTAATCAAATTTAATATATAATTTCTGCTAATCGACTGCTAATCATTTCTGCACCCAATGTAAGCGCGATGTATTTGAAGCCTTCATCAGAAGTAGGCCTACAACTAGATTCCATTTAAAAAGGTTTAAGACCGATATTCACAAAACAAACTTTGAAAGTCTGCAAAGTGTTTCATTTAGAAAATCAACACTGAATGAGTCTGGTTGTTTTTTTCCATGGAAGAAACACCGAAGCTCTAGCTAGGACTCTGGTTGTGTTTACATAAACGCTATATTTTCTTCTCATTGTAACCCTGGACTGACTTGGGTTTTCTGAAAAAACACACTTGCTCTATAGTCTGTAGCATTAAGTATTATAATTACAGGACACAGCTAGTTAGCTTAAAAACAATGTCTAGTGGTTCCTCCAGTGAAGGCTTCATTTGCAATATGCTGGTCTATTTCCTGATTGTGTACTCTGGACTTGGAGAATTAGAAATTTGTGGAATTCGCCTGGTTTTAGCCTTTAGATGAACGATAATACAGAGATTTGCAAAGCATATCCCTATTTCGTTCACGTTCGCTGTTATTTGCTAACTATATACTTTTGCTGTTTGTATTATGGATAACTTTCTGAAACGTAAGAAAACAGTGCTTAGGCCTATCCAAAATGGCACCAATTATGGACAGTTTTTGCAAAGCAAAGCAAGCACATCCCTCTCGCTGACATTACTGGTTTTTGGCGAAACCGATGTTATTCATTTCTTTTAAAAATGACTGTGTTCCATAGTTATTGCAGGGAGTTAATAACAATTTATTTAGTGTTACCTTTTATATTATAATAGTCCTTAGCGTCATAAATAAGCAAGCGTGTATTGTGGAAATAGTCTGCCTGTTATTTTTTTTATTAAATCTTACGTGATAGGGGCCTAAATTTTGCTTTGTAAATACTGGGGTCCGCGAGCTATGCCTAGAAAAAAATAGGGGTCCCCGGTCCAACAAGTTTGAAAACCTCTGATTTAGGGGATCTACCGAAATATTTGCCAATGCAGACAATGGAAATTTTAAGGCAGCATAGCTGCATATTAATGCCAATGGTAGGCCCCTTATTTACGAAATGTTTGGTAGGCCTGGTTCCCGGGACCCAGTGGAACCATAGCTAATCCAGGCCTGGGTGAAGTTAAGAGAAGACGAGTCAGTAGACAGGTGTATGGAAGGGTAAGTGATCTTCTTTATTTGGTCAGGAAGGCCTAGGATGATGAATTCAGTTTTGGAAGGATTAAGGCAGAGGAGATTGGATGACATTCACTGTGAGATAAGGTTAACTCATGTTGAGTTATCGTGTGATGGAGGTGGAAAAAGAGCTTGGGGAAAAGGATACGTATAGTTGCGAGTCACCAGCATAAAGACGGTGGTCAACAGAGGAGGATTTTATGAGATGACTTAAAGGTGTGGTATAAAGGATGAGTAGGAGCGGTATACCAAGACGGAGCTTTGAGCGACACCACAGGAGAGATGGAGGGGTTGCAAGCAGTGGCTAGAGGCTTTAACAGAGAAGGATCGCGAAGACAGTTTAAATAGGACTGGAACCAGAGTAGAGCAGTGCCAGAGACGCCAAAACCGGTAGAAGATAGTCGTTTAAGAAGGAGGCTGTGATTGATGGTGTCAAATACGGCGGAAATATCGAGAAGCCAGAGGCATGAGACTTGTTGATGGCTGATGGCAGAGACCAATTTATTGTATAGAGACACAAGTAGAGTTTCTGTGGAGTGGTGTTTAGTTAAACCAGATTGGTGGGGTTGAGAAGTGAATTAGAAGACGGGTAGTGGTTTAACCGAGCAAGGACTATTGTTTCAGTTAATTTAGATAGAAAGGAGAGATTGGAGATGTGACCAGTCTTGTTGTCAAGACCTTAAACCTCAAGACCAAGACTTTGAACCTCAAGACCAAGACCAAGACTTTGAACCTCGAGACCAAGACCAAGACCAAGACTTTGAACCTCGAGACCAAGACTTTGAACCTCAAGACCAAGACCAAGACCCTACAAATCACATTCAGGCCAAGACTTCTTTTCCTTACAAAAAAATTGTCAAGCCGGACTACTCTCTATTTTAATGAAAACGTGAGTCTTTTATTTTATTGAAGCAAATTAACTTTTTTTAAAATGCAGACTGCAGAGAATTCCGAATTCGTATTTACAAAAGTCCTTTATGCAAAATGTTATTCCAAATGCCTGTTGTATTTTATATTAAAAAAACAATTCGCTCAGAATTTTCTGACTAAGACGTGCTTGTGGGGCCTCATAAAATTTCGCCATGTGAAAATTACTTTCCATAGGTGCTGAAGTCACTGGCACACACCGTAGCCTTTCAAGCACTGGATTTAAATGTACAAATCGTGAGCCTTTTTAAAATCTTCCCATGGTTTATCAGACCGTCTGGCTCAGAAAAAGTCTCGGCAGGGCTTCCAGATACAGCATAACTTAGTTGCTGCTGCCGATGGGGTTTTCCTGACCAACAAGACCTGTATCCATCCCTAAGTAGGCCTATTTGTCGTAGGCTACGATGCAAACAGGCTTGATAAATATTTTAATTATTGAGTATTTTTAATGTCTTCATATTGACAGCCGGTCTTGGTCTTGGTCTTGCGAGACCAAGACCAAGACTTTGAACCTCAAGACCAAGACCAAGACTTTGAACCTCAAGACCAAGACCAAGACTGTTGGTCTCAAGACCAAGACCAAGACTTTGAACCTCAAGACCAAGACCAAGACTTGGTCTCGAGGACAACAAGTCTGGATGTGACGGTAGTTAGTGTTTCCTTATCAAGGTCTGCTTTTTTAAGAAGGGGAGTGACTAAAGAGTGCTTAAAGCCCATTGGGAATTCACCGGTAGAGAGAGAGAGAGAGAGAGAGAGAGAGAGAGAGAGAGAGAGAGAGAGAGAGAGAGAGAGAGAGAGAGAGAGAGAGAGAGAGAGAGAGAGAGAGAGAGAGAGAGAGGAGAGAGAGAGAGAGAGAGAGAGAGAGAGAGAGGAGAGAGAGAGAGAGAGAGAGAGATGAGAGAGAGAGAGAGAGGAGAGAGAGAGAGAGAGAGTTTTGGTGATTACAGGAACGAGGACAGAGGCACAGTCTTTTAGAAGAGAGGCGGGATAAGATTAACGACAACAGGTGATTATTGTTACCATTCCATATTAAATATTATGACTGTAGACTTTAGTAAAAATCTAGATTGCTATGGAAAATCTCCAAATCCGAAGATCTTGAGAAAAATCCCAAGGAGTGACGGCTCTGGACGTTGTTGTTCGTAGCTATTTGTCTACCTGACTAACTCCTCTGGATCTTGACCTGGAACTGAATCGACCCCCGCCTATCGATTTTAACTTGACTAAGCGCCTGTGAATAAGCTTGTTCCCGCGACTTCACTATTTGGGCGCTGTAGAAATCACGAGATTACGAAAACTATTGAGAAGTATATATCCGTATAGATGCAACACGTGGCTAGTTACATCATTGTGTGAACTAACTCCAAATCTACTTGCACTAAGTTATTGGAAAAAAAATTATTTTCCAAAAATGTCTATCGTGATTTTTTGGTTTCTCCGTATTATCGTTTGACAGCGCTTGCACTGTATTTAGTATGTTGCATAAAAGCTAACACCTTTGGTTACTGATTAAATAAATATGTAATCATCATCATCATCATCATCATCATCATCATTAACCACGGGTTCATCGCCCGTAGGTGCTTGATGCGCTCTTTATCACTTCCTTCCATTTGTCTCTTTCTCTTGCTATGTGGCTCAGGTACTGTAAAGAATCATTTCTGCACCATGTCATGATATCGTCTGTCCATTCTCTGTTCGGGCGTCCTCTTTTGTTCTTCCCCTCCATCATGCCAAAAACTAGCGTCTTGAGTTTCCTGGAGTCATTCATTCTACATATATTATGTCCAAACAGTTGTAATTTCCTGCAAATTACTTTTTGTAACAGAGTTTCTCTTGGGCCAATTTGACTGTACAGTTCTTCATTTGTCATCTCTCGTCTCCATCCGACTCTCAGCAGTTTTCGATAGCACGTTCGTTCAAGCCAATATTCGTCTTTCAATTTCATTGGTTATCACCAGTAAGCATTTCGGGAGTGTTCTACGATATGTAATCGTTGCTGAGAAATCTAGAATTCAATTCCAATATGGCGGCGCCTTTTAGTAATTTTCGGAAGAATTCTCCACAAACGAGAGGAGTACATCCGAAATCGCCAAGATTTTCTACTCCCCGGCAGGGTGTAATGCCGCTGGTAAAGAGGATGCCCGGACCGCTTCAGCAGAAGCGAGGAGGTAATTTTTTTTAACCTGATTTGAAATGTTCTGTAGCGGGTTTATCTAAAATTTGGAAGGACTGGAAAGTATGTTCGCACCAGTAAGCATTTCGGGAGTGTTCTACGATATATATTATTAGCTGCACTATTCTGTAGTTACGTAATTAATTATGCAAAGTAAAATGGAAAATTAGCATCTTACGACCTCTATCAGGCGGCGAGCATGTGCAACCGGGGTGCCTATTAGTGGGGTCAATAAGAAACAACAAACAACTGCATTGTTCAAGTTATGCGTACAAGCAGCAAACTTTCTAATTCTAAACCTAACAAAATATATAAAATAACCTGATATACGAACACCTGTGAATATATTTGTAAATGAGTAAATTTATTCACTTTTTGTAAAAGACGACAACGCGTCGACTTGGGCTTAGTTGCGCACAATTGGGCTGATTGTGGTACATCTTTACGTGTGTTTTACGTTGATATGGGTTATCAACTTGTTTTTTAATTCCCGTACGCTGTCGTTAATAATAATATAAATAATATAATTATATTACAGTTATGTTTATATGTTAGTGATATTACAATTGCGGGAGTAAATCCTGCAATTAGCGTTGTTGTGGTCTGCTTACCTTCGTCAGCATAATAACACTGTAGGGCTATTGAAGTGTGCAGTGTACGAACTTAACGAAATTGTCACGGTTGGGCAACTTGGCAAGTGGTGATTGGAGTAAGTGTATATTTTGCCAGAGGGTGCTAGGAAAGTGCTCAAGTGGCGATATGATTGCAATCGAGGCCAAAAACCACCCTGCTTGGTTGCTAGATCTGTTTCGTAAAGCAGCACGTTCACATGTGAAGCTGAAAATGTAAAGTGTATAACCAGGTTAGATGTGGAATCAGTCGCATTAGCTGAGATTATTGCATATTTGGAAGAAGCCAGAGCCATTCAAACTAGCTGATGCATTCAAACTAGCTAGCTGAACTTAGCCAACTGTATGCAGAACAACTATAGAATTGTGGTATTTTCTTGACAAGTAAACCTAAATAAGCTACTCGACATAAGGATCATTTACTAGAAAACTTTCCACACTTGACTGTTGGCAGTCATGTACGAGATGTTCTTTCAACTTTTCGTGAAAATTTAGGCATAGCACTGGAACAAATAAAACAACTCCATGATACGGATGCAGTCCATCTCATGCATACGGCAAAAAATTGGTTCGGAATGAAATGGACAGAGTTCTTGTGAGTCGATGACAACAAAACCGAAATGCTTCATTTTCTTGTGGATGTTATGACCACTGTAAACATTCCAGATGAGTTGATTTTTGTGACTTATAATGATCGGGTAAGATGCTGCAGCACAACTGCTGACACCAATAGCATTGATCCATGCACTCATGAAGAGGCCGACACTCACCTAAGCCTAGGTGAGTGTCAACATGCTGCCCAAACTGGTTGCAAAAAATTGCCATAAGAACAGCTGATACTGATGTTGTCATTTTGGCAGTTGCATATTTACAGAATTTATAAATTTATGAATTTTGTATCCATTTGGAACGGACTGCAATCAGGCCTCATTGCAGTTCATGATTTGTCAAATTCCCTTGGTCATGGTAAGTGTAAAGCACTTCCAGTCTTTCACTGTTTTACAGGATGCAACACAGTATCAAGTTTTTTCCAGTAAAGGCAAAAAACAGCCAGGGAAGCAAAGAGTTCATATCCAGTGGTCACTGAGGCATTTCTGAACCTACCTGAAGTCACAGATGACATTGATGAAGCAACTATAGCAGTTTTAAAATGGCTGATGAAGCAACTATAACAGTTTAGAACGGTTTGTCATAATCATGTATGAAAGGACTTGTGACTGCACTGACTTTACCAAGAACTCACAGACAGTCGAATTATTACAACCTACATCGGATGCATCCATTCAACATGTCAAAAGAACCGTTCTTCAAGGAGTCCACTGTTGGGGTAATTTGCCTCAATAAACAACCTCAAATGTACAAACCTGCCAGGAGGTGTAAATGTTTGAAAGTCTCTATCACGGGATCTCCACCTCTAGATGATGGCAGGTAGACTTGGCTCAATCCCTCAAAGGCCTAATTGATTTGGTTTGGAACCAAACAGCACCTGTCAAAATTTGACTTCCTGCTACTGGCCTTACTATTCCCAGACTGCATTCTCCCCTAGTGTTCGTGATCTAGCTGTCATGCTTGATAGTGCCTTGACGTTTACTGAGCACCTAACACTGCTGACCCGCTTCTGTTACTATCAACTGAGGCTCCTTAGAGCCTTTAGGAGGTTCTGTCTTTTTTACGACCATGGTGCATGCCTTTGTATGTACAGTGTTGTGCATGCATTGACTACTGTAACTCTGTGCTATTAGGGCTTCCAAAGACACGTCTGTCCTAAGTGCAATTGGTATTAAATGCTGCAGCCAGATGATGCAGGAAAAATCCTTACCACACATATTTTGATGCAATTTATGGGCATTAAATGGAATAAACCGATATAGTTGCTTCATCAATGTCATCTGTGACTTCAGATAGGTTCAGAAATGCTTCATGACCACTGGATATGAACTCCTCGCTTTACAGGCTAATTTACCATCTGCTACCAGAAAGCTTTAAAATACAGTGTTTCAGTACCTGTGTTGTGAGTGACATTTGCATATGATGCCATCACATTTCATGCCATGATCAAAGGGCCTGGCCTCCATCCAACCATCAAGAGTATTGAGTATTTCAGTGATGAAACTGCTAGCAAGTGCAAGAACTTTAAAAATGTTAGCATTCTCATGAACAATCTGGGTGATTTGAAGCTGAGTGTTGAATGGCTTCTTTTTGCTACTAGTGTCCATGTAAAGGAATTAATGGTACAGTTAAACGACTTGTCTTCAAGCTGTCACAACAAACCACATTTTCAGTGAACAGCAACTGTTTCTTTGAGCTGACTCCAACATCTTGAACATAAATTCTTCTATGTGCCTAATACATAAGTGATTTTGCTAAGAGCTGAATACTAAGCCTTATTTAAAAATGCAAAGAAGGTTCCAGAAACATGAATTCACCATTGCTACAAGGATGATTGGTTATTCCAGTGGCCCAGAAATAAAGATGATTATTAGGTGCCATCCATAACCATAACAGGATGGCATTATCAATTGGATGACAAAATTATAAATGAAATAGAACATTTGTTAAAATAATTTGCAGATACACACTTTTAAAAGTTTTCCAATTTTACATATTGAATGTGTGCTTGATTCACAACTTTAGAAAGCATTATTGAAACTTTTTATGCTATTTACTTTCAAATTATGTATGTTGTGCAATTGTTAATGTACCACCGCAAACTGCAAAAATTGCAGCTTTTGAAAAAATAATTTAATAACCTAATCTAAAGAATACCAACAAGAGTGTGGTATCAATAAAAAGGTTGTTCTTCAAGCTTTCCATTGATGCATGTTATACTTGTTTATCAGGTGATACACTTGACCATTTGGTCAGTTAAAAGTGACCACTATCGTGAAGATGAAGAGGTTTTGGCAAAGTGCTACAGTAGTTCCTGTCGACCAAGACACAAATAAATTACACATTTACAACTCCACCAACAGCTGAATAAGACCACACAAAAATGATTCCTTTCTGACATATACTGCAGGTGTAGTGTTTCAGCAAACATGGCAAAAATTGGTTCTGCAAGAAATTTTTGACACTTTTCAACAACTGTGGTTAATTGCTCAGATCAAAGACAACACATATTTCTTCACCTTGTAGATTTATGCAATGCTTAGAACTCACAACTGAAAACCAAATGTGTGTAGCTGCTCTAGATGAAAAGTTATGGAAGTCTCAAAATGACAAAAATTGGCGTACAATTTTAGTCCTACCCCGCAACTTCAACAGCCTATATCTCTGTCAATTTTTTCTGTAGACACCCGAAATTTTCCAGTTGTTCATACCATATGATCAGGAATTGTTGGTGAAAAAATCAAGAAATTCTGAATTGTCGAGTCGGAATCATTGGTTGAGTTGATAGGCCTTCGGAATGACCCATTGAGCAAAAAATTCGATTTAATTTTTTTTTATTTCTCAGGATGTTCCTATATCAGGTTATCATCAGCTTTGTTTCCTGATTCTAAATATGTCTTTCTTTTGCTTGTACTCCCAATTTGAACAATTCTACACTAAGAAAACCAACTATATGTACTATCTGGGTGGGTATCTGGGTCGCTAGAAGGCTAGGCAAATGGTACTTGCATGTAATGAAGACGCATGCAGTAGTGACGTTTGATTAATATCTTTTTAAACACGTGGTGAATGAATGCAGCTGTCTGATTAACTATAGGGTATTCGAGTTTCTGCTCTGTCTGCAACGTCAAGCTCAACTCTGAGTTTCAGACTCGCGAGCATTACAGTGGGAGGACCCACTTGAACAACACCAGTATTCTTGGCCTCACACCTGACCAGCCTAACCCGAGTAATTCAGGTAATTCTATGGCAGGTTTTTGAGACCTGTCTGTCGCGGCGTTCTCTGTGTCTTTGTCTCTGCTACTGTATGTCTGTCTGTCTGCCCACTTGCCTTTTGTTTTATATTTTCTGGGACTCGTTTTTTCATCAGCCAAAAGGTACAACTTGATCTGTAAAATGAATGTTCGTGATTCAATTCTAACATTTTCACCTGGTCAGTTGCAAGGGGACTGACCATTGAAACTGGTTGTAATTCTGTTTCAGAGTGCCATCAGCTGATGTTTATTGTATTATTTTAGTGATGCTATAGAATAGATGTCGTAAGATTATAGATCAAATGAGGAAGTATGCAGGACACATATTTAATTATAGTAATTAATTAATTTTTAATTAATGGCATCCTTTGAAATTTGTCATGAATAAATGCATCTGTCTGATTGGTGTATGTTTCGTAGTAAATTCGGCACTTTCAAGTTTCTGCTGGATTTGCAAAGTGGTGCTCAACTCAGAATTTGAGACTCGTGAGCATTACAGTGGTAAAACCCACCTGAGCAACATGAGTGTGCTTGGCCTCACACCTGATAAAAAAGGTAATTCCTTGGTGGTTATTTGTCACCAGCTCTGTCCCTTTTGTCTGCCTGCCCTTTGCCTGCCTGCCTGTGATAACAGATTAAGTCATGAGAATGTTTTAACGAAATTATTTCTGGGTGTGCTGTTACCATTTACAGAGTTATGTATTGTATTCCTAATTTTCTACTTTTGAACAGTTATTTTACCAGGTTCTTTAGTAAACAAATCACAAATTACGAATGGCCAATGTCATGGAAACAGCACTTTCAAAATGTACAACGGAAGCTCCTTATAACACGCTCCATTACAAAACATGATAATGGACCTGGATCCCAAAATAAGCTCAAACTCATTATAACTCAACCTTGTTATAACATGGTTCTTGATGTATCATTGTCGGCCTTAGGGGCATGTAATGAAATGAAGATGCGTGCAGTAATGATGTTTAATTGATTAATATCTTTTAAAACACGCGGTGATTGAATGAAGGTGTCTGATTAACTATATTTTGTAGGGTATTCAACTTTCTGCTCTGTCTGCAAAATCAAGCTCAACTCTGAGTTTCAGACTCGCAAGCATTACATTGGGAAGACCCACCTGAACAACACGAGTTTGCTTGACCTCACACCTGACCAGCCTAACCCGAGTAATTCAGGTAATTCCATGGCAGATTTTTGATACCTGTCTGTCACGTTCTCTGAGTCTTTGTCTCTGCTACTGTATGTCTGTCTGTCTGCCCACCTGCCTTTTGTTTGATATATTCTGGGACTCGTTTTTTCATCAGCCAAAAGGTACAGCTTGATCTGTAAAATGAATGTTCATGATTCAAATGTAAAATTTTCACCTGGTCAGTTGCAACCTATGGACTGATTGATTGTAAGTCTGTTGGAGTGCCTTCAGCCAATGTTTATTGTATTAGTTTAGTGACACTGTAGATGTCGTAAGATTTGATTAAACGAGGAAGTATGCAGGACATATATTTAATGATAGTAATTAAGTGTGCAGTGACTTTAATTAATTTAATTAATGCCATCCTTTGAAATATGTCATGAATAAATGCATCTGTCTGACTGGTGTATATTTCATAGTACATTCGGCACTTTCAAGTTTCTGCTGTGTTTGCAACGTGAAGCTCAACTCAGAATTCCAGACTCGAGAGCATTACAATGGGAAAGTCCACCTGAGCAACATGAGTATGCTTGGCCTCACACCTGACCATAATATACAAGATAATTCCGTGGTGGTTTTCTGTCACCATCTCTGGCCCTCTGCCTCTGTGCCTGCCTGCCTGCCTGCGAAAACTGATTAAGTCATGAGAATGTTTTAACAAAATTATTTTCAAGTGTGCTGTTACCATTAACAGAGTTCTGTCTTCTATTCCTAATTTCCTACTTTTGAACAGTTATTTCACCAGGTTCTGTAGTAAACAAATCACAAATTACGAATGGCCAAGGTCATGAAAACAGCACTTTCGAAATGTATGACGGAAGCTCCTTATGACGCTCCATTACAAAACTAATTCTGATACAACATGATCAAGGGCTTGGATCCCAAAATAAGCTGATAGAAAATAAACTCATTATAATGCAGTTTTGTTATAATATGGTTCTTGATATGTCTCCTAAGCATGGCGTTGAAACATCTTTATCGTGCTTTATAATAACTGCCCAAACGTGTACATACCTGTTTGCTCCACTAACCCAGTGCTGAATCCAGAAGTTGATTTTTTACTTTTATGACTTTTTAGCATCCCGAGATTTACTTTGTAGTTTCTGTGGGTTTTTTATGACTTAGTTTCACAGCTTTTTATGACTTGTTTCCGTGCTGTTTGATGTTGTAAGGGCACTCGTTTCCTGCTGTTCAGACACAGGACTAGTGCATCGCAGGCCTTACAGTAAGTAAGTAAGTATATTCTTTATTAACCAGTTGCTAATCGCACTTTGGTGTACAGACACCTTTTCATTTATTTCCCACCGTTATTTGTCACTACAAAATTATACTGGTTGTCAGAGGTCACTACAGAAGATCCGCTTGCTTAGCAGGCCAGAACACAGTCACTGGATTACATCTAATCTAATCTAATTGTCTGATCTAATGACTTCTACAGCACTGCTATCATAATACACAAGATATCAATCATTGGTTGCTTCACATGAAATCATAGTCTAAGTCGTAGTGTAAGTCGTAGTCCATTAGAGAAGCCAGATCAAAATTAAAGACCGGTCATGCCATCTTAAGTCGTTGCCACAATCTGAACTGACCGTGAATTTGTTGACTTTTGTGTGTTCTTCCAGGTTTTAAACCGCCTGCTGAGCCGGTTATGCGATCAGCGACCGACAGCGGCAATCCTTCCGACACTAAGAAACCGAAACTGTCCCCATCCGTTTCTGGAGTGCAGGGGAAGAACCACCTGGCACTGTTGCTTGAGTACAGGCCGGGTTTGGAGTTTGTCATGAAGAGCCAGACAGGAAAAAACAATACTATGCTTTTTACAGCAACAGTGGAAATCGATGGAAAGGTATGGTCAGTATTGAAGTTTGTGCTGTGGTGCTGGTCGGGGTTGTGGTGGTGTTGATGAATCACTTGGTGGTGAGGTGATGCTGGTCATGTATATTGTCTACACTTTTGACTTGTTATATTTGTCTGGCTTTGTTTCGGATCGTTTATGGCTCTACTATAATCAAATTCTGATCGAATGGTACCTCTATCATAGGCTTTGGGTATATCAGTGCGATTGAGGGGGCCAAGTTGGATGTCCAACCCATCATACTCCCAATAATACCCTCTAGAGCAGGGATGGTGAACCTACGGCATGCTGCCCAACCTGGCACACCAACAGATTTTGCTTGGCACGCTACCTGAACCCTGAACTTTCGTTTTTTTTCATACTTTTAATTTTTTTAAATTTCTTACATCCAACAATTTCTTTCCTGCTTCATTGTCACATAGTTGTAATAAATGTAAATAAATCACATTATTAAGTAGCCACGTCCAAAAATAATACAATGACGTTTTAATAATTAGCTTTCATTTTTTAGGTACTTCATTCCGCATTCATTGGTTCAATAAAGTTCTGGTACGCGAAATTTTCCACTTTCTTTAACAACTATTTTCTGGCACATGAGCTAAAAAAGGTCGCCATGCCTGCTCTAGAGAACATGGACGACAAGAGCTGTCAGAAAGAGTTACAAGAAATTCGTTAAGGGTGAAGATGGTTTTGGTGTATCTTGTTTCTATACACTGAACACCATAACTTCCTATTACCACTGCAGTGCTTTCGGGTTGGGATCACTTCGGAGGAGTTTTTCTTTTAAAGGTGCTTTATAATCCACAACTACTATAAAAGAGCTGTATATCGGAACAGTCATGTTACACATTTATCATGCACCGCTACCTAAGGACCAGGCATCAGTTGATAGTGCTGAGAAATTGTTGTGAAGAACTTGCTCAAGATCCCTACACATTAACCATCTCATGGAAGGAAGCTAGAATCTGTACTGTCTGCATTACAAGGCAAGTGCTCTGACCACTTGGCTACCATGTCCCAAGTGGTGTAAAGATGCCGGGTGACAACAGCGTCCCGTTCCAAAGTGGAATTAGATTTGGGATCCAACTTGGCGGACCATGTTATCTCGGCATTTTCGTGTGATTTAGCAATTTTCCATGCAGTTTGCAGCATTCTTGTCTTTGTATATCAGTTGCTACCCCAGGTGTATCTGACTGGTGTACTGTCGTTGTAGAAGTACGATGCATCCGCACCAGACAAGAAAGTGGCCCAGCAGAGTGTTGCCAGCGTTGTCTATGCGTACATTGGGTCTCACATCGAAGAGGTCCTGACGCAGAGAGCTGCTGATGAGACGGCCCAGCAAGTGATCTCCGATGTTAGGAAGGCAGAGGAACCAAAGAAGAACCCAGAAGACTTCACGTCGCTCGATGACATCTGCAACTGTGTATCCTTTAGCTGCTTTTCTGGAGATGTCAGCACTTTTGCGGCTGGCATTAGTGGTTCTGACGAATCTGACATTAAACCTGCCAACATTTCAGGTAATGACCCATCTGGCAATGGCACCTCTTTAAAATCTGACATTTCTGGTGGCGATGGCGCTACTGGGTCAGTGTCTGGCACCACCACTGATAACAGTGCTGTGCCTGGCAGTGGTGATGCAAAGGCACCAGATGCCAGTCCAGTTGTGACAGACGTAAAGCTACCTAGGTCATCGACGGCAATTCTAAACTTTGTTAGGCCGGGGACCATGCGAACCTTGAGTAAAGAGCCATCATTGATCGATCCACTGTGTGAAGAGTGGGTTGTCACCTACGTTGTTGACGGCGAAACGTTCAAAGGAAGAGCGCGGGTGAAGAATTACGCCACAGCGTGTGCAGCTGAAGAGGTGCTCAAGAAGCTGTTCGGAATGACGTTTGAAAAGAGCGAAAGTAAGACCGGGTGCAAAGCTTCTGTGTGTTGCTATTCAGGGTCTATTAGTGCTGTTAAAATGAACTTTATATATAAATACTTTGATATATACACACACAGCAAACTCCACATAGCACTCTCTTTGGCAGTGATACAAATATCGCCCTTATAACAAGCTTGTATTATATAAGGACATTTTGCTAGGCAGTAACCGACATTTGATCTGGAAATCGGATATCACCGGATACTACAATAATCTGATTAATCGAAATCGCCTCTAAATGTCGATAACCGATTCAAAACTTCGAAAAATCTTCATTTGCACTTTCTTGAAGTTTTCTTATAACTAATCTAAATGAATAAAACGTTTTAAAAAATAAGTTTACTTTTTTTCATCAACCGCAACTTCCGCAAGGCAGTTGGTTGAAGCGCTAAATAAAAGCAAACTTGTTTACTAACCTAATTTTCATTTTTGGTGACAAGCATACAACTTCAGAAGCTTAAAAAAATAAGGTTGCTGATATAATTTTCCATCAACTGCAACTTCCACAACGCAATTACATGAAGCACTAAATAAAAGCAAACTCGTTTATTGACCTCGTCATAATCCGTGCTCTAGCGATTGTCATTGTCACATTAGCTTAAACTTTCTGAAAATTCGCAAACAAAAACAACTTCAAAACACGTAACGAAATGCAACAAATTTTTAATATATCTGTTATATATTTTAATAATATATTTGTTGTCGATGATTGTGGAAGGTTGTTTCGTTCAGTAATTGATACTTGGGTCTTTCCTTGTCAAATCAACCAGTTAAATAGCAATTTGCCACCACACCCCTTTGACTATATGTTTGATGAGCACCCATGTACCTTAGTATAAAACCAGTATAAGTATTACTATGCATCATTCCTGCCTGCTGATATGATCTATGGAACTTGAGCAAAAATTGGCCTCTGTGCAATATTTACAAATTTATAGATTAAAAACCAAAGGTAACACCACCCATATTCTTGCATATTTGGAAAGAGCACAACAAATTGATTAAATAAAAAATATTCAGCCCTCTAGCTCATTTCCTTGCCGAGATATGGCTGTCCAGAGTTGGTGGATAATGCCGTTTTCTCGCGATCCATTTTTTGCTTATTAACTTCAAAAATTAATATCTTGGTCAAATGCTGAGATATTCTGCTGAAATTTTCACTATTATTCCTAATTTTGGATGTAGTTTATGTACAAAAAATTTCAGAAAGATCCAGAGGTGTGTGGTGTACACCTCTGGTTGATGACATGGAATGACCCACTTTTCTTGATCACCCAGTGTAGGCTGAGGCAACACCTGTCTAAAAATAAAAATAAAACTATTTAACATAACCAAAAATATAAAAAAAAATATTTAACATAACCATCATAACTACGTCACAAGCTCAACAAATATTTCCGATTAATCGGATCTGGAATCGGCAAGCAAATGTGCTAACTATCCGGAATCGATAATTGATGGAAAAATGCTAGTTGGTTACTCCCTACATTTTGTATAACTTAAAAATTAGCAAAACTCGTACCAGAGTCTGTGTTAAAACAAGACTCGTTAAAGAGGAGTTTCTCGTATACCTACAGTGATCCCTCGGGGCTGCCAGGGTACACATCGACTTTGTAATTCTGCACGTCACCGAAAATCTTTTGAACAATTTAAATTCATCCTGAAAAATCTTGCTGTACTGCAAGGTCTGAAACTTGGAGTTTTCGACTGTGAGGGAATGCTACTAATCTAATCCAATAATCTTAGAGATTAGATTAGGGGTTGCTGTTATTATGTTGCACAAGGCATGAATCAATGGTTGCCTAAAGTGAAACTGTAGTAAAAATAATTGTGGAGAAGTCCACTCAGTATCTGATAGATGAGGGAAAGCAGAAGCCCAGCTGCCGTTCATAAGTAGCTGAAAGAGAGTGACCATTTGTCTTAAGTTTAGACCTGAACCAATATCGTCAGTTGATATAATAAGTTGAGAAGAAGAGCAGGTCCTTAATCTTGCCTGAGAGGCAGCCGTGGGTATGAAGTGTTAGCGACTTTATCTTCTTAGCCTCGGCAGATGAGGCCGGGTGGCCAGTCCTCTCCCTTGCCATCTCATCTTCTCATTGACAATGACGTAAATCAAATTTTATTTAAAATTAAATTTTTAATAATTTAATTTAAGTAATTTAAGCTCTATCAAAGCCCACTTTTTTCACCTGTTTGGACCTATGAGCCAGTTGCATGCGTGAGGGTTTGAACAAGGGGTCTTAACAGGCCAAGCGTTTGCATGACCCTATTTTCACCCCGAGTGACCAGATTCAAATTTAACACTTTAATGACGAGAGTGTAATGAGAAACCAATGCAGTTCGTCATTAAAGTGTTGATGACTTTGAAAATGTAATAAGTGACTTAAATAAAAAAAACAACCAACTGACAGAATACTTTTATATGGCAGCTCTGGTAAGGTATCCAGTTTCATGCTTACACGCATACATATGTAGGATCAGTTTAAATTCTATTGTATTTGTCATTCTTTTGTATGGTATAAGATATGTAGTAACAAAAATGATGTTAATGATTTCAGGAGGAATTGCCAAATTTACTGGTGATACAAGTGAGATCATAAAAGCCAGAGAAACGATGCAGCCGCCAGCAAACGATGTTTCCGCATTGGAACTCGTGGACGGAAAGAGCCCGGTAGTTCTGCTGAACGATATCTTCCATGGAAAAGAGGTGTACTGTTTCCACCCGCAGATGATGTCCCAGTGGGGCGTCGAACATCGGTGCAGCGTCACCGTTGGTGGCATGACCATTGAAGGGCAGGACGTGACACAGAAGGCTGCCAAGAATCGAGCAGCACTTGCTGCAGTTGCCGCGCTCAAGGCAAGCGGAATGTTCGCTCGGATGGTCACTGAAGCCAAGGCACGACGCGCCGGTGTGCCCATCCAGCAGGTTCTTAAGGGAGAGGTAGCGATACCGTTGAACCCCACTGACCGACTCGACAGTCTCTTTCCGGGGTCGAAATACGAGCCACAGGGCAAGGTAATCGACAGTAATGGGAAGAAGATGTACATGGTTACGGTTAAGGTTGGGGAGAAGGTGTTCACGGGGACGGGCTCGCCACGACCGTTTGCACGCGACAAAGCAGCGGAGAATGCGCTACGCTCTCTTGGACTTTGGACAAAAGAAGATCAGGAATCAAAGAGGCGTATGATAGCGCACTGGAAGGCTGAGATTCGGCTGAGGGCTAAGATTGTGTCGAGGAATGCTAGAAAGGGACTAACAGATGGAGCAAGGGGTCAGGCACTTAGAGGCCAGGCTAGAGGACGCATAACGAGGAGAGCAGGGCATGTTACAAGAGGCCTAGGAAGAGGAATTGTAGCACAGGGACAAAGAAGGGGGACTGAGACACGGGGACAAAGAAGAGCAAGTGTGGCCCGAGGGCGAGGAGTGCGGACACGTGGCTCGGGGAGCATCCTTGCCATTGGTGGAGGAACACAGGGACGTGGATCGGGGAGCATCCTTGCCACTGGTGGGAGCTATTATGACGCCAGTGGATCTGCATTCTCTACTGGTCTGGGGCACGGAGGACTGTCAACTCTTCGTGGCACCAATAGCCGGGTGAATTTCATCGGATGCAAGCCGAGGGGTAGATCTGGCGGAAACGGCAACGTCAGTGCAAACTTGCTAAAAATGGCGCATGGCTCCAACTATGACGTCGCAGATCCTGGCTACGACATTACATCTAATGAAGCCATGGACTCTTGCTACGACACAACATCGAACGTAGCCACCTATGAGTCTACATACGATTCCTCTTCATATGATCCACCGACTAACCCAACTGCCACCAGTACTCTGGGGTTTTATGGCAACCCAACTGACTCAGCATTTTACTCTATCCCTGGCCCCAGCCGGGGACATGCTAAGGCCAGCCGACGACCACTAAGGAGCCGAGGCCTTGCTGCCAGCCACACGACTCCATATGTTGTGCATGATGAGGTCACTTCTATGTCGTACACTCAGATCTCAAATGAAGATGGGAGCAGCTTTGGAGTAACGACTCAGAACATCAGGGGAGCACGAGGAACACGAGCAATTCCACGACGTAGAGCGTTGCGCTCACGAGGCTCAGTTGGACGAGGGGCACTACAGTCTCCCCTTCCAGCGACCTACGGTTCAAACGTCTCTCAAGAGTACACCTATGGCAATGCTTACCCTGGTTATGAGGAGCTTCTCCAAGATCAAACTTATAGTTCTTACAGTGACTCTAGTGCTGCCATGGAACTCTGTTACCCCAATGATGAACTCCAGTACCCCAACGACACTGGGTATGATGCCAGTTCGTGGTGATTGTTATCCCACATTTCATTCAAAACTTCATTTGAAATAAGGAACAAAATGAATTGCCCAGTGTTTTCACTGTTTTCCATAATCTTCCGTTGGAAAACCAACTGTCAGGAATGTTGCAGATGGAATTTAACGAAATAATTTGGAGCCATTTGTGTGTTGCTCGAAAGTATCTCTAATAGTCTGCACTTTGCAACTTGCTACATTGGTCTGGTTAATCATTTCAGATCATTTATGGCGCTGCTATAAAATCTAATTAAATAGTGGCACAAGCTATTTTGACGCTATAAAGAGTCACTGTAAGATGCCTGGGGCGAGTAATAGCAAGCACCCTCCTCCAAATAGAAAATTTGAATTCAACATGGCAAGTTCCAGAAATATTATGTATTGAATGCATATGCGGTGTATTTAGTTATATTAACTTGCACTTTATAAAGCTACTTGTAATAATAGTTGATGACACGAAAATGTGACTCTTACCAACGTCTACATTAGTACCTTCAAACTTACTGCTACATTTGCATGAAATTGTGGTACTATGTAGTACTTATGTGCTCAGATAATCACAACCTTCAGCTCTAGGTACTGGCTGATGAAACTGCTGTGGCATGCTAGATTCGTTGTCTTGTTCATTTGAACTGCTAAGGAATCGGTTCCTCTAAAAAATGCTGCCATAAACTCCATAGAACTTGCAGCAGCTGACAGCTGTTGCTTGTGTCTCTCGCAATTTCCTAAACTGAACTCCACTTAGTTTCTATCGCTTCATTTTTGATAGAGGCAAAGGCAAGTGATACGCAAACAGTTATGAATAACAAAGACAAATAAAACTAACATTTTGAATAGACCCCTTACAGATAATTATTCCACGACTTTTATGTGTCTGTGCCATTGCTTATACACTGAACCTGCCATAGGCCTACTTGTATAAATATAATCTGCCTGGGCTTTATAGGCTACATACAAAGAGGCGCGTTTACGCATAGGCGAGCGCCTAGGGACGCCAAATCTCGGGAGGGCCCAACGGAATGAAAATGTTTTTTTTTCAATTATAAAAATGATTTTTTGAATTTTGAATCATTTAAAAATATAACCTATTTTTTACAGTTCAACTTGGGGTTTTGCACACGATAGGCTAAACACCATCAGAGTCTCAAACTCGTGCTGTCTATTAGCTCGGAACTCCAGCAGTTCAGAAGGGCCCCAAGAATGTTTGCGCCTAAGGCCCCGTTACCTGTTTAAACGCGTCTCTGTACAAACATTGTATCTAGAAATGTATAATAATAATAATAATAATAATAATAATAATAATGTATAAAGAAATGTATAAAGCGCCTCTTGCAGAATAACTATTCAGAGGCGCTCTCAGCACAGAAGCCCCGGGGGCACAGAAATGCCTTTAGGGAACGCCAGACTGATGAGGAAAAGCCAATCATTAGTTTGGCCCTGAGCAGGAAGGGTCATTGAGGTCATTCCAGATGTGGGACCCACTACAGCAAACGCCCAGTGCTGGGCCAAGGCAGTTTTAGCCTATATAGTCCCTTTTGTTAGTGTAACATTGTGCATTTTCCACCTACAAGCAAATAATTTACATATTTGAAATCAGCTATTAGTGCAGATCATGATAGGATATCTGCACACTTTCTAAAGTGAAAATTATTTTTTCGGAAATTTTAAGTTTTTTACCACTATTTACATGGGAGTCATTCCAGCTCAATTCTGAGGTAGGTACCCACCTGACCATCTCAGAATTGGCTGAAATTTTAACCACATGTTGCGAGATGTATTGGATGGAAAACTCCAAAACCTTTCTGTAATATTTAAAATACTTTCCAAGATATCGTGGATTTCGTGACCCCACCCCCTGAAGGCATTTCGCTAAACTTCGAGATGTCCGCTTTTTGAGAATTGATATCTCAAGAACTGTTTGACCAAATTAGATAATTTTATTTTCACCTATACAGTTTGTTGCGTAGATTACAAAAATGTAATAATTATTACTGTGTGCTCTATAATTTGAGCCATATAAAATGTCAAAAGTTCCTTCATATTCATTTTGTATTTAAATTCTGTGATATTCATTGATCAATATCTCCATATGTACCAGGCACAATGCATTCAATTTTTATATGTATACTGTCTGTGTGGCTGGCGATTACTTGGCAAAGTTTGATTTGATTACTTATTCACATGTTCTGGATATAAGCTGTCAAGGTTGACCACATCTGGTCCACAAGAAAAAATATGTGGTCATGTATTGCTGCCACATACTGCCCAGGTTGACAGGTAGTAGCATCCATCCAGTCTGTCCTCACTCCTCAGTTAGGGCCTACTTGCTGTGATTTCTCTGTCATATCTTCTAGTTCATTGCAATCATCAATGTCAGTAACTGGTGCCACAGTTCCAAATGAGTCAAAAGATATTCTTCGCATCATTAACAGACTATACAATAATTAGACGAAAACATGATGGCCATGGGTTCCAGAAATCATGTTGGTTTCACTGTACTGCTCAGCCAACTTGGAAGTCCTTTACATGCTGTTCAACTGAGGCTCTTGTAATCCAGAATTGGATACCTTAAACATTGTTATTTTCAAATTTCTATACGTCATGCGTAGTCAAAATCTACACTCATTCATAGAATTTTTGTTTAGTGTTTCAGTGCAATAACTTAACAAACTAACACAGTTACTTGCCACAAACAATTCAATCTTAATTCACTGGCAGTGAGGGCATAGTCTATAGTCTAACTGAAAATGTTATTATGTTGTCTGCAGCCACTGTGACTGTGTGTAGATTATGTGAAATGCGATCAACTATGGACAGTTGCTTGGTTTTCTGCAGATATTATTCAAGGAAGAATCATATAATGAACCAAGTTAATGATGGCACACACACTAACAGATCTTCCACCCTCCACCTATTTCTTGGAAGGAGCATTTGCTCCAAGGTTTCCATGGTGTAGACGCCCCTGCCTACACCAGTCCCTTTCCACCTATTTTTTCTCTTGAAAAATTCAGTTCAACAAAATGATAACAGTTTCAGTTACTCAGGCACAACTAGTTTCAAATTACAGAAAGACTAGAAAAGACTAGTAAAGTGTAATTCAGTCCAAAAACAACACTGCAGCATTTAGTAGTTCTAACAAAATAATAACGGCTCCAGTGTAAATCTGGCATGACTAATTTCATATTACTGAATATAGTTGGAAAGTATAGTTTGAACATAACAGTTATACTGCAGCTAAGACTAGCACAATAACATCACTCATGGTAGCAGCAACTATGAAAGTCTACAGTCAAGTTGTAATTGCAGTGTTTCTTCATTTTTTCATTTCCTCTAGTTCAGCTATTTCCAAGTCAAGTTTATGTCGTGAACACTTGCTTGACTTTCAGCACTCACACTGGATTGACTTGTAGAACTCACAATGGACTGACTTTGTGAACCACAAACACCTGTAACTGTGGATATTGACACCTGACTTTCTGCCTTATGGATAGGAGGCTGAAGAAATGATGTCAAATTTCCCTGTCAGCTCATGAGACTCTCAACGTACTTCCTATCCTTCGCAGACTTTGCATGACTGTTTATTGCCTTACTTCCCATGTTGCTTAAGTGGATGATTGTCTTGCAGCATTGTAAAAATCTTCCTGTGGAGACCTTTGACTCTTCTGAAGCTATGCAGAAAATTCAGGATGAACATCTGGATCAAGCCAAAGTTCATTGAATACAGTTCTTTTATTGCATGATACGATTGTCAATTTAAAATTATAAGTTTTCGCAACAACGACATTCACCATTCACAACACCTGAAACAAAAATAATTATGTTTAACTCAGCCATCTTTAACACGTGATCAAACATATTGTGTTATATATGTTCAATAAATCATCAGTCGCTGTTGTTTCATTAAATGGATTGTTCCATTGCTCGAAAACCTGACATATGACATTCTATTTGGTTCAGGGATATCATCACAGGACTTTGAGTATGCATGTTGCTGGCAAATGTATACAGCAGCAGCTGTAATTGTGTGTGCATAATGAGTTCTTTTAACAAGTGAAGCACCAATGAATGCATCAGCAACTCCAGTTGTCGCTACACCAGCATTTACTAAACCCACTCCAAACCATCCAACCAGTTGCCTAGCATCTTGAGCACAGCCATTGCAATTTGCAAGCCACCCATCATGATGCTCTTCTCCATTTACTTCAGGACAATGGAACTGTATTTGCTTTGCTAACACATACAGTGGCTGTTCAGAAGTTAAAACATGAACTTGTTCCAGATTCACATTATGAACAGCATTACGAACCGTCACTGAATGTCAAATCATTGTGACAGTGTTGGCACTGTGATGGAAAAGTGGCAAAATTGCAGTGATTGACAGTGGTTGTGATTCTTAATGCTGCTGTTATGCTTATAGGCGATATTCCTATGTTTGCCCATGTTTCTGCCTTTATTCGTGATTCCCTCCAATGGTTCCCTGTATAACAGCTAATTCAGTTTCTAAACTCTCACTCTCATGAGCAACTGCCTCACTGGGTCTGCTTCGTCTAAACCTAATCAATTTTTGCAGTCGTTTCTTCCTTGTCAGCGAGCGCTTCCTTGTGGTCCTCGGCCTTATAGCCGTCCCTCGTATGCACTTTTCCACGGCACAATCCAGGAGCTTCAGCAAACTTGCGCTATAGGGGTCCCTAATTGTGAAACCGGCTATATTCAAAGTGACTATATATCACTGTAAAACTAATAGGCCTACTTTAATGAAACAAGTAATCGACAAATATTCATACAAGAATGTTTACTTGTGCATTAGTGACGCTAATAACACTAGTTAAAAATTTTAAGCTAAATTGAAACCTGAAATTTTCAAATTAAATGTTCAAAAGAAATGTTCAGACCCCGATTATGGTGACCATATGCTGAGTTAGGCCTGATCAATGCAAAGGGACAATCTGTATCTGTTTACACCAGTCTGTGCAGGGACTTCACGCAGGTCGCTGGACAAATTGTATTGCATAACTTTTGACTCGTGGGCTTCACAGTTCCTCCGCCTAGCTCAGCAGGTCGAACCTCACAGCTAGGTATATCAGCGCCTATACCTATACCTTTCAAGCAGACTTCAAGCAGATGCTCATTGGCAAGCAGATCTCTTATTAGTCACGCCTACAAGGGTCGGTGTTCATACGGTATCTCCGGAGAATTTCACTGTATATAAATAAGGCACTATGAAACTCTTTCTAATATTGCATCTGTTTTTTGTTCTACTGATATTGTGATATTTCGCTACTTTCACTACCTCTTCATCACTCAGTGTGCTTCGTGTCCTCCGATCCCATGGATGTCCACCTAGAAATGTGCCGTTCTGGCCTACTATCCCCATCCATGCTAAGTTTTTAAAGTGCAATAATCTGCCATTCATATTATACTATATAAACTTTATTTTGCCATAACCTGGCAGCAACACATACCAATAACAGAAAGAAATAATTAAAATGCAAAAAATCTTGCACTAACATTCACATGGAAGTAATTAATTCTACATCATAACTGTCACAAAGCATCATTACCTGACACTGTGCAAACAAAACATACATTTGAAATTAAAATCTTGTTGTTACTGATACTTCATACTCATTTGTAATCATACTGCGTAATTGTCAGTTTGAAAATACTAAACGAAGAGTATTATTATTATTATTATTATTTTTTTTTTTTTTGCCCCGAGGTATACAGGATCCCTCAGGGACTTTGGCTATAATAAACACCGAGGTGAGTATTAGGGGGAGCATAACCTCGATGCATGAGTAAGATAATAATATATGGAGCATAGTCAAAATTACTGGCTATAATAAACACCGAGGTGAATATTAGGGGGAGCATTACCTCGATGCAAGAGTAAGATAGTAATATATGGAGCATAGTCAAAAATACTGTAAAGTAATGGGATATATAAAAATAAGTAACTTATAAGTTCGCCAGATGGCGCCACAATTTAAAGAAAATCCAGGTCTCAGTTAGTAGCCATTTTATATATTGTATTATCGTGAAGAGGGATGGGGATTATAAGAAACAATTGTCAGGAATATGCCCAAAATATTCGAAGAAATTAGTCAGGGTCAAGCGGTTAAGTTTTAAAATTGTCAAATTGTTGTAACATGAATTCTGGTTATACTTTCAGACAGACTCGCACACGGAAAACGAACGGACTATCTAAGAGGTAGTGGCTAAAGCGTAACAGTGACTGGAACTGTGTACATTAGGATCAAGATGCCATAAGAAGGTCAACTTAAAGTGACATCCAACAATAAGTATACATGGCTTAAAAATGCCTCAGTGAGCAGGTCAAAGTATCTGTAACAGGACAGATAAATATAAGGTTTGCGGTTTCTAGACAGCAATATACAGAATGTTATATTTAGAATAACCTAGTATAAGGTAATTTAGAAGTAACGTAATTCTAATGTTTATATAAATTTATCAAAATGCAGTCACAGGTTATGAGTTAAAGTATAAGTGGAGCTCTTGGTAATGGTATAGGGGTTTATGTCAGAAATGCATTACAACAAACCATGTACTAAGTTAATGTGCATATCATGTAACTAAGAAAATCAGATATTATAGATTTTTACTCACGATTAATTTAAAGTTTTTGTAACATCAATTATGTATATGATTTCAGGCAAACCCCGAGAACGGTAGAGAGTCCAACAAATCAACGGGTGGAAACTAAGTGACAGTGGTGACTGGAAAATCTCAACTAAGATAAGAAGAGGCTAAATGTGGATGGCAAACCCCACTTCCATGGTGTACTGACTCCTAAAACAGGACTCGTCATTGATCATGTAACAATGCAATTAAGTTAGCTAAGTTGGCAGCATCTAGGTTGTTATGACTATGTGGGTGTCTATTTTTATCAAACCAAGGAGCGGGAAATTTAGAGCTAGTCAAATTATTTCTAATGCTTTTTCCATTCTTAAATGCAATCAAAGGTTTTGTATTAAAGTAAGTGTGTAGCTGAGGGTTTTCGCTTAAAAATTCATGCCAGAGTTTATTAAAGGATCTTCTCAGGACAGACTTTTTGTCAAATTTATTTTCATATATTAAAATTAATATGGGTCTATCTGATATATTCTGTTTATTTTTGTATGTGAACAGTGTAGTCCGGTCTATTTGTTCAAGTTTTTGAATTGCTTCATTTAAAATCATTTCCGGGTATCCTCTCAGTTTAAAAGAGCTAGACATTTTAAGGACTTGGTTTTCTAGGTCTATGGGGTCAGAGATAATCCGTTTTAATCTTAAAAATTGGCTGAATGGAATTGATTTCTTTATGTGGGGCGGATGGTTACTTAAGTAATTCAAGTATAACTTTTTATCAGTAGGTTTAGTGTATAAAGTGGTTTGTAAGGTTTTATTAATCTTGATAACTTTTACATCCAGAAAAGGAATTTCCTGGTTTGATTTGTTAATAGTGAATTTAAAACTATGATGAAAATTATTTAAAATATTGAAATAGCTGATAAGTTTTTCGGGGGTTTGATTCCAAATTCCAAACAAATCATCGATGAATCTATCATGGTCCCAAATAAGGTCAGGATATGATTTATTAAATTTCTGAAAGAATTTATACATAACTATATTAGCGGCTTGGACAGAGCTTGCACCTCCCATTGTGAGTCCTTGATGTTGTCTATAAATGTTGCCATTGAATGAAAAGAAACAATTTTTAAGGGTAAATTCAAGGATCTTTTTAAGCAGGATAGGGGGTATGGGTTTGACGTCAATCTCGAAAAATTTCCAATATTTCAGAGTGTTACAATAATGATCTATGATAAATTCAATCCCTAGGTCAAGGGGTATATTGGTGTAGAGGGATTCAACATCAAGAGTGACCAGGATAGTTTCGTCATTAATTTGGCTATTATATTTATGGAGTTTATTAAGGAAATCAGTAGTATCTTTTATCAGATTTGGTACTTGTAATTCACCAATTTTAAGTATCTGTTGTAAATATATATGAAGTTTATTTGTTAGACTAGTGCATTGAGAGATGATAGGTCTTATAGGGTTCCCTTGTTTATGAATTTTTGGTAAACCATAGATGACACCAAAATCGTTCTTAACGTTCATTAACCAATTAAATTGTTTTTTATTTAGAAATGGTTTAAGTTCAAAAATAAGAGCGTGGTATTTAGGAATAAGGTTCTCTTTTTCAAATAGTTCCAGAGAGGTTTTAGAATAGGTAGAGTTGTTGTTTAGGTGGGTTAACATTTTATCTTCATAGTCAGTTGTATTAAGAACTACGATTCCACCTCCTTTATCAGCAGATTTTAAAATAATATTTCTATTTTTCCTAAGGTTATTAAGTGCTTTTAGTTCCTTTCTGTTAATATTGGGGGTATTTTTAAAACAACGAGATATATTTTTAATTTCGTATTTAAGGGTATTGCAAAAGGCACTTATTGAAGGGTTAGGTTTCGGAGGCGACCATGAACTGTAAATTTTAATAGGTGTAATTTTGGAAGTTTTATCTTCAGCATTCTCTATTTTGTTCACATTTTTATTGGTCTTGTTAAAATTATCTGCTTTCTGGTTAAAGAAAACCTTAATTTGAAGTTTTCTTTCAAAATTATCAATAAGTTCAAGATTTCTTTTCAAGTGGTTAGTTTTAGATTCAGTGTAGACGAAGTTTAACCCTTTATTCAGGACTATGGACTCATAGTTATTCAATCTATAGTTGGAAAGGTTAGTGATGCTTGTATTTTCTAGGTAATATAAATTCTTTTTAAGGAAATGTTTAGTTTTAGTGGACCTTATTTTACGTTTAAGATTATATTGTTTCCTTACAACCTTAAAATTTTCTTTGTAGCTCCATCCAGTTCTTTCGATGTAGTGCGGTAGTCGTCAAGTCTGCATACGGCTCCGGTCATCAAGTGGGTCCGGGATCTGTGAAGGGATCGTGAGGTGGTAATCAGGTGCTGATACGTGAGTGTAAGCAGCTGTAGCATTAAGGGTTGGCGAATCCAGTGTAGTCACTTGAGGTGTTGTAGTGGGCGTAGGCTGCGCTGGCGGAGGTGGTGGAATGCGCAATATTCGCTGGGTGGCAGCAGAGTCAGAAACAAGGCGAGGGTACGTCGTGGCCTCGCTTCTCCTATTAGGTAGCGTAAGGCGTTACATGTTTTTAAATTAGTATTCTATTACATGTCTGTTTATAATTAGGCCACCGAAGAAGCTATGAAAACGCAGAAAGTGCTCTGGCTTCCCTAATTTGAGTACCTAGTCACACAATAAATGTTCAAAACTAAATGTCTTTGATTTTGTCATCAACATGGAAAGCCGCTCCACGTTAACACCTCGAACCCCACCCCGCAGACCCGGGGTTTACAGTGAGAGTGACACTCTCAACAAGAATAATGACAAGGACAACATAGATGTATTTCTAGAAGGGATTTTCCAGAAACGTCCTAACACTTTTAACAACAACGAAGCAACAAGTAACTCTAAAAAGCGTAAGTTGGCGGAGCAGCCAGCTACATCTCCGCTGACTACACCCAACCTCACAGACAGGATCAAGCGATTGGAGGAACAGATGGCCTTAATACTTAATATGCAGAAGACCCTCACAGGTGCGGACCCCTTTGTACATACCACACTTCACGGGAGTGCACCTAATGGCAATTTACCAGAAGAGATGGACATAGATAATGCAACGAGAGAGACCAGGAATACGTTCTATGCTTTATACGGTCAACTTAAACATATCAAAACCAAATTCAGCCGCGAACAACTCGCAAGGAAACTACCAGACATTGACTTCTGCACCTTCAAAACCACTAGAACAGAGCTTACCACATGGTTGAAGACAGGCCTAGCCCTGTCTCGACAAATAGAAGATATACAATTTAGACCAATTGAACCCGAACCATATATGCCGCTCCTTACGCTACGTGCACTGGCCACGACCTACGCAGAAGATCTCGAAGTGTATCAACAGACACAGTCATCACTGAGAAATAAGTTTATTGGTAAACTGATCAGTGATGCTAACTTGAGGCTTGTCACTTTGAACGAGCAGATCACTACTACTATCAAGCACCTAATAGAAAATAACTCAGATATTGTCCTGGCCAAAGCCTTCAAAGCTGCGTCAAACGCTAGCAGCTATCTATATAAAACTGTACGCAAATCAGAGACGCTGGTGAGCTATCAGGACCCGACTGCGTCTTTAGTTACACAGGACAATATTTTGAGTCCTAGCTACTCTCTGTTGCAACCTCCTCTCGCTCGACAGGAAGACCACCGTCAGAGGTCTCAGCCTACTACCACTGAGCCAGGACCATTGCTACATAGACCGCTTTATAGCCAAGCTGTGACTGAAACCGTTCCATCACATCAACGACCCTACTACGGCTACAAACATTTCGATACTAATCCCAAACCCCGTACTCACATGCCGTCAACGAAGCACGGACCCTACCTGCGACCGCAACAACCGCGCCTTACGCTACCTAATAGGAGAAGCGAGGCCACGACGTACCCTCGCCTTGTTTCTGACTCTGCTGCCACCCAGCGAATATTGCGCATTCCACCACCTCCGCCAGCGCAGCCTACGCCCACTACAACACCTCAAGTGACTACACTGGATTCGCCAACCCTTAATGCTACAGCTGCTTACACTCACGTATCAGCACCTGATTACCACCTCACGATCCCTTCACAGATCCCGGACCCACTTGATGACCGGAGCCGTATGCAGACTTGACGACTACTGCACTACATCGAAAGAACTGGATGGAGCTACAAAGAAAATTTTAAGGTTGTAAGGAAACAATATAATCTTAAACGTAAAATAAGGTCCACTAAAACTAAACATTTCCTTAAAAAGAATTTATATTACCTAGAAAATACAAGCATCACTAACCTTTCCAACTATAGATTGAATAACTATGAGTCCATAGTCCTGAATAAAGGGTTAAACTTCGTCTACACTGAATCTAAAACTAACCACTTGAAAAGAAATCTTGAACTTATTGATAATTTTGAAAGAAAACTTCAAATTAAGGTTTTCTTTAACCAGAAAGCAGATAATTTTAACAAGACCAATAAAAATGTGAACAAAATAGAGAATGCTGAAGATAAAACTTCCAAAATTACACCTATTAAAATTTACAGTTCATGGTCGCCTCCGAAACCTAACCCTTCAATAAGTGCCTTTTGCAATACCCTTAAATACGAAATTAAAAATATATCTCGTTGTTTTAAAAATACCCCCAATATTAACAGAAAGGAACTAAAAGCACTTAATAACCTTAGGAAAAATAGAAATATTATTTTAAAATCTGCTGATAAAGGAGGTGGAATCGTAGTTCTTAATACAACTGACTATGAAGATAAAATGTTAACCCACCTAAACAACAACTCTACCTATTCTAAAACCTCTCTGGAACTATTTGAAAAAGAGAACCTTATTCCTAAATACCACGCTCTTATTTTTGAACTTAAACCATTTCTAAATAAAAAACAATTTAATTGGTTAATGAACGTTAAGAACGATTTTGGTGTCATCTATGGTTTACCAAAAATTCATAAACAAGGGAACCCTATAAGACCTATCATCTCTCAATGCACTAGTCTAACAAATAAACTTCATATATATTTACAACAGATACTTAAAATTGGTGAATTACAAGTACCAAATCTGATAAAAGATACTACTGATTTCCTTAATAAACTCCATAAATATAATAGCCAAATTAATGACGAAACTATCCTGGTCACTCTTGATGTTGAATCCCTCTACACCAATATACCCCTTGACCTAGGGATTGAATTTATCATAGATCATTATTGTAACACTCTGAAATATTGGAAATTTTTCGAGATTGACGTCAAACCCATACCCCCTATCCTGCTTAAAAAGATCCTTGAATTTACCCTTAAAAATTGTTTCTTTTCATTCAATGGCAACATTTATAGACAACATCAAGGACTCACAATGGGAGGTGCAAGCTCTGTCCAAGCCGCTAATATAGTTATGTATAAATTCTTTCAGAAATTTAATAAATCATATCCTGACCTTATTTGGGACCATGATAGATTCATCGATGATTTGTTTGGAATTTGGAATCAAACCCCCGAAAAACTTATCAGCTATTTCAATATTTTAAATAATTTTCATCATAGTTTTAAATTCACTATTAACAAATCAAACCAGGAAATTCCTTTTCTGGATGTAAAAGTTATCAAGATTAATAAAACCTTACAAACCACTTTATACACTAAACCTACTGATAAAAAGTTATACTTGAATTACTTAAGTAACCATCCGCCCCACATAAAGAAATCAATTCCATTCAGCCAATTTTTAAGATTAAAACGGATTATCTCTGACCCCATAGACCTAGAAAACCAAGTCCTTAAAATGTCTAGCTCTTTTAAACTGAGAGGATACCCGGAAATGATTTTAAATGAAGCAATTCAAAAACTTGAACAAATAGACCGGACTACACTGTTCACATACAAAAATAAACAGAATATATCAGATAGACCCATATTAATTTTAATATATGAAAATAAATTTGACAAAAAGTCTGTCCTGAGAAGATCCTTTAATAAACTCTGGCATGAATTTTTAAGCGAAAACCCTCAGCTACACACTTACTTTAATACAAAACCTTTGATTGCATTTAAGAATGGAAAAAGCATTAGAAATAATTTGACTAGCTCTAAATTTCCCGCTCCTTGGTTTGATAAAAATAGACACCCACATAGTCATAACAACCTAGATGCTGCCAACTTAGCTAACTTAATTGCATTGTTACATGATCAATGACGAGTCCTGTTTTAGGAGTCAGTACACCATGGAAGTGGGGTTTGCCATCCACATTTAGCCTCTTCTTATCTTAGTTGAGATTTTCCAGTCACCACTGTCACTTAGTTTCCACCCGTTGATTTGTTGGACTCTCTACCGTTCTCGGGGTTTGCCTGAAATCATATACATAATTGATGTTACAAAAACTTTAAATTAATCGTGAGTAAAAATCTATAATATCTGATTTTCTTAGTTACATGATATGCACATTAACTTAGTACATGGTTTGTTGTAATGCATTTCTGACATAAACCCCTATACCATTACCAAGAGCTCCACTTATACTTTAACTCATAACCTGTGACTGCATTTTGATAAATTTATATAAACATTAGAATTACGTTACTTCTAAATTACCTTATACTAGGTTATTCTAAATATAACATTCTGTATATTGCTGTCTAGAAACCGCAAACCTTATATTTATCTGTCCTGTTACAGATACTTTGACCTGCTCACTGAGGCATTTTTAAGCCATGTATACTTATTGTTGGATGTCACTTTAAGTTGACCTTCTTATGGCATCTTGATCCTAATGTACACAGTTCCAGTCACTGTTACGCTTTAGCCACTACCTCTTAGATAGTCCGTTCGTTTTCCGTGTGCGAGTCTGTCTGAAAGTATAACCAGAATTCATGTTACAACAATTTGACAATTTTAAAACTTAACCGCTTGACCCTGACTAATTTCTTCGAATATTTTGGGCATATTCCTGACAATTGTTTCTTATAATCCCCATCCCTCTTCACGATAATACAATATATAAAATGGCTACTAACTGAGACCTGGATTTTCTTTAAATTGTGGCGCCATCTGGCGAACTTATAAGTTACTTATTTTTATATATCCCATTACTTTACAGTATTTTTGACTATGCTCCATATATTACTATCTTACTCTTGCATCGAGGTAATGCTCCCCCTAATATTCACCTCGGTGTTTATTATAGCCAGTAATTTTGACTATGCTCCATATATTATTATCTTACTCATGCATCGAGGTTATGCTCCCCCTAATACTCACCTCGGTGTTTATTATAGCCAACATTATTTACAGAGTAGATTTGTCCGGAATGGGCCCTATTCGTCCAGGTTTAAGTTGTTGAAGGTACCCATAAAGGCCACCGCGTTGAAACGTTGTTATTATTATTATTATTATTATTATTATTATTATTATTATTATTATTATTATTATTATTTTCTCATGTCATATTAAAATAGTTAAGGAAAACTGGTTACAGATCTTTATGTATGTATGTATGTTATTGCATGTTTGTCTAGGGATGACTCGCTAAGAGGTCCAGATTCACAAAAGGAAAAACATTTATTGTACTTATTTACAAGCAAAACAAAAATATATCTTTCTGTCCGAAAGAGAAAACGAAGTTCACAGACCATGCAGAACAAAACCACGTCACAAGAAACTTCAGGCACGTCAGCCCAAAGCACCAGCAAGTCTAACCTAGACTTCTACGCCTGGCTTAGAAATAATTACAACCGATACTCCCGGAAGGGAGATCGAGAAAGTTACATACACCGAGACTGGACGCTAACGTGAACACCTATTTCCAGTCTGACTCTAACACTCCTAGGATTTCTATTTATACTGTTTGACCTTAGAGCCCATCCTCTATTAGTCACGTGTTCTGTTCATGGGTCACATGCAACAATGTATATATTTAACCAATTCTGAAATACCAGCTACATAATTTATATTTTCCAATTTATAAAAAATCACACTTGAAAACAGCGATCATGCTCAGAGTAAACCATGGCAACCAGGTTAAACATACATACATACCACACTATCACATCCATAAGAGATTCAAGTTAGCTATACAAGGATAAATGTAAGAGTTAACTAAAACTACCAGACTCCAGTCTTTGACTATGAATGGAAACGTAGTATCGAATTGCCTTTTTCTACAAAGAGCGAAATGTAAATATAAGTTCTCTTCTATGATTGGTGGCATTTTCACGACGCGTGATTGGTTGAGCTAAAAATAGCTGCAGCACATCTAGACAAGTGCGGAAGTGTCCAAAAGTAGCAAAAACCATTCTTATTTGCAGGAATTAGCCCCAAAAAATAGCCCAAGCTAACCTAATAAACTTTGCATAATAAGATTAAATTTCTATTTTCTCGAACACAATTGAAAATGTGCAGGTATCTAGTTGGCTTACTGAGATCATAAGTAACTTATAAAAAATATTCATGCTTGTAGGTGGTCTTTGCACGATGCAAGGGTAAAGTGATTTTAACAAAACGCACTTGAGTGGCCGCTCTGGACATTGCTGTTCGTTGCTAAATTATTGAGAAATATATATCCGTATAGATGCAACACGTGGCGAGTTACATCATTGTGTGAACTAAATCCAAATCTACTTACACTAAGTTATTGGAACAAAAATTATTTTCCCAAACTGTCTACCGTGATTCTTTGGTTTCTCCTTATTATCGGTTGACAACGCTTGCACTGTATTTAGTATGTTGCTAACACCTTTGATTACTGATTAAATATATATGTAATCAATAAATATGTAATCGTTGCTGAGAAATCTAGAATTAACGTGCATTTCAATATGGCGGCGCCTTTTAGTAATTTTCGGAAGAATTCTCCACGAACGAGATCAGTACATCCGAAATCGCCAAGATTTTCAACTCCCCGGCAGGGTGTAATGCCGCTGGTAAAGAGGATGCCCGGACCGCTTCAGCAGAAGCGGGGAGGTAATTTTGTTTAACCTGATTTGAAATGTTCTGTAGCGGGTTTATCTAAAATTTGGAAGGACTGGAAAGTATGTTCGCAGTTCGCACCAGTAAGCATTTCTCGAGTGTTCAACGATATATATTATTAGCTGCACTATTCTGTAGTTACGTAATTAATTATGCAAAGTAAAATGGAAAATTAGCATCTTATGACCTCTATCAGGCGGCGAACATGTACAACCGGGGTGCCTATGTACTATCTGGGTAGGTGTCTTGGTGTGTAGCAGGCTAGGCAAATGGTACTTTACTTGCATGTAATGAAGATGCATGCAGTAGTGACGTTTGATTAATATCTTTTTAACACGTCGTGAATGAATGCAGCTGTCTGATTAACTATATTTTGTAGGGTATTCAAGTTTCTGCTCTGTCTGCAACATCAAGCTCAACTCTGAGTTTCAGACTCGCGAGCATTACAGTGGAAGGACCCACCTGGACAAAACCTGTATGCTTGGCCTCACACCTGACCATAATAAAAAAGGTAATTCCTTGGTGGTCTTTTGTCACCAGCTCTGTCCCTTTTGCCTGCCCTTTGCCTGCCTGCCCTTTGCCTGCCCTTTTCCAGCCTGCCTACGTACCTACCTGCCTGCCTGCCTTCCTGCCTGCCTGCCTGCCTGCCTGCCTGCCTGTGATAACAGATTAAGTCATGAGAATGTTTTAACGAAATTAGTTCCGAGTGTGCTGTTACCATTAACAGAATTTTGTTTGTATTCCTAATTTTCTACTTTTGAGCAGTTATTTTACCAGGTTCTTTAGTAAACAAATCACAAATTACGAATGGCCAAGGGCATTAAAACAGCACTTTCGAAACGTACAACGGAAGCTCCTTATAACACACTCCAGTACAAAACATGATCAAGGACTTGGATCCAAAAATAAGAATCAGCCAAGGTTGCATTGATGGAACTGCAAGGTGTTGGAGCCAAGGTTGCTGACTGTGTTTGTCTGATGTCACTTGATAAAATGGCCGCTATTCCAGTTGATACTCATGTGAAACAGATTGCTGAACGGGATTAATTAAGCTCACCGATAGAAAATAAACTCATTATAACTCAACCTTGTTATAACATGGTTCTTGATATATCATTGTCGGCCTTAGGTGTATGTAATGAAATGAAGACGCGTGCAGTAATGATGTTTAATTGATTAATAACTTTTAAAACACGCGGTGAATGAATGCAGCTGTATGATTAACTATATTTTGTAGGGTATTCAAGTTTCTGCTCTGTCTGCAAAATCAAGCTCAACTCTGACTTTCAGACTCGCGAGCATTACAGTGGGAAGACCCACCTGCACAACACGAGTTTGCTTGGCCTCACACCTGACCAGCCTAACCCGACTAATTCAGGTAATTCCATGGCAGGTTTTTGACACCTGTCTGTCTCTGTGTCTTTGTCTCTGCTACTGTATGTCTGTCTGTCTGCCCACCTGGCTTTTGTTTGATATATTCTGGGACTAGTTTTTCATCAGCCGAAAGGTACAGCTTGATCTGTAAAATGAATGTTCATGATTCAGTTCTAACATTTTCATCTGGTCAGTTGCAACCTAGGGACTGACTGTAATTCTGTTGGAGTGCCTTCAGCCAATGTTTATTGTATTAGTTTAGTGAGACTGTAGATGTCATAAGATTTGATTAAACGAGGAAGTATGCAGGACATATATTTAATGATTGTAATCAAGTATGTGGTGACTTTAATTAATTTAATTAATGCCATCTTTTGAAATATGTCATGCATAAATGCATCTGTCTGATTGGTGTATAATTCGTAGTACATTCAGCACTTTCAAGTTTCTGCTCTGTTTGCAACGTGGTGCTCAACTCGGAATTCCAGACTCGCGAGCATTACAATGGGAAAACCCACCAGAGCAACATGAGTATGCTTGACCTCATACCTGACCATAATAAACAAGGTAATTCCTTGGTGGTTTTTCTGTCACCAGCTCTGCCTGCCTGCCTGCCTGCCTGCCTGCCTGCCTGCCTGCCTGCCTGCCTGCCTGCCTGCCTGCCTGCCTGCCTGCCTGCCTGCCTGCCTGCCTGCCTGCCTGCCTGCCTGCCTGCCTGCCTGCCTGCCTGCCTGCCTGGAAAAACAGATTAAGTCATCAGAATGTTTTAACGAAATTATTTTCAAGTGTGCTGTTACCAATAACAGAGGTCTTTCTGTCTTGTATTCCTAATTTCCTACTTTTGAACAGTGATTTTACCAGGTTCTGTAGTAAACAAATCACAAATTACGAATGGCCACGGTCATGAAAACAGTACTTTCGAAATGTACAACGGAAGCTCTTTATAACACGCTCCATTACAAAGCGAATTCTAATACAAACATGATCAAGGACTTGGATCCCAAAATAAGCTCACTGATAGAAAATAAACTCATTATATTGCTACCTTGTTATAATATGGTTCTTGATATTTCTCCTAAGCTTGACGTTGAAACATGTTTATGATGCTCTATAATAACTGCCCAAATGTGTACATACGTGTTTGCTCCCCTAACCCAGTGCTGAATCCAGAAGTTTATTTTGTTTTTGTACTTAGATGACTTTAGCCTTCTCAGATTTACTCTGAGTGACCATTTTTGTAGTTTCTATGGTGTCTTGATGACTTTTAGCTTCACAGATTTTTAATGACATCACTTGTTTCCGTGCTGTTTCACGTTGTAAGGGCACTTGTTTCCTGTTGTTTAGATACAGAGCTGGTGCATCGCAGGCCTTACAGTAAGTAAGTAAGTATATTCTTTATTACCCAATTGCTAATCGCACTTTGGTGTACAGACACCTTTCCGTTTACTTCCCACCGTTATTTGTCGCTACAAAATTATACTTGTTGTCAGGGGTCACTACAGAAGATCCGCATGCTTAGCAGGCCAGAACACAGTGGATTACATCTAATCTAATCTAATCGTCTGATCTAATGACTTCTACAGCACTGCTATCATAATGCACAAGATATCAATCATTGGTTGCTTCACATGAAATCATAGTCTAAGTCGTAGTCTAGTCGTAGTCCATTAGAGAAGCCAGATCAAAATTAAAGACCGGTCATGCCATCGAAACGAACACGATGTCTTAAGTCGTTGCCACAATCTGAACTGACAGTGAATTTGTTGACTTTTGTGTGTTCCAGGTTTTAAACCGCCTGCTCATCCCGTTAAGCGATCAGCGACCGACAGCGGCAGTCCATCCGACACTAAGAAGCCGAAACTGTCCCCATCCGATTCTGCAGTGCAGGGAAAGAACCACCTGGCGCTGTTGCTTGAGTACAGGCCGGGTTTGGAGTTTGTCATGAAGAGCGAGCCAGGGAAAAACAACGCTATGCTGTTTACAGCGACAGTGGAAATCGATGGAAAGGTATGGTCAGTGTTGAAGTTTGTGCTGTGGTGCTGGTGCTGGTTGGGGTTATGATGGGACACGGGTGGTGGTGGTGGTGGTGTTGGTGAATCACTTGGTGGTGAGGTGACGCTGGTCGTCTCTAGTTGTCTACACTTTCGACTTAGGGGCCATCCACATATTACGTACGCACTGAGGGGGGTCGGGGGTCGGATTTAGGCGATTTTGCGTACTGGTGCAAACGGGGGTAGGGGGGACAAAATGTGTACGTACGCAAAATAAATTTCTAATTATGACATCCACATGAGCCTATTTATAACTCAGTATTGTCCTATAGTCGTCCGATGGCATTTTATTACATTGTATAAAAGCCATGTGCAGTTATTCTGCAGACACCTATGTTAATTTGTCTATATTGGGCCTCACTCATCCTTCAATCTGGCCTAAAGTTCAGACAGCCTGGAGCTGTCCATACACTTTCTGCAGCTGGTCTTCCGGGGGGGGGGGTGCGTCAAGCGTACGTACGCAGGGGGGGGTGTGGAAGAAAGTACGCTTGCGAACAGGGGGGTCCAATTTTCCGGGATTTTTGCGTACGTAATATATAGATGGCCCCTTGTTATATTTGTCTGGCTAATTATATCGTATCGTTTATGGCTCTACTATAATTGAATTCTGATCGAATGGTACCTCTGTTCTAAGCTTTGGGTATATCAATGTGATTGAGGGGGCCAAGTTGGATGTCCAACCCATCATACTCCTGCTCATACCCTGTAGAGGTTGCATGGATGACAAGAGCTGTCAGAAAGAGTTACAAGAAATTCGTTAAGGGTGAAGCTTGTTTGGTGTATCTTGTATCTATACACTGAACACCGTAACTTCCTTTTACCACTGCAGTGCTGTCGGGTTGGGATCACTTCGGAGGAGTTTCTCTTTAAGAGGTGCTGTATAAATTCACAAGTACTATAAAAAAGCTACATATTGGAGCAGTCATGTTACACATTTATTATGCACCACTATCTACTGATTAAGCATCAGTTGGTAGTGCTGAGAAATTGTATATGTGAAGGACTTGCTGAAGATCACTACACATTAACCATCTCATGGAAGGAGGCTAGAATCTGTACCGTCTGCATTACAAGGCGAGTGCTCTGACCACTTGGCTACCATTTCCCAAGTGGTGTAAAGATGCCGGGTCACAACATAGTCCCGTTCCAAAGTGGAATTAGATTTGGGATCCAACTTGCGGACCATATTATCTCGGCATTTTCGTGTGATTTGGGGCCGTCCACATATTACGTATGCACTGAGGGGGGTCGGATTTTGGCGATTTTGCGTACGGGTGCGAACGGGGGGAAGGGGGGGACAAAAGTGTACGTACGCAAAATAAATTTCTAATTATGACGTCCACATTAGCCTATTTATAACTCTGTATTGTCCTATAGTCGTCCGATGGAATTTTATAACATTATATAAAAGCCATGTGCAGTTATTCTGTCCTGTGAACGAGACACCTATAATTTGTCTATATTGGCCCTCACTCATCCTTCAATCTGGCCTAAAGTGCAGACTTTCTAGACACTTTCTGCAGCTGGTCTTCGGGGGGGGGTGCGTCAAGTGTACGTACGCTGGGGGGTGTGGAAGAAAGTACGCTTGCGAGCAGGGGGGAGGGGTCCAATTTTCCGGGTGTTTTGCGTACGTAATATATGGATGGCCCCTTTAGCAATTTTGAGTGCAGTTTGCAGCGTTCTGGTCTTTGTATATCAGTTCCTACCCCAGGTGTATCTGACTGGTGTACTGTCGTTGTAGAAGTACGATGCATCCGCACCAGACAAGACAGTGGCCCAGCAGAGTGTTGCCAGCGTTGTCTATGCGTACATTGGGTCTCACATCGAAGAGGTCCTGACGCAGAGAGGTGCTGATGAGAAGGCCCAGCAAGTGATCTCCGATGTTAGGAAGGCAGAGGAACCAAAGAAGGACCCAGGAGACTTCATGTCGCTCGATGACATCTGCAACAGTGTATCCTTTAGCTGCTTTTCTGGAGATGTCAGCACTGTTGCGGCTGGCGTTAGTGGTTCTGACGAATCTGACATTAAATCTGCCAACATTTCAGGCAATGACCCATCTGGCAATGGCACCTCTGTAAAATCCGACATTTCTGGTGGCGATGGCGCTATTGAGTCAGTGTCTGAGTCAGTGCCGTCAACAACTGATAATAGTGCTGCGTCTGGAAGTGGTGATGCAAAGGCACCAGATGCCAGTCCGGTTGTGACAGACGTACCTAGGTCATCGACGGCAATTCTAAACTTTGTTCGGCCGGGGACCATGCGAACCTTGAGTAAAGAGCCATCATTGATCGATCCACTGCGTGAAGAGTGGGTTGTCACCTACGTTGTTGACGGCGAAACGTTCAAAGGGAGAGCGCGGGCGAAGAATTACGCCACAGCGTTTGCAGCGGAAGAGGTGCTCAAGAAGCTGTTTGGAATGACGTTTGAAAAGAGCGAAAGTAAGACCGGGTGCAAATCTTCAGTGTGTTGCTATTCAGGGTCTATCAGTGCTTTTAAGATGAACTTTATATATAAAATACTTTAATAAATACAAACACAGCAAACTGTATAGCACTCTCTTTGGTAATGATACAAAGATCGCCCTTATAACAAGTCTGTGTTATAATAAGGACATTTTGCTAGGGAGTAAATGACTTTTGATCCAGAAATCGGATATCACCGGATACTGTAACAGTAATCCAATTAATCGGAATCGGCATTTATTCAATAACTGATTCAAATTTTGAAAAATCTTCATTTTAAAGTGCACTTTCTTGAAATTTTCATATAATTAATGTAAATGAGAAAACGTGTTTAAAAATAAGTTTCCTGATATAGTCAAGGAGCTAGCTCATGTTTCGTGTGCACTTCAATGTACCCTCAGTTTGACCTCACAGGGTTATTATAGGTCATCAAAGTGTGTCAAAAAATTGGTCACATGATCCGCTTATTGATCGCTTAGCCGCCATATTGGATTCAAGATGGCGGAAAAAGGACTTTTTAAATCACTTGTATCGCGGCCACTTCTTATCCGATTTCGACGTCTTCTTTGTTAAATTGTAGGTCTTGATAAGAGCTATCTTTTTGGTCCATATGTACTTTTGACTAATTATAGCCGTTTTTGAGAAATTTAGCAAAAAGAATTTTAAAAAAAATAAATTTTCTGTATTTATTACTTTTTGCCACTGAAGGAGTAGAAAATGGGAAAATATTACTCTGACAAAATATAATCAGCATTTAATAAGCTTTCAAATGGTACTATTGAAAGTAATATTATGTTGTGCCATTTTCTTCTAGGATTCAAAATTGATATCCAGTGCAGTGCCATTCGAGTAACCAAGCGTACCTTTAATATACCTGTTGCACAGCTGTTTTCCATTCGATTTTGACGTTTTTTTCTTTGAATTGTATGTCTTAATTAGAGCTATCTTTTTGGTCCTTGCATATGTTTTGATAATTATAGCCATTTTTGAGAAATTAAACAAAAACAATATTTTTAAACAAATTTTCTATAGTATTACACCAATTTTTCAATCTTTTTTGTTTTTTACATTAAGATTCTTATGAATCACGTGAGTTATGGACAAAATAAACAGTTTTGTATATGCGAAAAACTTCGCTCTAGATTTTTAAATGTTACTTGATACTATCAAGATGATGTTCTGAGATAACTTCCACCCTTCAAGATGATAAGTGCGTTTTTGCTGGTGACATTATGTCTCACAAGAGGTGCATGAACGGGTATATACTGAATTTCAAAACAGATAATGAACCGAAGACAGAGAGCCCTGATGATTGTATTAAAAATGGATTTAAAGATATAATCGCCATATTGCAACTTGAAACAACAGATTACAGTATGATCTTCCTAAAGAGAGAAGTTTAATAATTTAATTAGTATCTTTCTGGAGATTTATGTATGTTTCAAATCGCCCGATGAAGACAATGTTGATTGAACAATTTGGTTCATCAATATGTTTCACTTACACAAAAAACAAGACACTTTTCTGGCAGCTTCAAGCAATCTTGAAGAATTATGCTACCCAATCATGAGAAATTAATCTTATCAAATCCAAGGAACATTGGTATTGATCTTACAACAGAACTGGCGTGAAGCTCCCAGTTTCCATCTCTAAGAGATCATGTGAGGTCTCGGTGTATTGGAATAAAGGCAATGATGAACTGATACCAAAACTTAAATAGAACACTTTTGTTAACACCTTCTGCAACATGTTCAGCCATCTGACTCTGTAGAACGTGAAGATCTTCATTGACAGCGCTGGTGTAATGATGTGTTTTCTATGGATCCTTTGATGTAACAGCTTCCTGTAGAGAAACCAGAGTCCACTAATTCTTGCTCCAGTAGGATTTCATTACATTCCATGAATGCTATCCACAGTAGCCTTTCCATTGCCTCGGCTAACATAAACTGACTTCTAAAGGACCGTGCATAGCTTCCAGCAAGAGTGGTCTGAACTATTACAGGACCAGACACCAGGTTCTGTTATAATACTGTCAGCGACACTGTCTGATAGAGATACCAACAAAAAGGTTGGTAAATTCTTGGGACAGAAGCAGTTGCAGCTCTTTTGCCACACCTTCATCACACCAGAGAGCACCAAATGGTTGTCTCATTTGCAAGAAGCAATCCTGGAAGTTCGTCATGCAAGTACCGTATATATTGTGTTATAAGCAGTTGCAGGGTGTGGTATTATAGGAGTGGACGCTGTGGTTTGTGAGTGGTAAACTTTGACTTGAGGTTAGACTGCTGAATGCACTGCATGATGGGACGATTTGCTTGTCAGTCTCTTTCTTGGAAGGAAAGTTTTTGCTGTGAAAGAATCTAGCAAAAAACCGTATTTAATCCATGATTTCTTTTGCTTCACTTGTTGTGTTAAGATCCTCTGTCCTCTCAGCTGGAACAAAGCCTATTAGAACTTTACCAAGCATGCCAAGTTTACGATAGTGGAGTAGTTCCTGGCAAGGCAATCGTCCCTGGAGAGACCCATTTTTGGAAGTCTGCCAAAGTGGCTAGACTGTGCTGATGACTTGGGTGACCAACACCATCAGTTTGTTCTGAAAAATTACAAGCACTGTATCATGATTGTTACCTGTTACGCTTTCCTGATAGAACATGCTCATTATGGTAGAAATAGTTCAATGCACCTGAAATGGGCAAATTTCTCTGCATTTCAGGTGGAAGTGGTGTTCTTGAGCAGTTTGCTTCCTGTACTGTTTGAGTCAGTAGAGTATCATTCTGTCATTCCACCTCATGACAGCTAACACCAAGGTCAAGTTTCTTCATGCCTGTAATGTCTTTGATCGTGTATACTTTGTGAAATCATGTTCAATAAGGAGGCTTTCCTTTATCCATCATGTATTGGAATACTAAATCACATTTTCGCTTCACAGAATGTGATGCAGAATATGATGGTAAAAGTTTCCCATAACTGTGGTTTAGAGGCTCTAAACTCATCAAGTGATTTTCTTAGATCATAAGCATTCCTTTTAATTGGAAATTGTACTCAAGACATTCGTGCTGTAACTGCTTTGCACATTCCTCAACAACTGGAGTATCTTTCAGCCTTTCCACCAGAGGAACTGCAGTGACCTTTGTGGCTAGCACCATTTGGGATTCTGTCTTCTTGCTTGTGTGAGTGACACGTATTGATGAAAAAAATTGAAGGGTGGAAGTTCTCTCAAAAACATCACCTTGATAGTATTGAAACTGTAGCATTTAACTGTAGCATTTAAAAAATCTAGAGCGCATTTTTTCGCATATACAAAACTGTTTATTTTGTCCATAACTCACGTGATTCATACAAATCATGCACCAAGATGAAGAATCTTTTGATTGTTCAGAATGTCTGCTGCTACAACGCTTTAGGGGGGGCTCAGATCAGCTTGTTTCAGGTTGGACGTTTACTAACAGTCCATACATACCATCTTCTGGGACTTCTGAAAAGATGTCATCCCGGAGAACAACAGGTGCTTCTTGAATTTTCTTCCTGCCATTATTCTCACTGTAAGCGGGAAGCTTGTCGCCCCCTTCTTTTGGCAGATAACACATGAGGTGTCATGTGTCTTCTTCATAACATTGTTTAAATGTACCCTCTCCTTTAGGGCCCTGAATACTGATAAGAACCTTAACGTAAAAACAAAAAAGATTGAAAAATTGGTGTAATACTACAGAAAATTTGTTTAAAAATATTGTTTTTGTTTAATTTCTCAAAAATGGCTATAATTATCAAAACATATGCAAGGACCAAAAAGATAGCTCTAATTAAGACATACAATTCAAAGAAAAAAACGTCAAAATCGAATGGAAAGCAGCTGTGGAACAGGCATATTAAAGGTACGCTTGGTTACTCGAATGGCACTGCACTGGATATCAATTTTGAATCCTAGAAGAAAATGGCACAACATAATATTACTTTCAATAGTACCATTTGAAAGCTTATTAAATGCAGATTATATTTTGTCAGAGTAATATTTTCCCATTTTCTACTCCTTCAGTGGCAAAAAGTAATAAATACAGAAATTTTTTTTTAAAAAAAATTGTTTTTGCTAAATTTCTAAAAATGGCTATAATTAGTCAAAAGTACATATGGTCCAAAAAGATAGCTCTTATAAAGACCTACAATTTAACAAAGAAGACGTCGAAATCGGATAAGGATTGGCCGAGATACAAGTGATTTAAAAAGTCCTTTTTCCGCCATCTTGAATCCAATATGGCGGCTAAGCGATCAATAAGCGGATCATGTGACCAATTTTTTTGACACACTTTGATGACCTATAATAAACCTGTGAGGTCAAACTGAGGCTACATTGAAGTGCACACGAAACATGAGCTAGCTCCATGACTAATATTATTTTTCATCAACCACAAATTCTGCAAACCAATCACCTGAAGCGATAAATAAAAGCTTGCAGATTAGATTAGGGGTTGCTGTTATTATGTTGCACAAGGCTTGAGTCAATGGTTGCCTAAAGTGAAACTGTAGTAAAAAATTGTGAAGAAGCCCAGTCAATATCTGATAGATGAGGGAAAGCAGAAGCCCAGCTGCCGTTCATAAGGAGTTGAAAGAGAGGGACCATTTGCCTTAAGTTTAGACCTGAACCAATATCATAAGTTGAGGAGAAGAGCAGGTCCTTAAGCTTGCCTGAGAGGCAGCCATGGGTATGAAGTGTTGGCAACTTTGTTTTCTTAGTCTTGGCAAATGAGGCCGGGTGGCCAGTCCTCTCCCTTGCCGTCTTATCTTCTCATCGACAGTGACGTAGATCAAATTTAATTTAAAATTAAATTTAAATAATTTAAGTAATTTAAAGCTCTATCATCAAGGCCCACTGTTTTCACCTGTTTGGACCTATAAGCCAGTTGCACAAGTGAGTGTTCGATCAAGGAGCCAGGCACTTAAGAGGCCAGGCCTTTGCATGACCCTGTCTTGACCCCGAGTGACCATTTGCCAGCACCTCTGATTCAAATGTAACACTTTAATGACGAGAGTGTACTAAAAGTGACTGAGAAACCAATGCAGTTCGTCATTAAAGTGTTAATGACTTTGAAAATGTAATAAGCGACGTAAATAAAAAAAAACAACTGACAGAATACTTTTATATGGCAGTTCTGGTAAGGTATCCAGTTTCATGCTTACACGCATACATACCGGTATGTAGGATCAGTTTCAATTCTATTGTATTTGTCATTCTTTTGTATGGTATAAGAAATGTAGTCACAAAAATGATGTTAATGATTTCAGGTGGAATTCCCATATTTACTGGTGATACAAGTGAGATCGTAAAAGCCAGAGAAACGATGCAGCCGCCAGCAAACGACGTTGCTGCATTGGAACTCGTTGACGGAAAGAGCCCGATAGTTCTGCTGAACGAAATCTTCCACGGAGAAGAGGTGTACCGTTTCCACCCGCAGATGATGTCCCAGTTGGGCGTCGAACACCGGTGCAGCGTCACCGTTGGTGGCATGACCGTTGAAGGGCAGGACGTGACACAGAAGGCTGCCAAGAATCGAGCAGCACTTGCTGCAGTTGCCGCGCTCAAGGCAAGCGGAATGTTCGCTCGGATGGTCGCTGAAGCTGCGTGGAGGAATGCTAGAAAGGGACTAACGGATGCTACAAGTGCAACCGGATATGACTTTTCACGACAACCGACCAGTGAGTGGACCCATCAGCCAGTGTCACAGATGAGGGCTGGAGCAAGGGGTCAGGCATTTAGAGGCCAGGGTAGAGGACGCATAACAAGGGGAGCAGGGCATGTTACAAGAGGCCTAGGAAGAGGAATTGTGGCACAGGGACAAAGAGGGGGGACTGAGACACGTGGACAAAGAAGAGCAAGTGTGGCCCGAGGGCGAGGAGTGCGGGCACGTGGCTCGGGGAGCATCCTTGCCATTGGCGGAGGAACACAGGGACTTGGATCGGGCAGCATCCTTGCCACTCGTGGGAGCTATTACGACGCCAGTGGATCTGCATTCTCTACTGGTCTGGGGCACGGTGGACTGTCAACCCTTCGTGGCAGGGCCAGTCGAGGCCATGCTGCCAGCCATATGACTCCATGTGTTGTGCATCATGAGGTCACTTCTATGTCATACACTCAGATCTCAAATGAAGATGGGAGCAGCTTCGGAGTAACGACTCCGATCATCAGGGGAGCACGAGGAACACGAGCAATTCCACGACGTAGAGCGGTGCGCTCCCTAGGCTCAGTTGGACGAGGGGCACTACAGTCTCCCCTACCAGCGACCTACGGTAGGCCCTACAGACGTCTCTCAAGAGTACACCTATGGCAATGCTTACCATGGTTAGGAGGAGCTTCTCCAAGATCAAACTTATAGTTCTTACAGTGACTCTAGTGCTGCCGTGGAACTCTGTTACCCCCAATGATGAACTCCAGTACCCCAACGACACTGGGTATGATGCCAGTTTGTGGTGATTGTTATCCCACATTTCATTCGAAACTTCATTTGAAATAAGGAGCAAAATGAATTGCCCAGTGTTTTCACTGTTTTCCATAATCTTCCGTTGGGAAAACCGACTGTCAGGAATGTTGCGGATGGAATTTAACGAATAATTTGGAACCATTTGTGTGTTGCTCGAAAGTATCTCTAATAGTCTGCACTTTGCAACTACATGTAGCTGCATTGGTCTGGTTAATAATTTCAGATCATTTATGGCGTTACTATAAAATCTCGTTAAATAGTGGCACTAGCTATTTTGACACCATAAAGAGTCGCTGTAAGACGCCTGGGGTGAGTAATAGCAAGCACCCTCCTCCAAATAGAAAATTTGAATTCAACATGGCAAGTTCCAGAAATATTATGTATTGAATGCATATGCGGTGTATTTAGTTATATTAACTTGCGCTTTATAAAGCTACTTATAATAATAATTGATGACACGAATATGTGACTCTTACCAATGTCTACATTAGTACCTTCAAAACTTACTGTTACATTTGCATGAGATTGTGGTACTAAGCAGAGGCGCCCGCAGGCGGACGCACTAGACGCACGTGCGTCCACCCACCAAATCAAATCGGCACAAGGCATAGGCATCGCATCGATATTTTTGTTAAACGGCAATAGGCCTACTGCATGTTAAAGCATTAGATGGTATTGAAATTGAAATTTTGTATGAGTCACTCTGAGTGATTTTCATTGTATGACTATGAGCGGCGGACAGAGAACGGTTGGGGATGGGAGTGTGTGCGTCCAATATTTTAAGCCTGCGGGCGCCCCTGGTACTAAGTATAGTACGTATCAGTGGCGTAGCTACCATATGTGCAGGGGGTGCAAGGCACCCGGGCCCACGACCTCCAGGGGCCCACAATATTGGTAAGAACGCAAGGCTATAGGCCTTATAGTGAACCAACGGGGGCCCATGCGGAAGCTTCTGCACCCGGGCCCAAGAAAAGCTAGCTACGCCACTGGTACGTATGTGCTCAGGTCATCACAACCTTCACCTCTAGGTACTGCTGTGGCATGCTAGATTCGTTGTCTTGTTCATTTGAACTGCTAAGGAATCGGTTCCTCTCAAAAATGCTGCCATAAACTCCATAGAACTTGCAGCAGCTAACAGCTGTTGCTTGTTTCTCTCGCAATTTCCTAAACTGAACTCCACTTAGTTTCTATCGCTTCATTTTTGATAAAGGCAAATGCAAGTGATACGCAAACAGGTGTGAATAACAAAGACAAATAAAACTAGAATTTTGAATAGACGCCTTACAGATATTCCACGACTTTTATGAATCTGTGCCATTGCTTATACTGTACACTGAATTGCCATAAGCCTACATGTATAAATATAATCTGTCCCTGGGCTTTATAGGCTACATACAAAGAGGCGCGTTTACGCATAGGCCCGCTCCTAGGGCCGCCAAATCTCGGGAGGGCCCAACGGAATGAAAATGTTGTTTTAATTATAAAAATGATTTTTTAAATTTTGAATCATTTAAAAAATATAACCTATTTTTTACAGTTCAACTTCTTGGCGTATTACACACAATAGGCTAAACACCATCAGAGTATCGGACTCTTGCTGTCTATTATCTCGTAACTCTAGAAGTTCAGAGAGGCCCCAAAAATGTTTGCGCCTAAGGCCCCGTTTCCTGTTCAAACATTGTATTGTATTGTATTGTATTGTATCTAGAAATGTATAAAGCGCCTCTCGCAGAATAACTATTCAGAGGAGCTCCCAGCACAGAAGCCCCGGGGAAACAGAAATGCCTTTAGGGAACGTGAGACTGATGAGGAAAAGCCTGTCATTAGTTTGGCCCTGAGCAAAAAGGGAAGGTCATTCCAGATCGTGGGACCCACTACAGCAAACGCCCAGTGCTGGGCCAAGACAGTTTTAGCCCTGGGAACAAAAAGACCAAGCCGATTTACAGCGCGCAATGAGTGAGAAGAAGATGCAGATAGCGGCTTTCGCAGATAGTTCGAGAGATATTTCGGAGCAGTACCCTGTTGAGATTTAGAGACAAGGAAGAGGATCTTATAACGGATGAGCGCAGCAATAGGGAGCCAGTGCAGGACATCAAGCATGTAAGTAGAGATGTGGGCAAATCGGGGGAGCCGAGCGATGAGCCTAGCAGAAGCATAAAAACAGGTGTCCACATTTGGCTGGTTCATTCCTGAAAATAATTCTCTCTTTAAAAGGCTCCGTATATGTTATACCACGATGTAAGAATGTATTTCTTACATCGTGGTTATACTTTGCGTTACGTCTATTGATTGCTGCAACTGCGTAAAGTAAATCTGAAAGGCCAGCCGGAGATGCAGGCCTAATGAAATTAACTGACTTGAAGGAGGAGTTGTTAAAGTGCTGTCGCGCTATCTTTCGAAAGCAGCGAATCGTATACGACACCTGGCGAATAACCTTGGAAGCTGTGATGTAAACAAAGGTGATCCTTTTGCGACGATTTCAGCGAATTTCGCAGTATTCTGGTAAACTGATTCGATAGTTCCAATAATGTTAAGCTTTAATACATTATTTACGGTGTATTGAACCCATGATTTGGCTGATATGTCGCTCTATTTTGGTGTTGTGTAAAATTTAGTTGATGGGGTTTAGTTCCGCTTTAGGGCTGATGGTTGATTACGGATTAGTTTTGGTGCGCCGTAGTATGATACCTTGTGTATAATTAGGCAGCGGCGCAATAGAAGTTGCTAATTACCATTTCTCATCTATTTCAACTTGATTGCTCGCCGTAGCCAGTCTTCTAGTTTCCTTGGCGGTGTTACGCATCAGATTTTGACCCCGCTTTTCCAACAGAATTAGAATAGGCCTAGGTTTAACTTGAAGTGGGATCAATGATCAATCAATCAATCAATCAATATCGTTTAATTACTACCTCAAGCTGACAAACGCAACTTGGCACATAGTTGCCAACTGTTTATCAGGTTAGGGGGTACATGGCTGTATAACTGGTCATTGAGGGTATTTATCAATATAGACATATTTTTTAATAGTACTCGATAAATGAAATATTTCGTGTGCTATTCAATACTATAGGCTAACATCGCCAGAGGTGAGTAGGCCCTAGTTAGCGTGCTGAACTGTCAGTGTAGAGGTTGGGGGCTCAAACGCCCGCCAGGGCAGAAATTTGGTTCGAGATTTCTGCCCCACCTGCGCCCCTAAAGCCAACTCAGCTATGGGTACACCGACCGCACGCTGTCGGTGGGAAGCTGAGAAAGCGAGGACCGCGTTTGAAAATAGTACGCGGGTTGAAAATCGATCGCGCTTGATCTAGTAGGCGAGCGATATGCGGTCGACCTCGGGAGCGCTTGTGTACAGAGTATTTTGTGTATCGTATTCGTAATTTTTCGTATCGCTGCATAGTACTCATCTAGTAGTTCGGTTATCTGAATAGGTGTCTAGAAGAGGCGCTATACATTCTGAGAATGAATGATGAATGAACATTCACTAGAAACCTACCATTGACGTAAGATGACTTGTGACGGCTGATTTCACAACGTTGATTGAGCCATAGATATACGTTGAACACCCATTTTTAGCTTGACCTTTCAGCCGGCAATCCATTCGAATTTTATCGGCGTGCTTTCTGCAGGACTTGCAGTAAATTTGTTCACAGTCCGACGGTTTTCTATTTCGACTACATCGACATCGAACAAGACGCTTAATTTCCATGACAGATACGTGCTCAACTGTACATTATTATTATTCGACTTGCTCATCTTCGCCGCCATTGTTGTTTAAAATAATTTTCGAAATTCGTGCTATTACGGATGATGTCACGCGGTGCGAGGTGTCGGCCGTGTTGTTATGACCAATTATATTGCACGAAATTGGAGTGATCAGTCAGCAGTAATTAGGACAGGTCACGGCACGCATTCACCGCTGCCGCAAGTAAGTAAATTAAAGTAATCTCAATTAGGTAAATAAAATAATGGTCTGGCTCCAGGTTCGTCTATCGTCTTGTAGTCTAACTCAAACTCAGCGAGCGACGACCGACTGTCACCGATGGTAAGAAGCCTTCGGCTAGGCGAGCGGTAAATCTCTCGCCGGAACCTGTGCTAGGCGAGCGACCAAGGAGAGCGATCGATCGCTCGCCTTAAATCAGACGCTCTGGAGGAAGAGGACTGACCAACCCCTCATATGCCGAGGCTAAGAAAATGAAGTCGCTAACACTTCATACCCATGGCTGCCTCTCAGGCTAGCTAAGGGGAATCCTCTTCTTCTTGCTTGAAACGACCATCGATTGATGCCTTGTGCAGTAAAGTCAGGGACGACATTGGGGGGGGGGGGAAAGAGGGCATTCCCTTCATTTTTGAAAATGAATGGAACTAGAAAAGGAGTTATTATATACTATTGACAGAACTAGCATAGAGCTTGCATAGCTTTTTTTCACATTTGTTGCAACTATAAATTCATCAAGACCTAAATACAAAACTTAAAAAGCTTGCCAAGTTCCGTCTGGAAAAATACTCAAATGACGTCTGTGCCTCCCCCCTGAAAAAAGCTGACATGACGTCCCTGAGTAAAGTTACAAGATTATATAATCTCCCTTTTGCAGTCATGTCATCTTCAGATCCAGACACAACCTTTCAGAACAGTTGACATTTCGGTGATTGGTTTCTCTGCTCTACTTGGCATAGCTGCCCAAGGAGCGGGACAAAACTGACTTTTAATACTTAATATTCATTACAGTCGAACACTTATTGGTTGATACTCTACGGGTGCTATATAATTGCTTTACAGTTCAAATACTATGTCACGATAATCTTCACGGCATGACCCGAACCTGATTCACGACTTTATCCAGTGTTGGCGTTGCAGCTTGGAATTCACAGTACGTATACAGTGATTTGGAAGTGGTTGAACCTGTCCGGATGCATTCAATGCGCTGTGCTATCACAAAGATGATTTCCACACGGTGGCCTTCGTTTCTTGTTGGGTTTCTTATCGCTGTCTTGCACATCCAAGGATCCGTGGGTCTGCAAAAACGACCCAACGTTCTCTTCCTCGTTGTGGACGATCTCCGCCCACAGATCGGGTGCTTTCAGGAAAACGCTACAACCCCGATCTACACCCCAAACCTGGACCGCCTGGCTACCCGCAGTATTCTCTTCCGGCGCGCCTACGTTCAACAGGCCGTCTGCTCGCCGAGCCGGACGTCAATGCTGACCGGTCGACGACCCGACACGACCAGAGTTCACGACCTGACCCAGTACTGGCGTCACGCGGGTGGGAACTTCACTACTCTGCCGCAGTACTTCAAGGAAAACGGGTACGCCACGGCCGGACTCGGGAAGGTCTTTCACCCCGGAAGGGCCTCAGGACACAACGACCCTCCGTCGTGGACCGAAGACTACTTCACGCCCGACGAAACGTACTGGCAGGCCCGCAACCGTCACAGTTGGCTGGCCGCAAGCGAAGCGGAACTCCTGCAACATCCGCTGCCAGATATGCAGATCGCCGACGCAGCCGTGAAGACGATGACTCGACTTGCGACGGACCGAGATGTTCCGTTCTTTCTCGCAGTCGGGTTCCTAAAGCCTCATCTACCGTTTCTATTTCCATCCAGGTTCCTCGATCTCTACCCTCCGGGCAACGTCAGTCTGCCAAACAACCCTTTCGCCCCCGTCGATTTGCCGGAAGTTGCTTGGAGCAACTTCGACGAACTGCGGAAATACGACGATATTGGGGATCGATTCGGTCACGGTTCGTTTAACACGACTCTACCGAAGCAGGTCGTCCTGGAGCTCCGGCGGGCATACTACGCAAGCGTGTCGTACGTCGACCATCTGCTCGGAACTGTCCTCGACGCCGCTTCACGCCTCGGCCTCAACAACAACACCATAATCAGCGTACTAGGCGACCACGGGTACCAACTGGGCGAACACGGCGAATGGTGCAAACACACGAACTTCGAGATTGCCACGCGCGCTCCTGTCCTACTCAGCATCCCAGGACACCCGACGACTCGGGTGAGGACCGACGCCCTGGTAGAGCTTGTCGACGTCTTTCCTACCCTTGTCGAAGCGGCTGGGCTTCCAGTTCCAGACCTATGTCCACAGAAGTCTTCTTCCGTGCCGCTGTGCGTTGAGGGAGCCAGTCTGTTACGCTTGACCAGTGACCCGTCGCGACGGTGGAAGCGTGCGGCGTTCTCGCAATACCCGCGAATGCTCGTGAGTGGGGATGTGCTCATGGGATACTCGGCGAGGACGGACAGGTACCGGTTTACGGAGTGGGTCTTCTACGATACGGTGGAATTCCGCCCGCTGTGGGAGAAGAAGCGGGAGTACGTTGAGCTATACGACCACTTGACGGACCCCGATGAGAACGTGAATGTGGCCGGCTGGCACCGTTATGCGGACGAGGTTGAACGGTTGAGTAAGGTACTGCGGGAAGGATGGAGAAAGGCACTACCACCACCTGTTGAGTGAGTGAGTGGGTGGGTGGGTGGGTGGGTGGGTGGGTGGGTGGGTGGGTGGGTGGGTTTGTGGGTGGGTGGGTGGGTGGGTCGGTGGGTGGGAGGGGGGATTGGGTGGGTGAGTGAGTGGATAGGTTTGAGCGAGTGAGTTAATGATGCAGTGCATGAGTGATTCAAGTAAGTAAGTAAAGAATTAAGTAAGTTTATATGTAAGTAACAGAAACTTGCTAACTCAGTATGGCAGGCTTCCGTGAGTACACTCAGACACTCGTGTGGCCAGAAGTTGAGCGATATACACAGAACGAGACATTTTCTGTCTTGCTTCCACAATCAAAAACACTATGCCGGTATTGGACACACTGGATGCGTTGTATTGTTAATCAAACAGTGTAGTGTCTGTCTGTCCGTTCATCTGTATGTCTGTCCGTCTGTCTGTCTGTCCGTCTGTCTGTCCGTCTGTCTGTCTGTCTGTCTGTCTGTCTGTCTGTCTGTCTGTCTGTCTGTCTGTCTGTCTGTCTGTCTGTCTGTCTGTCTGTCTGTCTTCTGTCGACGCACCATCAATCTTCTGCGATAACTTTGTTTGTCGAGAGGCGGCAGCACAATACACGCGTTGGCTTCGTTAGTAGATGTCGCTGCGAGCCATAACGCCCAGGTTTTGTATCTAAAGGGCGGCGGTCAACCCCGCGAGGCTTCTTCAACAGTCACAATCTAGTGGAGATGTAGGCCTACTGTATAAGCAACAGCAATAAAAATAATAACCATAGCAATGGAGGTGGTGGTAGCGGCTGTAGTAGTATTATTGACAGTAACAGAACTTGAATAACAGTTATAATTACAGTGTTATTATAATTATGTAATATCGAGAAGAAGAAAAAGATAATGATGACGACGACGATGATGTTGATCGTCATCATTTCATCATCATGTCTAATAATAATTATATTTACTAATGTTTCATATCTCCAGTGTTTGCATTCCTCGTTAACCATTCTACTCTGAAAAATTGTTATTTTTATTTTACTACTACTACTACTACACTACTGCTGCTGCTGCTGCTACTACTGCTGCTGCTCCTGGTAGCGCTTGTTGGTAAGAATAAACGATACCAGAGGGTGATTGAAAAGTGGATCGATATCAGAAATCAATGGGTCGTGACCATCGGATGTAATTACATTTATTAATCAATTTCCACTTCGGTTAATTGTTATAAATTGATCTTGCGATATTTGAGATATCGTATTCAACGCATGCAGCTCCACCACCTCACACCACCTCCCAGCAGCAACGCCACAAATTAGCAACCTCTCTACGGAAGGTCCTTCCCTCCACCCGCGAACGTTCTTTCCTTCCATCCAACCACCGACTGTCTTTCGACTGCGGTGTCTTCTTCTGCACTTATGATGAAGTCCGGTGCACTTCTAAGAATGCGCCGGTGCTGCCGCAAAGTGCCACGTAAAAAATCCGCGAGTGTAGATACGTGCGCTGATGCCGTCGATTGCATCTCGAAATTACGCTTAATCACGACCTTTGGAATTTGTCCTCCCTGGATACACACACACACACACACACACACACACACACACACACACACACACACACACACACACACACACACACACACACACACACACACACACACACACACACACACACACACACACACACACACACACACACACACACACACACACACACACACACACACACACACACACACACACACACACACACACACACACACACACACACACACACACACACACACACACACACACACACACACACACACACACACACACACACACACAAATACGCACACACACAAACACACACGCAGGGCATGTTTACCTATGATTTGCTATTCATAGACCAGCGAGCGATATATCCGTGGACATATATCGCGGCAAAGACGAATTGAGAAATAGCCCCCTGCATTAGAATATATGTATGTGTAGTCAAGAAATACACGCACAATCGCACATGATATATATATATATATATATTATATATATAATATTTTATATATATATCTGTGTCAGATAAATTTACGCTATTGCTTAAGTTCATTTATATATAATCTAAGACAGTGATATATTTATTTATTTATGTATGTATATTTATATATAAATATATGTAAAACCGACTGCGTGTATATATATGGGCGTTTGTATATATATATATATATATATATATATATATATATATATATATACATATATATATATATATATATATTCGTAGGAACGTGTTTGCTATGTATGTGAGTGAATATGTTATAAAAGTGTCGTAGGGTCTGTAATTTTCACGGCGATGGTCAATTTTCAGCCACAGGTGATTGAGACAAAAACGCCCACAGACAGATGTACAGACAGACAGACAGACATACATACAGACAGACTAACTGATATGCAGAGAGGCATACCCACAGATAGGCCTATACTTGTATACAGATGGATATACAGAAAGACATACAAACAGTCAGGCATACAGGCAGGCAGATACAGACTGACAAATACATATACAGGCAAGCATACAGAACAGCAAAGAGACAGAAGCCGACGTTACCGAGAAACGTGATCGAGTGCTGGAGGTCGGTGATAAAAGAAAAAGAAATTATCTGTGATGCCTTGTGCATTTGACACAGGCGCCATAGAAGTAATACTTATTACAATTACGAGGAGCGGCGGAGTTTGTTCTCGGCCGATCGCTCATTGGAATATCGCTCATAAGAATATCAATCATAGGGAGTTAGGGACCATCGCTCATAGGTCCTTTCGCTCATAGGACTTTAGCTCATACGCTGCAATTATATGCTCATAGAGTAGGATGCGAGCAATTAACCTCCAATTAGCTATCGACTAATTAACTTCACTTCATATAACCTTTACAATTAGCCTATTTATTAAATATATGCACATTAAAGTAGGGACATTCATTCGATTTTGACAAACACATTGATTATTAAATTGCACAGATCATAAAACACATTGATTATTAAATTGCACAGATCATAATTATATGAAACAAGCAAGTGACTTCAACTGAAAATTCAATGACTAACATACAAGGAGGAGGAAGATTTTGAGGAGGAGGAGGAGGAGGAGGAGGAGGAGGAGGAGGAGGAGGAGGAGGAGGAGGAGGAGGAGGAGGAGGAGGAGGAGGAGGAGGAGGAGGAGGAGGAGGAGGAGGAGGAGATAGAATGAGGAGGAGAAGGAGAAGCAAGAAGAAGAGGAGAGGATGAATACGAGGAGAAGAGGAGAAGGAAGCAAAGGAGGGAGAAGAAGATGATGAGGATTAGTATTGAGAGGATGGGAATTGAGGAGAGTAGCTTGGAGCCTGGTATGACCGAATTCATCAGTTTTACCCCATGGGGCCAATATACGACATACAACCATCTCAACCCAGTCAGTCTCCTTTCAGTCCTCGTCTCATTCGATCCGTTCTATGACACCCGCCTTCCTTCTTTTCACCCTTCCGTCATATAAAAGAGGTTGGGGAGTAGGATATGTAGAGTTGGGTGTCGTCTGCGTAGAGATGGTGGTCAACAGAGGAGGATTCTATGAGATGGCTTAATGCAGGATGAAGAGGAGTGGACCAGGATGGAGCCTTGAGGGTCACCATAAGAAAGGGCAGGTGTTGCGAGCAGTGGCTGGAAGCTTTAACAGGGAAGGATCGGGAAGACGAGTAGGACTGGAACAGCGGAGTAGTGCCAGAGACGCCAAACCCAGAAGTTTATCGTTGAAGTAGGCTGTGATCAATGGTGTCGAATGCGGCGGAGATGTTGAGGAGACAGAGGCAAGGGACTTTCTTATTGATGGCTGACGGCATTGACCAGTTCATTGTACACAGAGGTTTCTGTGGAGTGGTGTTTAGTGAAACCAGATTGGTGGGGGTTGAGCAGTGAATTAGAAGAGAGGTTGTCGTTTAGCCAGGCAATTCGTTCGGTTACCTTAGATAGAAAGGAAAGATTGGCGATGAGACGGTAGTTAATATGTTTTCCTTGTCAAGATTTGTTTTTTAGAAGGAGGTTGACTGGAGAGTGCTTAAAGGCCATTGGGAAGTTGCCAGTAGAGCGTGAGGGATTGATAATTTTGGTGATTAGCCTACAGGAGCGAGGACAGAGGCACAGTCTTTTAGAAGAGAGGTGGGGATAGGATCAAGTTCGAATTGCTTGTTGGGAAAAGAATTTAGGAGGAGTGACATTTCTGATTCAGAGGCGGGAGAGAGAATTGGAGGCGATGACTGAGAGGCAGGAGGAGTAGCGTTGAAAGAAGGGAGTGATTCAGTCTTGGAGGAAGCGTGGGGAGTGTAAGTCTAGAAGAGATTGTAGTGAGAAGCGAAAAGATGAGATTTTGTGCGAAAAGAAGGAACAGACGTTTTCAGGGATAGAGGGGGAAGGAAGTAAGCTAGGGAGTGTAGAGGGAGACTTGCGATGAAGGAGAGAGCTGACACCCCTCCAGGTATGTTTTGTGTTGGAGAGCTGGAATGGATGAATGACGAATAGTATTTTTGGCAACAACAATGAGTTGGTGGTATTTATTTGTGACTGATTTAAGCGTATGCGAAGGCTTTTGATTTAGGTGTGGGTCAATGGTGCGCTTGTAAGTGTGTTCAAGGCACCTACGAAGGTTTTAAAGACTTAGAGTTATGAAGTGAACCATAGGTTACTGGTATATGTACTGTGGCGCTTGAGTGTCAAGAAGGTTGGATAGTGTGGAATTGTAGCGGGAAAGGAGGTCATCAAGGGAAGAGGGAGGATTGAGAACCAGTTGGGAGTCAAAGATATCTTGTATGAAGGCCTGATGGTCAGTGGATCCGATGAGACGGAAAGAATGAGTGGAAGGAGGGGCCGAGGAAAAGGCTTAACTTCAAGGTCAGCCATTATAAGGTAATGATCGGTACTGTTGAAAACAGAGTGAGATAAAGTGGGAGATAAGACGCCTCTGTCAAGGATGTGGTTCTTGATGTGGGTCGGGAAGTTGACGTGTTGGACGAGATTGACTAATGAGAAGAGGTTCAGAAAGTCAGAGAGGGTCAGAGGGTTGTTAAAATGTATATTGAAATCGCCAGTGAGTAGGAACTCGTTGAAAGAAGTGGCAGCGAGCGAGAGGAGAGAGCCAAACTCAACGAGAACGACAGAGGGTTTGGAGGAGTAGGATAGCCAACCATTCAGCCACGCTGGCTCTGTAGTACCTCCTGAAGAGGCGCTATATAAATGATCATTAAAAATTACAATACATACATCGATATATCCAGCTAACCAACTATAAATCCGCCCATCCATCGATTCATCCACGCAGGCTCCTGCCAAGCGGCTGAGCTCATCGCTCGATCTTCATATCGTCGAGTCTTTCGTCAGTCATTCGCCAGAAGTCGTCTTTGCATCGGTCTCTCCGTCTCTCTCTTTTCCATTCGACTCGTCACCGATCAACTCGTGGTAGCAGTTCAACGGATTCCAGTCAAACCTCGGCCGCTGTAAGTTGCTCTGTCTGTCTCTCTGTCTCTCTGTTTGTCTGTATGTCTTGCTCCATGTTTTAATGCAAATATTATTGTATATGATGCTCTACAGACTTTATTCTTTTACTGATTTTGCTTCTATTTCTGTGCTCCTCTGTCTGTCTGTCTGTCTGTCTGTCTGTCTGTCTGTCTGTCTGTCTGTCTGTCTGTCTGTCTGTCTGTCTGTCTGTCTGTCTGTCTGTCTGTCTGTCTGTCTGTCTGTCTGTCTGTCTGTCTGTCTGTCTGTCTGTCTGTCTGTCTGTCTGTGTAACCATTAATCGCTGACATTTTCTTATTTTTAGGTTTCTTTTTGCGTTATTTGCAGCTCAGTTTTGGTGCGCCATCGATTGACGCCTCACGTATTAGACAGGGGCTCGATAGAAGTTACTAATTACAATTAGTAATATATGCCACAAGATGCGCTTCATAAGTGTTATGTTAGATTACCTTACTACCTCAAATTCACTGGTCCTGAGTCCGAGGTTTGAATCCTTGACTTTGATGTAAAGTTTCCGATGAACTGGTGAACTGCGTAACAGAAGAGTTGCCACGATGTCGGTTGTCATGCTGTCATTTTTGTTCTGCTGTCGGTTTTGTTCTTGTCAGTTTTCCTACTGTCGGTTGTCTTGTTGCTGGTTGTCCTTTGTCAGTTGTCCTGTTGTCGGTATTCCTACTGTCCATTGTCTTGTTGGTTGTCTTGTTGTCGTGTTGTCGGCTACACTATTGTCGCCGATTTGTTGGTTTCCTGCTACCGGTTGTCCTGAGGTCGGCTGCCCTAGTGTCAGTTGTCAATTGTACTGTCGGTTGTCCTGTTAGTGTTCCCTATTGCTGACTGTCTTGTTGTCGGTTGTCCTGTTGTCGGTTGTCCTGCTATCGGTTGTCCTGTTGTCATGTATGCGCTTCATTGAAGTATCCTTGGGGTGAACAGTGGCGGAAACAAGAAGTGGTCAAAGGGGAGCAATTAGGTTTCGGGAAGGGTAAATTTCAAGGAGACCAAGCCCCGAGCATAGTTCTTATGGGGACCGTGACCAAATTATCAATACAGTACAATGGAATATGATACAGTACGATACAAAACAATGGAATATCGTACAATGTAGGCCTAATAAAATAGAATGCAATACACTGCAATGGAATATCATACAATGGAACATCATACTCTATGCCAGTGTAATACAATGGCATAGAGTAAAATACAATGGAATATAACACAATGCAATACAGTTTTAATACAACCTAAGCAGTCAGTCAATCCGCTCTTCCAAAGGTGTGGATTCTGCACCATCCTGAGAGCGACAGAGACAGACAGACACACAGACACACGCACACTGAAAGAGAGGGAGGGGAGAGAGACTGGCCACTCCGGCCTCTGGTCTAACTGAACCCAACCGACCCTTTGACGAACTTCTCAATGAATGAATGAAAAGTCACTAAATTCAATGGCGCTGCGTTTGGAAACTATGGATTGACAGGGAATAAGAGCCTGAGTTGACCTCAAAAGGTAGCCATGGGTATGTGTGTTATGCTAGCGCCTTCGTTTTCGTAGCCTGATTTCCACAGAGGGTTAGGGTTGTTGGTCATTCTAGTCAACTCATCCTATAGTTGAATTCGCTGGGGTCGCCAGTGGAGGAAAAATATGGTCAAATCTCTCGCCCTGGTGGAGATTTGAACCCCACACATAGGCCTATAGGTCGACAGTCCAACACTGACCACTAGATTACTGCTCTACAACAGTGTCTGGAAAAAAGAGACAGCAATGATATCTGGAGGTCATCGAACACTATTAGCCTAAACCACGTAAAACAAATCTTTCGACAAATCACTGCTCTAGATAAGGCTGCGCAAATCTTCGCCGGAAAGACGCTGGTGCCCCGTCGTTCATACCGCATGGGACCAGCGTTCGCTGGAGGGTTTGCTTGACGGCGCCGAGAAACCGGATGTCAAAATTAATCCATCAGATGTCGAAAGCCCACTGTGCGGTCGACCTCTCGGGGAAGAGACAATCGCAGCATATAGAGTAATCGCAAGGATTAACTTAAATGAAATAGAAGACTTGCGTAGAATTTTTCAGGGTTTCTTAAAAGTCGGTAAGGGCTCGCCGTTATCAGCGACAGTCGCTAAAAGAGGTTAGACCTTATCTGCCTTCTGAAATAGGTTTTGACTGAGCGTTATTCATAGACTATTTTCCATTGTTGGCACTGGAGAAATCTCGAGATTTCTATTAAGATTCGAAAGCCGGACTAAATATTGTATGTTTGTGTTGTTTTAACAGGGGGCCCTACCTAGCGGGACACGATCCCTTCTGGGTCTCCCTTTGGGCTCCAATGTGTTCGATTGCTATGAATCCACTTTATCAACCAAGAACGATCATTGTAGGCCTATGTACTACAGTAACATTATAATTATCATTGGTTTGTTTGATCGGTTTCTTTTGTTCATTCTGACATGTTTTGTTCATTTTGATGTGTTAATTTGGGCCAATAAACTATTTAAGTGTTTACGAAAATTTTTTGTTTCGTTAAGGCTTGTGATCAGTAGAATATTTCTGGGACCGGGCAAGTAGGCCTATGTCAAAAGAGGGGTTTGCACATACCCTGCTAAAATTGAATCCGCGGGGAGCCGAAACTCGAAGTTACACCAATGATTGACGTTAGAGTCAAGGCTAACGTTTCAACATGGAAAATCAAGTTTTTTATTTAAGCTAGCACGAAGGTTAAATTGCTTATTTAACAGCGGACTCGATTCGGTTTACCCTTTTACTGCCCACTGAGGAACCGGATGACAAAGAGTAGGAGAAGCAACGGAGGTCGCGTCAGACATCTCGATCTAACGCCATCTATCGATTGGTCCTGTAATCCGAAGACGTAAGAATATGGAGTTGGGGATTACGCGTAATACAGGATTTAGAAAGCAATGCAATATTTGCAAGTCGTTTTGATCTCTGAATAGATCGTCGGTCGGTCAATCGGTCGGTCGATGGGTCGGTCGATGGGATGGTCGATGGGTTGGTGGATGGGTCGGTCGGTCGATGGGTCGGTCGATAGGTTGGTCGGTCGTTGAGTCGGTCGGTCGATGGGTCGGTCGGTCAGTCATTCGGTCGGTTGATGAGTCGGTTGTTCGGTCGTCGAAGGATCGGTCGATGGGTCGTTTGTTCGGTCGATGGGTCATTCGATGGGACGGATGTTCATGGGTTGTTCGGTCAGTCATTCGGTCGGTTTATGGGGTCGGTTGTTCGGTCGATGGGTCAGTCGATGGGTTGGTCGGTCAGTCATTCGGTCGGTTGATGAGTCGTTTGTTCGGTCGATGGGTCATTCGATGGGACGGTCGTTCGATGGGTTGGTCGGTCAGTCATTCGGTCGGTCGGTCGATGGGTCGGCTGTTCGGTCGATGGGTCGGTCGGTCAGTCATTCGGTCGGTCGATGGGTCGGTTGTTCGGTCGGTCGATGGATTGGTCGATGGTTCGGTTGTTCGGCCGATGGGTCGGTCGATGGGTCGGCCAGTCATTCGGTCGGTTGATGGGTCTGTTGTTCGTTCGATGGGTCGGTCGATAAGTCGGTCGATGGGTCGGTTGATGGTTCGGTGGCTCGGTCGGTCGGTCGTTGGGTCTGTATCTCCCTATGTTCGTCTGTATCTGGGTCCTTGATGGATGGATGGATGGATGGATGGATGGATGGATGGATGGATGGATGGATGGATGGATGGATGGATGGATGGATGGATGGATGGATGGATGGATGGATGGATGGATGGATGGATGGATGGATGGATGGATGGATGGATGGATGGATGGATGGATGGATGGATGGATGGATGGATGGATGGATGGATGGATGGATGGATGGATGGATGGATGGATGGATGGATGGATGGATGGATGGATGGATGGATGGATGGATGGATGGATGGATGGATGGATGGATGGATGGATGGATGGATGGATGGATGGATGGATCTATTCTGTCTTTATCTCCTTATGTCTGTCTGTCTCAGTTCTCTCTATTTTCTCTGTATCTCTCTTTTCCCCTTTGTCCATGTCTTCAAGTAAACAGCCTGAGGCGCAGCGGGAAAGAGCAATCGAAAAGCATAATTCAGTTTCCTTACAGCTCAGGAGAAGAATCGTCAATTTCTCAAGGCATCCTCCAGGATTCGAACCCCAGATGAGTAACTAAGAATGTCTACCAAAATGCATGGAGAGATGTGCAGTGCACAGATGCTGATTTATGGATGGATGGATGGATGGGTTAAGGTCAGTAGGTCATCGAGTCATACAGGTGGACGCTGTGTTTGAGGTCATTAAGGTAAATGTAGAAAGTGTAGACGTTTGTAAAGATTGCTTGCTTACTTAGGTTATCGGGTCATGCGAATGAAGTGGTAGGTAGGTCACCTGAGAAATCGGATCACATTAAAACGATGACCGTTGGGTCAATAAGTTCATTGGTCAGAGATGGATGAATGGATGGACGGACGGACGGACGGACGGACGGATGGATGGATGGATGGATGGATCTATGCATGCATGAATATATCGATGGAAAGTCAAGTCGTCAGAAATACGGATAAATTGTCCTGTGCTGTTTCAGAAAATGGCAAGAAGGTAAAAGGGCATTAGAAGTTCTCACATACTGGTTCGAAGATATGGTTCCATACATGTGACATCTCTGCATGTGATGTCCGGGTGTTGACACAGACTGCGCCATTTGTCAGAGTTGAACCACAACATTCTTCTAACCTGATGACCTCTGAACTTATTGGTCATCGTCTTAGTGTGATCCAATTTCTCAGGTGACCTACCAACCACTTTATTCGCATGATAACCTAAGTAAGCAAGCAATCTTAACAAACGTCCACACTGTCTACATTTACCTTAATGACCTCAAACACAGCGTCCACCTGAATGACCCGATGACCTAGTGACCCTTAATGACCTAAAATTTGTCTGGATAAAGGAGGGTGATACTCATCATCTGCGTCCCTACACAGCGTCCTTAAAGCATTTAACTAGTGCCAGTCTCAAGTTTCGTTAAAGGAGGAGGGCGAAGTAAGATCTCAACTGATCAGTTCATTGAAAAACTAGTAGGGCCTCTGGACATAGGACCATGGACCATAGGTCGATGTAGAAACACGTTTACATTTACCATTTATGCGAAGTAAAGCCGGTTCAACGTGTAAACACGCCGACTTTCTTCAATTAAATTGTAACCGTAATTGGGCATTTATATAGCGCCGCTCAAAGGGTAGCCTAAACAAAATCAGAGGCGCTCTCTGCGCTAGCCTATAATAATATATGATGCTAAATGTCATTTACAAATAGATTATTACATCACTTTTAGCAAAACAATGCACAGTAAACTAGAGGAAGAGTCACGAGTGGTAGGCCCACGCACACACGTGGAGCCAACCAACGGGTTTCCGTCGACAGATGGCGTTGATGTTCAGAGCTCATGCAGCAAGTACTGTGAGCGGTGCTGCATTGATGTAGCAAAAGCAGAAGGCGATGACCCTATCGTTAGAATAATATTTAGCTGCATGCCGACATCCAAGACATGCATTGTGTTCAGGCAGCAGTGAACTCCATTGGTTCAACAGCTGCTCTTCCCTGGTGAACTAAGCAAGTTTACAGATTCTTTGTTCGAGTGTTGCGATTCGGTTTCAGTTTCAAATATTATAATAATAATAATAATAATAATAATAATAATAATAATAATAATAATAATAATAATAATAATAATAATAATAATAATAATAATAATCTTTTTCTTTATTAATTCAAACCGACAAACGCAGTAAGATTACACTGAGACATTACAGTACAATAATCAATATCTTAACTAAACACACGTTATCAATATTCCACATCTGCCTGAAGCATAGTTGTTAAAAACGTTAGAAACTAAATTTAAAAAAACGGAAAAAGCGTCGATTTTTCCCCCAAAAAATTAAAAACGGAAGAAAAACGAAAAAGAAAATAATTTGACTTTGTCACATCTTGTAGGCTCTACTGTAATTTTAAATTAAAAGCCATGTTTACAGAATATAGGCCTAATCTGCAAATAACACAATTTTATTAGTAAACACTAAGTAACATTATATCTACAACAATTATTTTATTTCTTATAAGTTTGGTTTAATAAGAAATTGAGAAATTAAAAATTTTCAAACTTAAATTAACTGAATCCTTAAAAGTACGGAGACAACGTAAGGGACATCAGACAAAAATAAAATCATTAAAAAATAAAAGACGAAAAAAACAGAAGAAAAATAAAAACGAGATTTTTTGGGAAAAAACGAAAAAAACCGGTTTTAATAACTATGACCTGGAGGGACTGATACCGGTTGTGTATTGTCAACTAGATTGCGTCAATTATTACCAGTAACTTCAGATTGTTTGCGGAAAATTCTTGCTGCAATAATGTCACTGTCACCGCACTCTATGCAGATGGAGCGTATAATTTCACATTACAACAATATCCGCTCACCACGTCGCTTATCCATAACCATGGATACTGTAAACAAAATGATCGCCTTGCTATTTCACTCAATGGTGTCGGCACAGCCAATTTCGATCCTAGACCATGTGTTGAACAATTTCTATCAACTCCTAGACGTGGCGCATCCATCCCTCAGTCCGCCCATCCATCCATCATCCATCCATCCATCCATCCATCTATCCAACTATCCATCCATGCATCAATCCAACCATCCACCATGGGGTTCGAGATCCATGCAGAAGCATATGCAAAGCGTCTTTATGCAGAAAAGCTTTTTGTAGAAATGACTACAGTCAGAGCCGTTTTAAGGAGTTTGGGGGCCCTAAGCACAACCCGCACAAACCCTAAATAACCTTAAACGTAATCCAATTTCCGTCTCAATATCTCAGTCTCAGATACAGAGTATTGCATTAGTGCATTGTACGTGCATATGTGTCATTTTGTTAAATTTATTAATATAGTATACTGTTACTAAACTCATAATAACACAGCTAACACATCAATCTTTGTACTACAAGTGTAAAATAAAAGTTTAGTTTAACATACTTTACAGCTTCCATTGTTTATTTGTTATAGGCCTACAAACTGAAAGTGTGATTATAATGAGTAGGCTACATGTTTGCTATACATGGATTGTGACTTTGTAACGACAGTTTCTTACAAACATCGCTTTCGAGTTTTGCTCTGAGCAAAGTCTTTTATAATATCATCGAAATTCAAAGACTCCAACACATCTGATTCTATATGCTCATGACAGTTCTTGCATCATACGGCTGCGAAGCTCGTTCTTGATTAATTTAAGTTTTGAGAAAGAACGTTCACCCGTACAGTTTGTCACCATCATTGACAGAAAGATTGATGACCCGTCGTTGTTGAAAACAAGCGACAGACAAAGCAATACACAAAGCAATACACAGACTTCTGCGATGGAGAAAAGAGCAGCCACTCGCGACAAACTGATTCACCACTTCGCAGTTCACGACGGAAACAGGAATCAGTTAAGCAACGTCTATGCAACTTATCTCCCGTTCGATACACGCGTTGAGTCGTACTAAAGTCAGACTCTATATGCTGGCAACTAGCAGGACCTTTACGAATCCAATAAGATCGCAATTCCTCCGTGATTGGACTCCATAAGGCTGCATCAGTCGGATAGTCCGCTGACTCAGTAGGGCTTCCATCTTGCGAAATAGGCTTCGAATTTTGGTGTTGTGACAACATCTGTACTTTCGACTGGTAGACCATCATCTTGCAGCGACAATAACTGTTCATCTTTATCGCAAACAATGACATCAGTAGACGAGTAAGACAACGTAAGAGTATCTTACGTCTCAACAATGTCGGACTGCGATGATGATTGTGTTTTCTGACTTTGAAAAAAGAAGATACTTTTGGATGTTTGTTCGACATTTCAATTTCAGTTGCTTCCTTTTTTCTCTTCGCGGCACCACTCATATATAATTTCTACGCATTTTTGATGGGTTGTCTGATATTTCGTTTAATTGATCGTAGGCCTAGTGATAATTGGCCAAAGTTGCAAATCGGTTTACCGTGAACGACGGTGATAACTGACAATCAGAATCTTACTCTGCATAACAAAAGGGTATAGAAACTATCAAAAAACCTCAACCTTATACATTGGAGGAGGTGGAAATGAAGTGATTTTGTTAAGTTAAATAAGTTTGCCAAGTTCACTACCGACTCAGTACCGAGCGTCGACACGCCAACATCATTCTATTTATCCTATTTACTGTGCGAAATTTGATACGCTTTTTGCCCTTTTTATAATTTAAAGTTTAAAACAATTTATAAAATGACTAGATTTTAGGACAGAGAGATTTAATATTAAAAATTAATATTAACTTACCAAGACATAAAAATTCCTTGAATAGCGTTGTGAAAAAGCAGACAAATAAAAACAAACATAATAGCCAATAGCCTACATAAGTTGTGCGCCATCCTCGCCATGCGTTAAAATTATTGATTTATTTCTATATCGCTCTGATTTTATTACCAATAATTATATTTAACTAAAAATGCAGACCGCAGACATTTGTTTTAAAAAAATAATAAAAATGTGTTATTGTTCTTACTTTACTTTGCAGAATTGTTACTTGTTAGAACAGAACTTATAATATTGTTATTTTGTTTCTGGGCCGCCGCGGGGCCCCCCCGCTGCGCGGGGCCCTAGGCCCGGGCCTCGCGTGCCTATGCCTTAAAACGGCACTGACTACAGTCACAACACCCTTTAGTTTAGATCAATAAATTTCAGTGAATAACAGTTAATAGCCGTGTTACTGTTCTAACACAGTTACAGTAAATCTAAGTATTGAACGACATTGGCGATTATACCCTAATTATTGCATTGGAAGAAAGCGATTTAAAGGTGTCTAGAATAGATGCAGTCTGACATTTATTCTTGCGGCAATCAGAGCCGTTGACGTAGACCTGATGTCACCTTGAACGAGCAGCAGAATGCGTTTCAAAGTTAATTTTTTTTGTTTCCAGTGTTTTACGACATCTTTTATGGGTGCCAAAGCCCTTGACGTCGACTTTACCCTACCTATGAAATTCTATCATGCTCCCACATTTCACTAATAAGTAACTGAACGATGTTGTCGAGTATTTATTATAGCATAGGATAATAGCGATTTAAAGGTGTCTATAGATCTAGCCTAATAATAATAATTGGCATCTATTGTTTTGGCCACATCTTGTAGCTCCCAAGGTAGCTAATGTCGACCTTAATTTATTTCAGCTGTATTGTGCACGATTATGGTTGCTATTCGACAAAAATCACAAGCCTACAGCTTTCTTAAGGGATCACTTAAAATATTTAAAATAGTTAATATAACCTTCTTCTTCTTCTTCTTCTTCGTCTTCTTCTTCTTCTTCTTCCTCTTCTTCTTCTTCTTCTTCTTCTTCTTCTTCTTCTTCTTCTTCTTCTTCTTCTTCTTCTTCTTCTTCTTCTTCTTCTTCTCCTTCTTCTTCTCCTTCTCCTTCTCCTTCTCCTTCTCCTTCTCCTCCTTCTCCTTCTCCTTCTCCTTCTCCTTCTCCTTCTCCTTCTCCTTCTGCCTCTTCTTCTCCTCCTCCTCCTCGTCCGTCCTCCTCCTCGTCCTCCTCCTCGTCCTCTACCTTCTTCTTTTTTCTTCTTCTTCTTTGCTTTCTTCGCATTCCTCGCATTCTTCTTCTTCATATTCTTCGCATTCTTCTGCTTCCGTCAGAAGTGTGCCGACGATGAGTTTTTTTTACAAGATGGGTTCATTTCTTTCTGTCTCTGATAGTATCCAGGGCCGTTTTTGTGTCCATGTCTTGTTCTTAAGATCTTTTATCACGTTTTCCATCCATGTCCCTGTTTGTCTTTGACTTCGTGTTCTCTCCACGTGGCAATGTAATGCCATTGCTGGTAATCTCTTGTAGTCCATTCTTGCAAGATGCCCAAACCATGTCAGTCTTCTTTTTCTGATCTTTTCTACTAGTGTTCCTCTGTCCCAACTCCTTCCGGATTATATCATCCAACACTGTATTATCCACAGGATTCCTTTCAATATACAGATCCTCATAATATATATTTCAATCTTTAATTCACCAACACCTTGGTAGTACAAAACTAGAACAATATGAAAAATAAAACAAAAAACTCAATCACTTTAAGTTTATAGTGTTTTAGAGAAACCACATACAAATCTTACAACAATGTAATAATGCTTCCAGCCCTCCACCTGTTTTTGATATCTGCCATGTTGTCCAACAGCTTAACATTTTTGCTTTTACTGTTGTTAGTCTTGGGCTTAAGGTTCCACAGATTTAATTTATTGTCTGAAAAAATTTGTGAGGATTTTGTCTCCTGACACTATTCTCCACCTCAGTGCATCTTTCTTGCTGCCATTGCTCCTTACATTATACTTCGCTTTCTTTTTAATATCTCTTTTTATCTTGTTGTGTTATGCTAAAGATATGCGAAAGATAAGTAATTGAAGGAATTTGGCGAGTACCGCATTTATTATAGCATCGGAAGATAACGATTTAAAGGTGTCTATCGATATAGCCTAATAATAACATTTGCATCTATTGTTTGGCCACATCTTTTAGCTGCCAAGGTAGTTAATGTTGACCTTAATTTATTTTAATTGTATTGTGCATGATTATGATGGCGATTCGACAGAAATCACAAGCCTACAGCTTTGTTAAAGGATCACTTAAAATATCTAGACATAGGGCCTAGCGGCTAGGCCTTAGCCTATAACATTACTAGAAGCCAATAATTGAATTATTCAATGTTTAGCGACAACTGGTAGCTACCTCGATAGCTGACGTCGACATTACGTCACCTTCAAAAAGCAGCGGAATTAATAGTTTCTGGTGTTTAAATGGATGGATGAGATTCACGATGTAACTGGCATGAATTTGGAAGAACTAAGAGACCTGACTTCGAACAGGAAGCAATGGAAAATGTGTATCATGACGATCGCTAGAGCTCCAGGAGTTGACAGCACAAGGTGACAAGGTGGTGTTTAACAACATCGTATGGCTGCCAGGGCCGTTGGATCTCCCCTCTTTTATCCAGGCTTGGAACTGGCAACATCAGAAAACGGCAGCGAATTTTGAGCTTCAGGTAGCGCTTGGATGGATTGATCCAGAGTTTAAAGGCATCTTATGGCAACAAAGGCCGTTTACGTCGGTAGAAATTATTTTGAACTTTCCACGCCGTTCGTATAATTATGGAGGAGGAGGAGGATGAGGATGAGGATGAGGAGGAGCAGGAGGAGGAGGAGGAGGAGGAGGAGGCAGAACAACTGCATGTCTAATTTGTGTCTAAAGTATGCATTGCAATATCCAGTGTTTCTTTCTAATATCTTTTCTGAGATTCTGGAATTTGTCGTAAGCTTACCTTACCTAATTGGACCTAAGTAGGCCTAATATACGAATATTCGTCCCAGTTGGAACTTTCATATAAGGATCGTTTTGCAGCAAGTCTATACATGTGCCCCAGTTTACTTACGTGAGCTTTGTTGTCCTGTCTCTTATGTGACTGGCCGCCGAGCCCTTCGCGCTTCTTCTTCGGGTGAGCTCTTGGTTCCTCGTTCTACCACCACAACTAGGCAGCGTCGTTGTTTTCTCTGTAGTTGGTCCCTCCATCTGGAATCAACTCCCATTGCAGATACGCCTGTTGCCTAAGAAAAGTTCGCTTGTTTTTTATAAGCTACTTAAGTCCAGTTTATATTGCCGTGGTTGGGCTGGGAGCGCTTTTGAGTAGGTAACTTAAGGGGGAGCTATACAAAAATTTTAAAATGAATGATTGAATGAATGAATGACTGGCTTCATTGAAAATGTGCCGGATAATGATGTGCCTCATAATGTTATTGCTGCTGCTACTGATGATGATGATGACGATGATGATAACGATGACGACGATAACGACGACGATCACGACGACGATCACGACGATCACGACAATGATGACGACTATGACGACGACAACAACGATGACGATGATGATGACGACGATGATGATGATGATGCCATCAACGGCGACAATGGTGCTGACCAGAGCCTTCTATTATAGAAGGCTCTGGTGCTGACAATTCGCGATAAGACGTCGATGAAAATGAATGGACGGACGGAAGGACGAATAAGTTCTTTCCCAACTCGGGCAAAACAAGTAGCATCGCGAACAGGCACAGTGGCCCCAGTTTTGAAAACAATTCAACCGATGGCAGTCTATCACGTGACTCCTTTCTTATGCAGATGAGACTGAAAGGTGTTTTCGTGTGCTGCATCCTGCTCCTCCTCCTGCTTGTAATGGACTCGTCATGCGCAAGCGCACTAGACAATCGAAGGCGTGGCTTCCGCAATGGTGCCTCGGACAGATTCGCGCACGGATTCGGAAAGCGCCTTTCAGGAGGTGGCGGAACAGGTGGCAGTGATGGTGGTGGTGGTCGTGGTAATAGCAGAAAGATCCACAACAGGTATTGTGGTTTCAATTTCGATTTTGGAAAACGTAACAGGAGTAAAATGAGTCGGTCAGTGTGTCACCGCTTGACCACTTCTATTCATCCATCCATCCATCCATCCATCCATACATCCATCCATCCATCCATCCATCCATCCATCCACCGACCCACCCACCCACCCACCCATCCATCCAAATCCACCCACCCACCCACCCATCCATCCATCCATCCATCCATCCATCCATCCATCCATCCATCCATCCATCCATCCATCCATCCATCCGTCCGTCCATCATGTCTATCCCTCAATCCATCCATTCATCAATACACTAATCCATCCATCTATCTACCCAACCATCCCTCCATCTATCCATTCATCTATACGTCAATCCAATAGTACATGTATACATTCATGCATGCATTCATTCATACATGCATGCACACATACATACATTAATACATAAACACACATACGTACATACATATATACATACATTTATACAAAATACATACTGCATTTATACATACATACATACTACATTTATACATACATACAAACATACATACATACATACATACACACACATACATACATACATACATACATACATACATACATACATACATACATACATACATACATACATACATACATACATACATACATACATACATACATACATACATATGTATGTACACACACAGATACATACATACAAACATAGATAAATTCATGCATATATAAATACATACACACATGCATGCATGCACACATACATATACGCACATACATACATGCAAACATGCATACATGCATACATACATATATACATAAACAGTTACACACATACACATTCATGCAAATAAGTGAACATACATACATGAATATACACATAATTACATATGCACATACACGCATATACATAATACACATACATGCATACACAAATACATACATATATACATACATACATGCAATGTCATGCATGCATACTCGCATACAGAGATACGTACATACATACATTTATATATACGTGCATACATACCTAGATACATGCATACATATATTACATGCATACATATATTACATACATACATACATTCATACATACATTCACACATACATACATAGATACATACATACATACAAACATATATACATACATATATATATACGTACATATAGATTTTATGGACATTTCGTGCGTATACAGAAGTTGTAGCATGCTTGCATTAATACGTGGTGTTGTTATTATAAGCGCTTTCATGTATTCGTTCACTCATTTAATGGCAATTAGTCCACTTGTTATTTTTTATGTTCTTCAAGAGAGGACTGTTCTTCGTGTTGTAGTGATCTCAAAAAGGAACCACCATATTACCGACTGACGTCATTGATATCCGGGTCGCCATCTTTGTATCCGAATGGGTCCTTAAAGAAACTGTATTTAGGTATCACAACAGTGTTTAATCTAGACGTCTTTGGCGGGAAATCTCCCCCCAACCCCAGGATTGATGTTTCCTCACCCAGAGGCCAGCAGTATTATAATGTAGAGACATTTTTGAGGAGGGAAATTCCCCCCCCCCAGGATACACGGTTTTCCCCCGATAGGTGAGTAATATACTTTTTGAGAGACGAACTCCTAAAAAAGTCTTCAACTTTTTTTTACTTTTTTGAGAGACTATTCCTATAGGGAAAGTGTAAAAAGTTGGACGAATGTCTAAAAAAAGGTCATCAACTTTTTTTAAAGATGAAAGTTGAAAAAGTCTGGATGAAAATTCAGAAACTCTTTAAAGATAGATGAAGTTACTAGAAAATTGGTTGGTCCCCCCAGAAACCTTGTTTCCCCTCCCAGAAGAGGGGGACTAGATTAAATACTGGTACCACTGGTTGGCTCTACTCGGTTAAGCTCAGCTCTACTCGGCTTGATTCTTTCCAACTCAGCTGCTATGCTCAACTTAGTTCAGCTGTCTGATGTAAAGTTATTTTCCGTGATGTAATGTAAGATAACGAAATTGGCCATTTATATAGCGCCTTCTGGTTAGCTGTCGAAGGCGCGTGAGCATTTTGCTAGTTATGTAGCGCATGTCTCTGGAGAACGGATTGATGGATGGACGGACGAAAGTTCTCACGTGCCTAATGGAGACAGATCTACGGTCGATCATGATCATTCGACCTTGCTCGATCCTCTAAAGGCTTTCGACCGTCTTGGTCCAGCGCCGCCGTCGGTAGAAGCTGTCCGCTTAGTTAGCGGCTGTCTGTTCAGTCAGCCGCTAATCCGATGCGATGCCAAATTGGTTCCGGAGCGATGATGGTTCCACCTCGGCCCACTTTTGGCAGAAACATGGTGAAGCGAATTATCAAGTATCCTCTAGCCTTTATAGGAACGTTTCACAATGGAAATATTCGAGGCCCTATCAGTCTGTAATTGTGCAATTATACGTACACGACAAAACATCATACTCACGAAATATAATTTCATGAAGCATAATTTTCACAGAACATAATTTTCACGAATCATAATTTTCACAAAACATGATTTTCACAAAACATAATTTTCACAAAGCGCAATTTTCACAAAACATGATTTTCACGAAGCAAACTTTTACAAAACATGATTTTCACGTAGCATGATTTTCACGAATCATAATTTTTACAAAACATGAATTTCACGAAGCATAGTTTTCACAAAATATGATTTTTACGAGGCATAATTTATACAAAACATGATTTTCTCGAAGCATAAGTTTCACAAAACATGAATTTTACGAAGCATAATTTTAACAAAACTTGATTTTCACAAAACATGATTTCTCAATAAATGATTTTCACGAAGCATAATATTCATGAAAACATGATTTTCACAAAACATAATTTTCACGGAACATGAATTTAACAAACGAAGCGGCAGCAAAATTGGTTATGGGCAGAACTTTTCCACATTTACAAACAAAATTCCTGGTCACGGTGACGTTATTCAATCGCAATATTTATCGGAACTGTTTTCGCCGTTGTCCCGCTTTGGCCTCACACCTGCAGACAAAATTCGCTAATCTGTTGCAATGAGCCAATCGCCGTCCGAAGGAGAGGGTTAAGGTGATGTTGTCGGATGGGGTCAGGCGATGGAGATGGTGGGAGTGATGGGGGAGGGTTATGGGTTGATGGGCATGGTAGGAAGTGCAGTAGGATGGGGTGGATGAGTGGATGATGCGGTGGGATTAGAGTGGTAGTGTGGCATTAGGGATTGGGTTGCGTGAATTGGTGAAGAAGGAAGAAAGGAAGGCAGGAAGGAAGGAAAGAAGAGAGAAAAGAAGGAAATAAGGAAAAGAGGTAAGATAGGAACGAGGAAGGAGGGAAGAGGTAAGATAGGAACGAGGAAGGAAGGATGGGTTGGGGTATAGGGGTGGGGTGTGGTTGGAAGGGGTGAGAAATTGCTGAGTGCGATCACGAACCTGAAGATGAACTGGAGAGGAATTTGGGTGGGGTATAGTGGGGTGGGGTGGGTGACGACCGACTGCGCGAACAGATGACGGATTGGTTGCTAAGGATTAAGGGTAATCCCCTGCGTCATCGTTTGCGCCGATTCTTCTGACTCTTCGTCGGGAGTCATGCTTAGCGCCTCATGAGTTCAACTGCCTGAGACGGAAGGAAGGGGAGAGAAATGGAAGGATGGAAGAATGAGATGGTGGAAGAAAGAGAAAGGCAGGAAGAAGGAAGCAAGCAAGCGAGGAAGGGCGGATGGATGGATGGTTGGATGGATGGACGGAGTGAAGTAACGAACGAACGAATAAGAGAAGGAGTCAAAGAATTAAAAGAGGGTGGGTATAGAAAAGAAGGATGGACGGAAGGAAGGAAGCAAGAATATAAAGAAGGAAAGAAAGAGGGAACGAAGGAAGGAACGAAAGAGGGAGGGGGCAGGGAAGAAGTAAAGAATGAAACAATGAAGGAGGCAGTATGGAATGAGAGGTCAAGAGGTCAGGGCAGTCGTGACTACGAAATACAAACGACTTCTCGCTGTCGTCACCGTTGGTATTATCACTTCTTATAATAATAATAATAATAATAATAATAATAATAATAATAATAATAATAATAATAATAATAATAATAATAATTATTATTATTATTACATGTGTGAAAAACACACATGTAGATGTGGCGCCACAGTAGAACCCAATGGTCATCACGGATTCTCTTGCGTCAAAGGAGCGGGAAGGCAACAACGACATAGCATGATTAATGACGTGATTTGGAGGGCTTTCACCAGAGCCAAAATACCGGCCATCAAAGAGCCCAATGGCCTCTCCAGATCTGACGGCAAAAGGCCTGATGGGGTCACCATAATACCTTGGTCTAGAGGGCGTTGCCTAGCGTGGGATGTCACGGTGCCAGATACATTTGCGGCATCATATGAACATGTAACGTCGCAAAACGCAGGAGCCGCAGCGGAAAGAGCAGCCCATAATAAGGAAAGCAAATATGCTGCCATCTCACAATCGCACCACTTCATCCCTGTGGCAGTCGAAACCTCAGGAAGCTGGCATGCTGAATCACTGGATTTCGTCCAAGAACTTGGAGCCAAGATAAAAGCAGCGACAGGTGACCAGCGTGAGACCAGCCATCTGCTCCAGCGCCTATCAGTCGCCCTACAAACTGGAAACTCCCTATCTGTTCTAGGCACCTCCGATTTGAACAATAAGGAGACGGTGCAGCCAGGACTATATGGCGGCCTATAGCCTAGATACAGTGACTGGAAACAGTAAATAATTCGTCTGTATATGAGTGTATTGGTTGTATGAAGAAATAAATTCGTATAATAATAATAATAATAATAATAATAATAATAATAATAATAATAATAATAATAATAATAATAATAGTAATAGTTTCCTAAATGACCGATAGAGAGATCTGTGTTCTTTCTGATTGTAGAACGGCGGAGAACCGTCAATCCATTTTAGAGAACAGAAGTGGAACAGAGGCGAAATGGAAGTGGAACGATTCTTGTGTTCTGGTCTCAAAGGAACGTCGCCAATTTGGTTTCGGCCGCTGTGTAGTTTGGGAACACTCCGCTAGAGGGTCATATAGATAAAGTAATCCGGAAAATTCATGACTGTCATCCTGCCATTAATCTACCTACCACTTAAACCCCACCCACCGATCCAACCATCCGTCCATTCATCCGCCCTTTACCTCGCCAGGCCAATTAACCCATCTATCCATCCATCCATCCATCCATCCATCCATCCATCCATCCATCCATCCATCCATCCATCCATCCATCCATCCATCCATCCATCCATCCATCCATCCATCCATCCATCCATCCATCCATCCATCCATCCATCCATCCATCCATCCATCCATCCATCCATCCATCCATCCATCCATCCATCCATCCATCCATCCATCCATCCATCCATCCATCCATCCATCCATCCATCCATCCATCCATCCATCCATATATATCCATCCAACCATCCATCTATCCACCAATTAACTCCTTAGCCCACCCATTCAGCTACTAACTAAGTCTGTTGGGGGACTGAAGGCGATATATAATAAGCGACACACGCACATGCATTAGTCATATCTCATACCCCACTATTACACCCTATTCCAATACACACCCCCGCTCCAACCCTTTCTCCGAGCTCTCGCCTTTAACCCTGTGACCCATACCCCATGCTTACCTGTACGCCCTATCTGGGTCACTGAGTTATTAGGTCAGTTCAAAGCCAGAAGGGAATATCCCTCGCAACCCCTTCTGCTACTCATCTCTCAACAACAAACCCTCCGCAACGTCTAGCCCTGCTCCCCATCTGTGAAAGCCCCCACCCACAAACTGATTGTCCCGTCGATAGGGGGTACCATCGTCGTTTTACGCTGAACGTTTTATGAGGGGCAATTATGGATGGCTTCTAGGGTCGTGACCCAGTCAGATTATGAAGGGGTGGAATTAATTGTCTCGCCTCTCAGACTGGGAGGGGACAGGTGGCGGGTGTCGGGTATAGATTTGGCCCTGATAGGGTGTCGTATCTGGGTGTACAATAGCCTCTCGTGTAACAATCTATTTACGTGAATGTTTAGTTTACCCTTCGGGTGTGTAGGCATAAGATTGGCGCTATAAAATTATAAGAAATGTTCTCTTATTAAAAGTTGGGCTATATAAATGCTCTGAATGAATGGAGCTATAAAAAGAATGAATATATCGCGAAAGCCACACATACAATACAATACAGTATAATACAATACAATGCAATGCAGCCTAATGCAATACAGTACAATACAATTGAAATTTTAAGATTGCCTTTATCATAGATAAGCTGCTAATCGTGATATAAAACTGTGATGATTGTTACGTAAAAGTAAAACAAGATTTAACGGGGTTACTAGTTATAGCCATGTACGGTAGACAGGAGTAAAGAATTTTGTCCAATAATAAATGCGGGTGCTCGGTAGTCTATAATTGCTTAGCATGCAGTAGGCCTACCGTCGATCGAGAGGTCGGGGGTTCAAATCCCGACCATTGTGAAAATTTCTCTAGAGATATCGGTTCCAATTATTAGGCATTCCTATTTTCCTTCACGAGAAACACATTCTACCAGTTCCACAACAATTCGGAGCAAGACAATTCGGCGCAAGGACAAATTATATAAGGACCTACACAGCTTAATTATGACGGTGCCCGTTGCTAAGTACAAGAACTGTACAGTTGCACATGTGGTCACTGTTACAGTGACCGTCCTCCGATCGACTGATTGGCGAGAGTTCGGCTTTCTGCACGAAAGGTTCGAGTTCAAGCCTCCATGCACTGAGTTGGTTACTGAGCAAGTACAAGTCCTTCACGCGCATTGTTCAACACTATCATGTTCAGTCATATGGTTGTGTACAAGCTTTTGAAGCTTATCACAAATTTATTAAATGCAGTATTATACTGTTGAATAGGTCAACTGTGAAGCTTAAAAATTATAAACGTAATTAAAGCAGATGTTTCCAAAACCATGTACAAAGTAAAGGTCGTCAAAGAAGAGGACATAGTTTGTTTCCTAAACCATCATCAACGGGGAACGGACATTATCCCCCCGGACAAAAGCCCCCCCGGACAAAAACCCCCCCGGACAAAAGCCCCCCCGGACAGAAACCCCCCCGATTTTAGCTAGGACAGAAACCCCCCTCTGTGTTATAAGCCTATATCTACATTTAATTGAGAAACTTTAATAGCCCTGTTGCCCTCGTGTCAGCTTGTTAATGATGTAAACGTATAGACTAAAGACTTGTTAGTGTCATTCAGGTGTAAAATAAGACTTGTTAGTCGCCTAGTTCTTAACTTAAGGCTTGTTAATGTCAGGATTCGCGAGGTCCGCTCCCCAAAAAGCGGGTCAGGCACAGCGCCAAGCAGTTACAAGCCGTCTCCCGCACCCTTGTTAGCGTCATGTTAACGAATGAAAGGAACTTAACTGAACGAATTTAAGTTTGTAATCATTCTTCGAATTAAACAAACTGTAAATATATATTTCTTCTTATTAAACAAATTGAAATATATTCCGACTTATGTTGAGGTGTATGTATGTATTTATGTATGTATATATGCATGTATATATGTAGGTATATATGTATATATGTATATTATGCATGTATGTATATATGTTTGTATGTATATATGTATTTTATGCGTGTATGTATATATGTATGTTTGATATATATGTGTGAAATATAGGTTATTATTTCCTAGCCGGGGGGATTTTGTCCTACCCCGGGGGGTTTCTGTCCGGGGGGCTTTTGTCCGGGGGGCTTTTGTCCGGGGGGGCTTTTGTCCGGGGGGGTTAATGTCCTACACTCTCATCAACACAGTCGGAAGACGCTAGCACGACCTAGCCTAGTCAATCCCATTCTGTAATTTTTTGGACCACCACCGGTCCTGTCATTGAAGCAGAGGCATTAATTGTTTAACGACATGCTGGAATTGCAAAGACTTGGCTATTGAAGCATCTTAACGAATATATAGCAACCGTACAAAGCGCATTAAAGGTGTCTAAAGAACCAGAGCCGTAGCAACAAAGAACGTGGGCCCCTCCGAACATACGTCCGGGCCGGGGCCCCTTACAATGCGAAAACTGGAATGCGGTAATATACAATATACAGGGTTCATATTATGTACAGGGGCGTCTACACCATAGAAACCATGGAGCAAATGCTCCATCCAAGAAATGGGGGGGGGGAGATTTCTCAGTGTGTGTGCCACCATTTTAAGGGGGAAGGAACGGGAAGGGGGGAAGAAGAGGGGGCGTTGCTCCAATGACTTAGGGGGATAGACGCCCCTGATTATGTATACATAGGCCTACGCCCTAAAGTGTACATGTATTCCATTTCCGTATTTACGCAAAGCGCTTCTTTCGAGCCTTGTTCTCCGCATATTGGTAAATCAATGCGTCATAATCCAGAGGTTATTTCTTGCCACTTTTAGGGGCCCCTTCCTTGCGGGGCCCCTCCGGTCGGAGTGTACGAAGGGCGGTCGCTACGCCTCTGTAAAGAACACTTAATTATGCGTAGTGAGTTTCAATTGTTTAGCGACATCTTGTGACCGCCAAGGTCATTGAAATCGATCTTACGAATTTTTACTATGATTATAGGCTAGCTCGATTTTGGTGCGCCATCGGCTGATGATTTCAACAATAGGCCTACATACCGGCGTTAAAAGTCATAAACATATACATATACATACACACGTATATATGTAATTAAGTATGTATATGTATGCATGTATGTTTATCATCGGGTACTTGCTGTAGCGCCTTTTCAGTACCTCATAAAAGCGCTGCCTGCTGTATTCGATCCGATGTTAAATGTCATTCCGAATAGAAATGTCATTAGCAAGCAAAACAATGCACAAAAAATTAGAAGAGTTACCAATGGCGCGCCCACGCACACACGTGGAGCCCAACCAACGGATTCTCATCTACAGTCGACAGATGGCGACATGTTCAAAATACAAATATAGATACAGTGGATATATATATATATATATGTGTGTGTGTATAATTGTATATATAAATATATATATAGACATCGACTGTTAGCATGTGTTCGTTGATGAGACCAGATATTCCCACGAGTCGCCCATGCAGCGCTATTACTGGGTCATTTCCCTGCCAAAGGTAAACAAGACGTGAAGCGCGTGAGCCGAAATTGCCTCCATACAAGACCCCACAATGTAAACTATCCACCCACTCGAGGTCGACGTGACCCAAGCGGCCACGCAAGGGCTCGCTTGACCGGACCACTTGACACTGGTCACAGGGTGGGCGCAGAGAGGAATATAGTGGAGGGGAGGGAGGACAGTTTAGCCTTCTGCCAAATGGAGCGGTCACTGACCCGATGACGTAAGCGCTGCTGCCGCTGGCAATTTAAGGCCAGGCGAATGCCAACAGGTGTGCGCAAAAGAGTAGGTCAAACCGTTGTACCGTAGTTTGCTGGTGGGCATAAACCAGGTCGAAACTAATAATTATGAAGTAGATGTGTAAGTACTTAGATGTGTAAGTTAGAAAATAGGAAAGTAGCAAATTAGTAAGTAAGTAACCAATCATGTAAAGGAATAAGTTAGTTAGACACTTAATATAGCGCCTTTAATTTCATACAATACAATAGGCCTAGTGAATTTGCTTTTGCCCTCATTCCAAAGCTTGCCTCACCGTAGTACTGACTACACTAGCAATACAATCAGACCCATAATTGCCGTTAGTTTCAGTTTGTGATGGACAGATGTACAGATAGGTCGATCTTATAAACCATGTTGGAGTGGTTAGGTTTGTTGGCTGTGACATCGAAGTACAGAAGCTCATCTGTGGACTGTGGTCACTGGTCGGTCGATGTGAAATAAGTTGTCGAGCAACCTGTGACTTGAGTCTTGATCCTTCTCTGCTTCTCTCCTTATAAGCGCCTGGAAACCATTCTACCCGTTCGTGGATTGTCATGTAATGTAAATCTCCGAAATTTCTCAGCACCACACAAAGCCACATCAGATTACCAGCTTATGCAAACCGGCACAATATAAAGTCAAATCCGCAAGAGTCATACTGCTTATTTCGTTTCGATGCCGGATCAGAATTCGGGGAGTTGTTTTTATATTAGACCGCCTATGTGGTGTTTCCCTGAGAGTGGCGCTATACAAATCTGTGATTATCATCACAGCTTCAATCGATTGGTAAACGAAGTGGGTGAGAAAAGGACTCAACCAACAGGTGACTTAGTGGCCTGAGTTTGTTTACAACTAAAGCCCCTACAAACAAGTCCTCAACTGTGGCCGGCCGCTGGACTGTGGGGCCAGTAATAAGACAGATATCCACTGGGGACCGAAATCAACGCTGGGGGCGCTAACTGCAGGGGTTGGGTGAACTTCGACCGGGTTACGGGCATTCTTTCAACCTCGAAATTTGCATAACCGCTCAACTGTCGTTTGAAATTCGAGGCTACAGAATACGTGAATACATCGCTACCTGACGCCTGACTTGTATACAAACATTTCTAAGGCCACAATTTACTAAACAAACATTTATGACCCTTTGTATCATCACCAACGCAAGTTAATTTATTACTCGAGCCGACCCTATATCGAACCCGACAATATATGTAATATATATATTTATTGTATTTAATGCTATATACAATGGTTATCTATATATAAGGCGTATTAATTCAACTTATGTATTTAAATAGGAAGTATGTGTCCAATAAACACCATAGTCTATAGGTTTATATATTACATGTATACATACTTGTATATGTATACATGTACAATAATAAACAAAACAGCATATACATTATAATATATGTATTCATCCTGTGAATAAGTGTATGTTACACAATTACTCGGATAGGCGCTTTCGTTAAACCATTCGGAACACTCGGGGCACAGGTTGCACTCAAGGTCACTGGAACATCGATCCCAATAAGTCGCTTTTAGGTTCGATGAAAAGGTCAAATGACAATCCAAGTTCTCAAACTCGGACACTGCCAAAGACAGCAGAATAGGTCAGACTGACTATTTCTGCTGTCTTTGGCAGTGTCCGAGTTTGAGAACTTGGATTGTCATTTGACCTTTATATAGCGTCTTTTCAGTATATATATATATATAATATATATTATATACATGCATACTATCAGGCCCTCCCAACCTAGCCTGGCCAAAAGAGAACAGTTTCAGGCATTCCAACAGCTGAACTACATCTTATGGTTGACGGCGAGAGGAATTTTTTACGAGTGTAGGACATTAACCCCCCCGGACAAAAGCCCCCCGGACAAAAGCCCCCCCGGACAGAAACCCCCCGGGGTAGGACAAAATCCCCCGGCTAGGAAATAATAACCTATATTTCACACATATATATCAAACATACATATATACATACACGCATAAAATACATATATACATACAAACATATATACATACATGCATAATATACATATATACATATATACCTACATATATACATGCATATATACATACATAAATACATACATACACCTCAACATAAGTCGGAATATAGTTCAATTTGTTTAATAAGAAGAAATATATATTTACAGTTTGTTTAATTCGAAGAATGATTACAGACCAACGTAAAAGTTTATAAGACTATAATGGTCCATGACGCTAACAAGGGTGCGGGAGACGGCTTGTAACTGCTTGGCGCTGTGCCTGACCCGCTTTTTGGGGAGCGGACCTCGCGAATCCTGACATTAACAAGCCTTAAGTTAAGAACTAGGCGACTAACAAGTCTTATTTTACACCTGAATGACACTAACAAGTCTTTAGTCTATACGTTTACATCATTAACAAGCTGACACGAGGGCAACAGGGCTATTCAAGTTTCTCAATTAAATGTAGATATAGGCTTATAACACAGAGGGGGGTTTCTGTCCGGGGGGGCTTTTGTCCTAGCTAAAATCGGGGGGTTTCTGTCCGGGGGGCTTTTGTCCGGGGGGCTTTTGTCCGGGGGGCTTTTGTCCGGGGGGGATAATGTCCGTTCCCCATTTTTTACAGTTTACTCATGTAGCCTCCTCGTTGAGACTACACAAAGAGTTTAAAGGCCAGACCACTGTAACATCCGATGCTTAACGACATATTGTGACTGTCACACTGTATTAAGAGCTTCCTCATATGTTCCACGCTTCTACGATTGTTCTGAGTATCGGCTTATAGTCAATGACCCAGAAAACGCTCGGAGCATGCCCCGATGCATCTATAGGCAGCGATCAATTTTCAAATATCGGTCGGTGCCAAGAGCAGACGGGGGTTTCAGGGATGAATTGGTGTTTACGTCTTATGGGCCACAACGAACTCGTGATCAGTCGATTGGTCTTCAATACAGGTCACGGGTTGAACAGATCGGACCTACTGCGGAGTTCAGAGACTGCATCAATCGGTTTAAGAGCGATCTGCGTGATAGAGGGGAGGGTAGAAATGGTGCAATCGGGGGTGAGTCCCTAGCTTTGGCGCAGATCAATTTAATAGCGAAGACGTTGTTAGAGCAAGCGGACAATCGTTACGAAAACTTGTCTTTTTTACGTAAACTCGATAAGGAAAATTAAGATGACTTCAGAGGGAGATCAAGAACGGATTGACGAGGGTCCGACTTTGGAGGACGATGACCCCAGCATCAACAACAGACAAGGTATGAGCGAGAAGATTAATAATCGTGAGTAACAGCTCAATAAAGTGTAGCCACGATGGCGGAACAATGCAGGTTCACTGTCGGCCCCCAATGAACCCGCGGCTGTCTCGGTCGTGGTTGCTACCTACCTCGACTGCCTCGACGTCGCTTTTCTAGTCTCTGAATATATTCTGGAGTTGTAATTTTCTTCTTCTGGTTGAAAAAGAGAACGGCGCTATAGAAGTCATTAGATTAGATGTGATTAAAATTACATATTTATATAGCGCCTCTTCCAGAGAAACTCATCAGAGACGTTCCAGACCTGACAATGCAAGGAAAGAAGGGATAGGGCTATTGATCAGGATGGTTTTCAAATGCGTACGGAAGAGAGGCAACGAAGACAATGGAGTTAGCAGTCACTGGGATACGCGATGTTTGCGATTGCGATTACCCGTAGCCGCCGTAACACGTTGTAACGCAACTGCATTGTGTCACGTGAGGAGTTACATTTCGAGAGTAAGCCGAGTGTTGGAAGTTTCGACAATATCATACCTTTGTCCTCGTACAATATGCAAATGCATTTGATATTGCCCTCCATCCAAAATACGAAGAGGACACACAACAGAACATCGATGGCGCTGAGCAGTTTTGAGTAACGACTTGCTCAAGGTACTTGCACAGCGTCCTCGTGATTGGAGGCTCGAACCCGTATTCTCCGATTTACAGGAGGAGCGCTCTAACCAGTCGGCTACCGTGATCCACTGAGTCCGTTATTATGTGTCGATTACGATTCTTCTAACCATGGTTTCGATTGAATTCGTGAATTAAAATAATGGCGCTATAGAAGTCATTAACTTTAATGGAATTCAAGGTATGTCGATTTTCAATGGATGACAGGATTCGAAATCCTGTCTCGCAGGTGAAAGGTCGACGCGCTGGACGTTCGGCCATCTCATCGCTGCTACTGGAGACGTTTATAAATTTGTCATATTTATATAGCACCTATATGAAGCTTGATGGTGTTGGAATATCGCACGTGAACGACTTGCTTGCACAGAAATTCTGTACGGATAGTTGTCATAGTTCTCTACACAGTGACCGTCTTATGCGAGGTTCGAACTCGCAGACGTCGGGTTAAGAGGGCGAGCACTCGAACTAATCTGGCAATGACAACAGCTCGACCATGTCCTTCCCTAAAGATTTCAACCGCAGTGGTGGTGGTGTTGACAGTAATGGTAACATTAATTGTAGTCCGTCCCCGTAATGGTGGTTGTGGTAATGATGGTGGTGGTCGTTGTCGTGGTGGTCGTTGTGAGGGTGGTGTTAATGATCACGACGATATAGATGATGATAATAATCACCACTCGATCCGTACAGAATTTCTAAGTAAGTGAGCATGCAAGCATGCATGCATGTATATATACATACATTTATATGCACAAAACCCAGTGTACATAGCGTAAATATGTAAGCAAGTAAATTAGTAAGGAATTGCGTAAATGAGCAAGCAACTTGGCAAGTAACGCAATTGTTAAGACTCCTGACGACCATCGGCCGAGCTCAGGATCTTCGGCGCAGATGCATGAACTGCGTTATTTTGAACTCTATTTCCAGGAAGTGGATTCTCTAGCAGTCGTCCCCAACTCATATCGGATTTTGCTCCACGCCACCGACAGCCTTACGACACCGAATGGATGACAGGGCAAGGTCACGATTACGACAACCCTTCTTCTGGTTTTTGTGCCATGGATGACCGTAGAGACTTCGGACCCATTGAGAGAAGCACACCAAGCCACGCTTTTGAGACCAAGGCAGGAGATCCAGGTCTGTATGTTCGTGTAAATGTGATCGTATATTTAGCGTCTTTATTTCAATAAGCAAATAATTCCCGAATTAGGGCTGGGGGAAACGCCCAGGCTTGACAACAACAATGCAAGGAAAACAGTGAAAGGGGAGCACAGCGCCTGTAAATAATGATGCATCATTTAAAACAGTTTGATAGTCGAAATTTATATAGGCCCTACATCTATGGAGGAAACTAACAGCATAAATATCTAACTTTATATTTGGTTCGAGATATATGGGCTCCCGTTTGGGGCGCCAGGTTATAACGCAAATTTGCACAAAAGACTTGGATGGAAGAAGGTAAGAGTTTGGGAACCGCAGAAGATTAGGAAGCACTGAGCCATCATGAGTCGTCCTGGGTCGTTCTCTGGCAGAGCCTTTTGTCTCTAAGGTCCTAAGGACGCTAGTTACATCTAATCTTACCTGGTTAATTAAAGTCTAATATGTTATCCATTATCTCTCATCTACTATACAGTCTGGTATGTACTCTAAATATTTTGTATAAGGTGACGTTGTATAGCGGAATCGATAAACGGACTCTGACGGAGTGTCCAGTTGATATTCGATTACACAAACCCGTTTGATTGTCGTTGTATTTCTAAACTGTTGGCGATCAATAAAGCGACTTCAAATTCAACTCAATCTGTTATCTAATTTTAACCAATCTATTCGAAACCAGTCTCATGACTTATTTGGATGTTCGTTTGCACAATTAAGACATTAATACAGCAATCGGTGGTCGCTTCATTCTCCAGAAAAATTGTAACCCATTGGAGAATAGTTTTATAACGTTGTCATCATCATCATCATCATCATCGTCGTCGTCGTCGTCGTCGTCATCATCATTATCATCATTATGATTGTCATCATCATCATTATGATTGTCATTATCATCATCATCATTATTATCATCATTATCATTATCGTTGTCACTGCATCGTCACCATAATCGTCGTCAACATCATCATAATCGTCAACATCGTTATCATCATCATCGTCAACACCTTCATCATGATCATCATCATGATCACCATCATCTGTGATGCTGATCATCCACTGACGTAGTACCGATGATGACTGTTCAGACGACTGTTCTCCCATTAAACCACCTGACAACTCTCGAAGGGATGCTACCAGCAAATCGAAGCACTGGAAGCCCAAGTCGCATCTGCTCGACCGTTACTCTAGCACAGGTGAAAGCAGTCGTCCCGCCGATCCTGACACAAGCGATGCCACCCCCATGGAGATCGACCTTCCGAATACCAGACGGGATCTTATCGAAGACAATCCAGGTCTTGAACGCTTCTCTTGAGTGATGAGTAATATATGTATGCAGTAATGTATGTATGTATTCATGTACGTATGTATTTATGTGCGTATGACGTCGTATGTATATAATTTATGTATGCATGCATTCATGCATATATGTATGTATGTATGTTTTGTTGTCATGTTGAATTGTGTTGTGTTGTGCATTGTATTAGTTGTTTTAAGTTGTATTGCATTGTGTAAGTTGTGATGTGTAATGTTACGTTATGTTATCATTATTATTATTAATTATTAATTAGTGACTTTTATAGCGCTGGTGTTCAATGCACAAGGCATCCACAAATGGAGCACCGTTCCTATGCCGTAGACAGATCAACATCCAGAAGCTCAGTCCATCGTGTTGTATTACAATTACTTCATGTTGTATTATGTTATGTTGCATTGTGTTGCATTGTCTTGCGTTGTCTTACAACCAAGGTGTTTTTTGTTATCGCAGGAAATGCATCTTCACAAAATCCGATTTCTTCTTCGTTACTTGCATCGTACTATTCGCATCGTCTTCCATTTCACTCAGTCTCTGCAGCTCCTACAATTCATTCCGCTCTTCCTCCTGCTGCCTGGCATCCTCTTACAAGCGATTGCTCCTCATCTCTTACTATTTTTCCTCCTCCTCATTCCTGCTCTCCTCCAGCTAATCCTCCTCCTCCTCCTGCCCCCTCTCCACTGTTTGTTCCATTCGGTTTTCCTCTGCAATCAGGTTCCTCTCCTTCTAGTCTTGCTTTTATTGCTCTTGCTGCTCATCCTGGGCCTGTTGCTCATCTCCTTCATCCGAATCCACAGACTCACCAGGGTCCAGTGCCCTGTCTCTTCTATCCTCCGCATCCTCCTGCTTCTTCGTCTTCCTTTGTCCGTCCTCTTGACGCTGCTCTTCCTCCTCACAATCCTCCTCTGGCTCTAGATCTCCCTCTTGAGGCCGATGATGATGACGGGGATGAATTTGATCATTCCGAGAAGGAGGAGGAGACGGAGAAGACGGAAGAGATGGAAGAGGAAAAGGAAGAGGATACGGCTTCTAAGTCGAAAGACAATCCTCCAGGTACGTCCTCGGAAAAAGTAGAAGGAAATAGAGAGATGTCTTTAGTCCAGCTAGATATAGGGAGATAGAAAGGAAGGAAGGAAGGAAGAAAGAAAGAAATATACACTGTAGATAGACAGACTGACAGTGCTTTACACACATCTTACTACACTTACAGTTCATACATGCACATAAGGACACAGGCACACAGGCATACATTTGATTGGATTAGATTACATATTTGTGCTTGAATTGTTATCAGCTGCTTCTGTTGACACTTCGAGAAACAACAAAGGGAGTTGCAAGGTCTGCGAGAACCCAGAGTCTGGCAATCACTACGGAGTCCGCACTTGCGAAGGATGCAAGGCAAGAATCTTCAGCAGCTGTTATGATAACAACGACGATAATAATGTCGATAATAATTACTATCACAATCAGTGCTTTTTCTCTGGAGAAAAAGTTCCAGAACGGAACAATAGGTTCCGGAACGGAATAATTATGGGCAGGTTAAAATCCCGAGAAAAACTGGATTGGGAGTTGGTAGGGGTCTCAATAAACACTGAAAACAGTTCAAAATACTGGATTTAAATTAAAATAATTAAATTATTGCTTTTATTATTAAAATAAAAAAATTATTTGTTAGTACATGAAAAAGGTGCCGGAACGCCGTTCCGGCGCGTTCCGGCTGAAAAAAGCACTGATCACAATAACGATAACGATGACGTGGAATATGACGATAAAAATGACTACAACAACAGCGATAAAAATTGATGATAGCAGTGAGAGTGACGATAGCAGTGGCTATAAAATATTACGATGGCAACAATGATATAGAAATAATTGCAATGATGATAATAATGGCTATATAAGTGACGATAACAATAACGATGATGAGGACAATGACGAAAAATAATATCTATAACGAAAGGGCTAACAATGACAACAACAATGATAGCAAAGGGCTATAGAAACGACGACAGTAATTGAATTTGACTGTAACAACGTTGATGACCCGGGTGTGGATGACCCGGATGTGGATGACCCGGGTGTGGATGACCCGGATGTGGATGACCTGGGTGTGGATGACCTGGAATGTGGATGACCCGGGTGTGGATGACCCGGGTGTGGATAAAATGTATGTGCTTTTCTGTTGGCAGGGTTTTTTTCGGCGTAGTACAATGAACGACGCGTACACGAAGTTTCAATGTACAGACGGAAAGAATCGATGTAAGATATCGGAGAAAAGCAGATGCAAGAAATGTCGATACGACAAATGCATCCAAGTGGGCATGAATCCAGAAGGTACACTTGTTGTTAACAATGTTATTGTTATTATTTTTATGCCCTAATGCACACATGATCCATCGGGATTTTAGATATTAATTAATTCACTAAGCAGTGTTTAATCTAGTCCCCTCTTTTGGGGAATCAAGGTGTGTGGGGGTGGGGACGAACGAGCCTCCGAAGGATGATCGCGGAGGAGGGTTCGGGAGAGGGATGTGCCCCTCCCGTTTTTATATTTTTTTGGAATTTCGACATTGTAATGGTAGCATTTTAAGCTGTCTTAACAAAATTGCTGTATTATTTTCGGTGTTGATAGGAGTGGATCAGCTTACCCTTGTTGCTCAAGAAGGTCCTGAATTGCTGAATAGGACACAATTAGCCTAGTAAAACTAGTTTACAAATGGTACACAAACCAAGCAAGAAGGATCCAACTAACGAATTGGGAAGCCATGTAGTAATGGTGTAGTTTTACTAAATGTTCAAGGAAAAAAACATTTTGAAATTTGATATTTTGAAATTTGAAATATAACACTGGAGAGAAGCCAGTTAGTTGTACAAAATAAGTATATTATAGGGCCTACACGTTATAATATGATAGTATCATATATTTTAATAGTATATAATGTCATTATATCATATAATAGTAAATAATATCATTACGAAATGTTCAAGGAACAAAACATTTTGAAATTTGATATTTTGAAATTTGAAAGATAACACTGGAGAGAAGCCATTTAGTTGTACAAATGTTTGTACAAATATTATATTAACAGTAGATTGTACTCATAATATCATAGTATTTATTATAGCAGTATATAAAATCATTATATCATATAATAGTAAATAATATCATTATATATTATAACAATATAACAGTTCATATAATATTATAATGTCAACAACAACTCAAAATTATTACTTTATTTTTATATTTCTCTGGGGAGAACGTAAATCGTGGGTGGAATTCCAGGGCTTATTCTAAGATAGCTTACAAAATACAGATAAAGACATGGAATATTAGGCCTAAATCAAGCTGCTGGTTCGCCGAGTCCGAAATAAGCCAAATAACGATTAGTCAAACGAGATTAAACTGCGGTTGTCAGTTTGTAAAAGTTTGAAAACGAAATCTTTACGAGTAAGTCGGACCATATATGGCTTCCTTGCTTTTGTGGCTGCAACTTGGCAAGGCATAGGCCTATACAAGAAAAATCGCAAATGCGTAGAGCATCTCCCAACTTTCCAGCTATTCCAAACTGAACCGGGCATAATTAACTTCAGATATCAAAATTCTTTAATTATAAGTAGCGCAGATGAGCTTTTAAGAAGCCAAGGTAACGCAGAGTAAGGTAGAATTTATACAGTGAAAGCTCCTTGTAGCAGTTCACCTTGCTGCGCCTGTTGTTCCTGCTAGCATAGAGGAGGGGGATAGAGCAATGGTAACATTCATGGCCAGGAGAGCAGCAGGAGAGCGTCAGTACGCGGTTCGATTCCCTCAACCCCCTCGAGCGGGCGCCTTGCAAGGCTGCCATAACGTGTGCTTAGTTCTTCTTCTTTAAGTTCTCTGCCCTTCGGCAGGTTTCCACTTCCAATGACGCCATTCTTCTCTTCGCTGTGCTTTTCTCTTCAATCCGCTGTATCCTTCGGTCATCATCCATCCCAGCATCATCTGTCGCGGTCTTCCTCTCCTTCTCCTTCCCTCCAATCTCCCCTCTATGATTTCTCTCAAGAGGGAGTCTCCTCTTAATATGTGTCCAATCCATTTCTTTTGTCTTTCTCTTAACGTTGTCATCAGTGATCTTTTTTCTTCTACTCTTTGCAACACCTCTTCATTTGTCAGTCGCTCCGTCCAGCTCACCTTTTCCATTTTTCTCCATATCCACATCTCAAAGGCCTCCAATCTCTTGAAATCCTCTTTCCTGATGGTCCACGTCTCCGACCCATACAGTACCACACTCCATACCAGTGCCTTGACAAGTCTCTTCCTTAGGTCTTTGCTCAGTCCTCCTTTCATCAATTCTCCTCTTTTCGTGAACGCGTTTTTGCCCAATACTATCCTTCGTTTAATATCACTATGGCATCTTGCATCTGTTGTTATCACACATCCCAAGTAACAAAAGCTCTTGACCTGTTCCACCTCCTCTCCATTTATTGTTATTTTCATTTCGATCTCCTCCTCCCCTGCACTTATCCTCGTAATCTTTGTCTTTCCGATATTTATCTTCATGTTGTATTTTATTGAGGTCCTGTTTAGTTGATCCATCAATTTCTGCAGTCCCTCCTGTGTAGTTGCCAGCATTGCTTGGTCGTCAGCAAATCTTAGGGCTCTTATGAGTCTTCCACCCACTTTTATACCCTCTCCTGTCTGTTCCATTGCCTCTTGTATCAGTTCTTCTATGTATATGTTGAAGAGAATTGGTGATAGTGGGCATCCTTGCCTTACTCCCCTACCAATTTCTCCTTCCTCTGAGCACTCCCCTTCTATTCTTATCTTTACTTTTTGGTTCATATATAGATTTCCTATTAGCCTCCTGTCCCTCCAATCTATACCCCTTCGTCTGAGTGCATTCATCAGCTTTTTCCAGTTTACTCTGTGAAACTCTTTTCTGTGCTTAGTTAAGATATTGATAATTGTACTGTCATGTCTCAATGTGATCTTACTGCGTTTGTCGGTTTGAATTAATAAAGAAAAGGATTATTATTATACAACAGCTGAACTGCTGTTATCTTTACACGTCCAATGAAACGTTACGTTCAGTTGCTTTATTTAATCGTTGTTTTTCGATTCTCTTGCGATCGTAAATCCTCAACAGGTGTCCAGAAACTATCGAAACAAAGATCGAAGAGTCAAGAGGAGACCTCTCAGAGTCTCGATCGTGACACTGTTGCGACTAATGTCCTTGCAAGCTACCGGAAATTCCTAAGCAACTCACAAACGGTAGGAGATTATTCGATTCTATTCTAAGTAATTATTCTATTATGCAATGTGTGATTATTCTTTTCTATTCTAAGTAATTATTCTATTATGTAATGTGTGATTATTCTTTTCTGTTCTAAGCAAGTCTTCTTTTCTTTTCTATTCGACTGCATTCTATTTTATTATATTCAATTCTAGTCGAGGCAATGGGTACAATACATGAGTCAAATGAGTAAATGCGTGACTGCCTAAGGAAGATGTTTAATGAGCTGTTGTATTATGTTGATGTTATTAAATGCGCATTACAGGAGCACATGGACTTAACTACAAACGGTGCCAAGTTGACACAGGAGCCTCTTGACTTAACAAAAAACGGCACCGAGTCCTTGTCTTTGGAGGAGAAACTTGAGCGAATGTTAGACGACTTCTTCAGCTTGTTGGCCGAACATTGGATTCCTTTTGCCAAGTCTATCTACTCGATCATCAACGTAAGCAACGCTTCTTTGTGTTGATGGATGGGGTGGAAAATGGATGGAAGAATGCGTGAGTGGATGGATAGATGGATGGATGGAAATATGGGTGGATAATATGGGTGGATTGGTGGATGGAGGATAGGACGAGGACGAATGGATGGATGAATGGATAGATGGATGTATGTATGGATAGCGGCGGAACCGATTGCTGGATGGGGATAGATGGATGGTTGGATGGATGAATGGATTACTTGAGGATGAATGGATGCACGTGGTATTAATAATATTGGTAGTAATATTGTAATAGTAATTATAAGCATACTGGTACAGTGGTACTAATGATAAACGATTATGACGATGACGATGACGATGACGATGACGATCTGATGACGATGATGATAATGATGGTGATAATGGTGATGATGATGACGATGACGATGGTGATGATGATGGCCGGATTGATCGTATGTTTCAGCTTCCCGTAGAAGATCAACGTCTGTTGTGTAGATGCGATGAGGTCTACATCATGTGGATCTTCCGCCTGGCAGTTCTTTGTGATCGTCAGACGCTCAGGTTGCCTCATCCCAACGGAGTCGTCCTTCAATACTCCCCAGCACTCACCCACGCGAAAGACAATCTAAGCGAAACAATGCTTAGTGCGATACTGGATCCACCACTCTCTCAACAACCCCTCAAAATGGGGAACTGGGCACAGGTCGAGGACCCTTGCCGGGTCCTTCCTCAGACACAGTCGCAGACGGAGGACGAGATGAGCAAGGTCTTCGCTCCGGTCTTCAGATTCGTCCAGGAGCTGAACAAGCTCGACCAGGACCTGACGGACGTGGATTGGGCGTGCATCTACGCGCTGACTCTGCTCCATGGTGGAAATGCCAAACTGTCTTCCGTCTCATCCACCAATCCATGCGAATGTCTCCCAATAGCTACTAGCGACATTAGTAAGTCTGTTCAACTATAGATGTATGCATTTATGCATGTACGTAAGTATGTACGTACGTAATAATGGAAGATGGCCATTGTACAAAAGACATAAGATGTAGGATTGGTGATGTTCGGGAGATTGAGTAGGATGTGGAGGACGAGTAGGTCACACAAGGGCTGTTGTATGGTTCCGAATGCTGGTGCATGCGGAAGGAGGACGAAAGGAGGCTATTGGTGGCGGAAATGAGTTGGCAAAAGAAGAATACTGGGAAGAACCAGATGAGACAGGATTCGCTGTTAGGTGATCCGGAAGAAGTTGAGTCAGATGGAGACACTCACTGGTAGACATGATTAGGAACAGAAGATTGGCTTGGTTTGGACATGAAACAAGATGGACAACGAAAGACTACAGCACTTTTATGGTCACATGGTGGGAACACGGAGCCGGGAAGAATGTGAAAGCAGATCTAAGAGATATCTTGCTTAAACCTCATTGTTGGCACACACCTGACAGAAGAGAGAAGAAGATTTATGCACGTATATGTATGTATGTATGTATGTATGTATGTATGTATGTATGTATGTATGTATGTATGTATGTATGTATGCATGCATGCATGCATGCATGCATGCATGCATGTACGTACGTACGTACGTACGTATGTATGCATGTATGCATGTATGCAGCTACATTCAGGTACACATACACAGATACATACAGATGCGACTGAAAATACACTGTTTCAGATTCGACAAACGTAGCAACTGCGAGAGCAGTGGAGTCCCTGCGACAGACCCTGAGGATCGTCCTTGAGCAGAGCCTCGAGTCACGGGCCCCAGAGGGACGGCCTCTGCTGCCCTCCATTCGCATCACCACACTTCTTTCCAACACGCGAATTGCTTTCGCGAAACATCTCTTTCATGGTCTCATCCTGTGTTACACGAAAGCGACTCGGACTCCGCTTCCGAAGATCCCAGACGCTTACTCGGTGAACTGTACCATAGCAAGCTTACTGTCTGAACCGGAATTTGAAAAGACGTCGAGGATCCCACTGTGACGTCAGCAAATCATTATGACGTAAGCAAACTATTAACTGGAAAACCTGGTGTCACATCATCTAAGTCATTATGACGTCAGCAAACTCAGTATATGTCACGAATCAACTGTGAGTCTATAAACACATGATATCATTATCAACCCTATTGTGACGTCGATGAACCATTTTGGATGTCAGAAATTCAATTACCGTTTTTGGCGGTTACGGTACTTCGACAAAATTTCGATGTATGTTTGGCTGTTATTATACTTTACCTTGCTGCAAATCGGCTGCAGAATACATGTAAGCAGGCATTAAGCCTATTTTACTGAACGGTTATTATTTTGTGCTGGTTTGCGGACATATTTCGTTCCTGTGCAAACATTGTTGTGTTGATGGTTCGGCCCCTACGTTTGGCGACAGCGATTCACATTACATTTGTTAGCAAATGCTGTGGACTTAAACATGTGGTGATGTTCCGTAAATGTAACACTGCAAGTAGCGAAGGAATTCGGTTTTTCGAGAGTTAATTTTCTGCTTTAATCAGGTGGTCTTTAAAAAATTCGTGCTTTTGCCTTGCTCAGTTGAAAATCGTCAGCTGTGTTTTTGAAAACTTGTGCAATTTGCGTTTTTAGTACATGTATTGTTTTTTTTTCTAAAACCAGGTATTGTTCTCGTCCGGTGCTATGCCGTGTTGGTTGTGGCGATTTTCAGGGTATTTTGCAAAAAAAAGATTTATTAGTGCGGAAATCCCATTTTAGGCTAATAATCCCCAAGGAAAAGCGACACGGAGACCGATTTTTTAAATTTGCAAATACGTTTGTAGCTTTGAGTATAGTTCGACTAAACTGATTTTAAAGTAAATTTGTGAGTATATTGTTAGTGAATGTTTTAGGAAATTGTCGGGTAAACGTTAAAGTAAATTTCTAAGTGATTTGTAAAAAGATGCTTTTCGACAGCAGTAATGGTTAAGCCCAAACGTAAACTAATTGCACCAAAATGTTAATAATAATATTATATAGTAGTAAATTATTATTATTATTATTATTATTATTATTATTATTATTATTATTATTATTATTATTATTATTATTATTATTATTATTAAGACTTATTATTTATATAGCCCGAGGTAGGAATGATCCCTCAGACTCTAAGAAACTATCATCGGAAGTATTTGGGTTATATTTGCATTTATAGATAGAGGTCAGTGAAGTATCACATAAATGCTTAAATGCACACATACCGCTAACAAACACATGCAAACACATGCAGATACACACATGAATACGTACATTTATGTCTTCTTCACTCACGTGCACACACATGCTCAAATACTCACATGTAAGTCAATACATACAAACTGGCTTTCACTTTGTACTAAAAATGCTTATCGAAGCGAGAGGCATACTGACAAATTTATTTTGTGTAAAATCCGTAACACCAAAATCATTGTTGTCAGTGATATTTAATAGTAACTAATGCTATACAATTAGTGTTTTTCTTTCTTATAGTTATATAGCGCCTCAACTCAATTTTTTTACTGGTCATAGGTTTCTGAACATTTTACTGTAGCTCACGGTTCAGTCTTTTCGTGGTAGCTTTGAAGCCTGATTCTTAAATCAAAGTTAGGCGTGTATATATTTTGATGACGGGAACTTGACGAAACATAGAAATTCCATAAATTTCTTTCATTGGTTTTAATTTTTTTATGTTTTTTTAAAATAAATTTATTTGGTGTGTATTTCAAGCACGTGTTATTCTAGATTTTTTGGTGATATTTTCTCGCTGTTCACAGTTAATTTCAGCAGATTTTCTGTTTAACTTATATTTTTATATTAAGTCGTCAGGAAAATTTCTTGTGCAATTTTATGCTATGAGAAGAGCGAATTTTTGAAGAAGTGCTGTTTAAATTCAAGATTATTGAACGATAAAGGACTGGTTTAGCAGGGTATAAGTTATTACAAATGTTTAGGAATTGAATAAAGATTAAACATTACAGTTTTACGATTTAAAAGACTGGATTCGAGTGTTATTTATTGATCTTTAATTCTGAAAATGTTTCGGACTCGGTTGACGATTAAAATATAAATGAAGTTTACTACTTATGTTTTAAATTAGTGGATTACCAAGGTATTACTTGTCGCGATGTTTGGAGGTGATGAGCGACTTTCTTCGATCCTGGTGCCTTTTCCGAATTGATTTCGAGTTGGTCTACGCCGTAGAAAGTAACGTCATGCTGTAGAAAGTAACGTCATGCTGTAGAAAGTAATGTCATGCTGTAGAAAGTAACGTCATACTGTGGAAAGTAACGTCCTGTTGTAGAAAGTAACGTCATGCTGTAGAGAGTAACGTCACGTGTAGAAAGTAACGTTATGTTGTAGAACGTAACGTCATGCTTTAGAAAGTAACATCATACTGTAGAAAGTAACGTCATATTGTGGAAAGTAACGTCATGCTGTAGAAAGTAACGTCATACTGTAGAAAGTAACGTGATGTTGTAGAACGTAACGTCATGCTGTAGAGAGTAACGTCATGCTGTAGAAAGTAACGTCATGCTGTAGAAAGTAACGTCATGCTGTAGAAAGTAACGTCATGCTGTAGAAAGTTACATCATGCTGTAGAAAGTAACGTCATGTTGTAGAACGTAACGTCATGCTGTAGAAAGTAACGTCATACTGTGGAAAGTAACGTCATACTGTAGAAAATAATGTCATGCTGTAGAAAGTAACGTCATGTTGTAGAACGTAACGTCATGTTGTAGAACGTAACATCATACTGTAGTAAGTAACATCATGCTGTGGAAAGCAATGTCTTGTTGTAGAACGTAACGTCATAATGTAGAAAGTAAAGTCATACTGTAGAAACTAACGTCATGCATCCTCAGAGTTCTGAGTGACCGTAATCGCTCACGGCCATCGAATGTCTGCTTACGAAACTGCAGCCAAACGTTACTGTAGAATTTTTGGAATAATCGGCCTAATGTGTCTGTTAAGGCAAGATAAATTTAAGGATGGTACGGTAGAGTTGTGTGGGATCAGATACGGAGGATCTGATACTAGTAATAATAATAATAATCTTTTCTTTACTTAAGCGCCTGCTAACCGCACTGCGCTGTAGGCCTACAGTGAACATACATATAATAGAAACGGCAGCCACGCAGGGCGCCTTACATACATGTATACAGTAGAAGCACATGATAACAGTTTTACAGGATTGGAATATAACTGTTTTATACGGCAGCCATCACGGCCTACTATTCATCTAACCACCGCTGTCACCTAGCGAGTGGAAGGCTGAATAAATCTTACGGGGTCTACGGGGTTCGATCTTGGTACCTACTGCTGTTCATGTCAGTGTGTTATCCATTACTCTACGGGGCCCCCAAAGGGTGGATAAGGCAGAGTAGGGTAAGGAGGTAAGCAGGGCATGGCAAGGGTAGGATAGGGCAGGGTAGAAGTAGGGTTAGAAGGTTAGGTACGACAGAGTAGCGTAAGGCAATAAGCAGGGTAGGGCATAGTGGTGTGGTGTGGAAGTTTGGTGGAATAGAACCATATGAATATCTTCCAGAATAGCGAGGTCACAAGGTCAGAAGGTTATGGTAAGGCGATGTAAGGCATTTATTCTATTGACTTCTGTACAGTGATGGGCACTAAACTATTTTTTTTAGTTAAACTAAAACTTTTTTCTAACTAAAAGTTGGCAACTGATTTTGGAAATTAGTTAACTAAACTAAAAAAAGTAGTTAAACTTTTTCCAACTTTTTTCCAACTTTTACGACACACATTTTCACAATAAAAGACGTTAAGTGAAATGTAATAATGCAAAGCGTCAATGACAATTTCACCTTCAAACTATGCTATGTGTGCTTTTCTGGCATACAGTTACATGTACATGTGTACTGTAAGTAGTGTATGAATTTGAAAACACAGGCTGTAAATGCTAAAACCATGCAGTGTTAGAATGTTTTTTGCTGACAGTGTTCAGTGTTCACTGTGGAAAAATAGTTGCATATTGCTGATTTTTTAGTTAAATTTTTTAGTTAGCAGCTACAAATTTTTTAGTTAAACTATGGTTTTAACTAAACTATTTTTTTTAGTTAAACTTCTTCCTTAACTAAATTTTTTAGTTAAACTATGGTTTTAACTAAACTATTTTTTTTAGTTAAACTTCTTCCTTAACTAAATTTTTTAGTTAAACTATGGTTTTAACTAAACTATTTTTTTTAGTTAAACTTCTTCCTTAACTAAATTTTTTAGTTAAACTATGGTTTTAACTAAACTATTTTTTTTAGTTAAACTTCTTCCTTAACTAAATTTTTTAGTTAAACTATGGTTTTAACTAAACTATTTTTTTTAGTTAAACTTCTTCCTTAACTAAATTTTTTAGTTAAACTATGGTTTTAACTAAACTATTTTTTTTAGTTAAACTTCTTCCTTAACTAAATTTTTTAGTTAAACTATGGTTTTAACTAAACTATTTTTTTTAGTTAAACTTCTTCCTTAACTAAATTTTTTAGTTAAACTATGGTTTTAACTAAACTATTTTTTTTAGTTAAACTTCTTCCTTAACTAAATTTTTTAGTTAAACTATGGTTTTAACTAAACTATTTTTTTTAGTTAAACTTCTTCCTTAACTAAATTTTTTAGTTAAACTATGGTTTTAACTAAACTATTTTTTTTAGTTAAACTTCTTCCTTAACTAAATTTTTTAGTTAAACTATGGTTTTAACTAAACTATTTTTTTTAGTTAAACTTCTTCCTTAACTAAATTTTTTAGTTAAACTATGGTTTTAACTAAACTATTTTTTTTAGTTAAACTTCTTCCTTAACTAAATTTTTTAGTTAAACTATGGTTTTAACTAAACTATTTTTTTTAGTTAAACTTCTTCCTTAACTAAATTTTTTAGTTAAACTATGGTTTTAACTAAACTATTTTTTTTAGTTAAACTTCTTCCTTAACTAAATTTTTTAGTTAAACTATGGTTTTAACTAAACTATTTTTTTTAGTTAAACTTCTTCCTTAACTAAATTTTTTAGTTAAACTATGGTTTTAACTAAACTATTTTTTTTAGTTAAACTTCTTCCTTAACTAAATTTTTTAGTTAAACTATGGTTTTAACTAAACTATTTTTTTTAGTTAAACTTCTTCCTTAACTAAATTTTTTAGTTAAACTATGGTTTTAACTAAACTATTTTTTTTAGTTAAACTTCTTCCTTAACTAAATTTTTTAGTTAAACTATGGTTTTAACTAAACTATTTTTTTTAGTTAAACTTCTTCCTTAACTAAATTTTTTAGTTAAACTATGGTTTTAACTAAACTATTTTTTTTAGTTAAACTTCTTCCTTAACTAAATTTTTTAGTTAAACTATGGTTTTAACTAAACTATTTTTTTTAGTTAAACTTCTTCCTTAACTAAATTTTTTAGTTAAACTATGGTTTTAACTAAACTATTTTTTTTAGTTAAACTTCTTCCTTAACTAAATTTTTTAGTTAAACTATGGTTTTAACTAAACTATTTTTTTTAGTTAAACTTCTTCCTTAACTAAATTTTTTAGTTAAACTATGGTTTTAACTAAACTATTTTTTTTAGTTAAACTTCTTCCTTAACTAAATTTTTTAGTTAAACTATGGTTTTAACTAAACTATTTTTTTTAGTTAAACTTCTTCCTTAACTAAATTTTTTAGTTAAACTATGGTTTTAACTAAACTATTTTTTTTAGTTAAACTTCTTCCTTAACTAAATTTTTTAGTTAAACTATGGTTTTAACTAAACTATTTTTTTTAGTTAAACTTCTTCCTTAACTAAATTTTTTAGTTAAACTATGGTTTTAACTAAACTATTTTTTTTAGTTAAACTTCTTCCTTAACTAAATTTTTTAGTTAAACTATGGTTTTAACTAAACTATTTTTTTTAGTTAAACTTCTTCCTTAACTAAATTTTTTAGTTAAACTATGGTTTTAACTAAACTATTTTTTTTAGTTAAACTTCTTCCTTAACTAAATTTTTTAGTTAAACTATGGTTTTAACTAAACTATTTTTTTTAGTTAAACTTCTTCCTTAACTAAATTTTTTAGTTAAACTATGGTTTTAACTAAACTATTTTTTTTAGTTAAACTTCTTCCTTAACTAAATTTTTTAGTTAAACTATGGTTTTAACTAAACTATTTTTTTTAGTTAAACTTCTTCCTTAACTAAATTTTTTAGTTAAACTATGGTTTTAACTAAACTATTTTTTTTAGTTAAACTTCTTCCTTAACTAAATTTTTTAGTTAAACTATGGTTTTAACTAAACTATTTTTTTTAGTTAAACTTCTTCCTTAACTAAATTTTTTAGTTAAACTATGGTTTTAACTAAACTATTTTTTTTAGTTAAACTTCTTCCTTAACTAAATTTTTTAGTTAAACTATGGTTTTAACTAAACTATTTTTTTTAGTTAAACTTCTTCCTTAACTAAATTTTTTAGTTAAACTATGGTTTTAACTAAACTATTTTTTTTAGTTAAACTTCTTCCTTAACTAAATTTTTTAGTTAAACTATGGTTTTAACTAAACTATTTTTTTTAGTTAAACTTCTTCCTTAACTAAATTTTTTAGTTAAACTATGGTTTTAACTAAACTATTTTTTTTAGTTAAACTTCTTCCTTAACTAAATTTTTTAGTTAAACTATGGTTTTAACTAAACTATTTTTTTTAGTTAAACTTCTTCCTTAACTAAATTTTTTAGTTAAACTATGGTTTTAACTAAACTATTTTTTTTAGTTAAACTTCTTCCTTAACTAAATTTTTTAGTTAAACTATGGTTTTAACTAAACTATTTTTTTTAGTTAAACTTCTTCCTTAACTAAATTTTTTAGTTAAACTATGGTTTTAACTAAACTATTTTTTTTAGTTAAACTTCTTCCTTAACTAAATTTTTTAGTTAAACTATGGTTTTAACTAAACTATTTTTTTTAGTTAAACTTCTTCCTTAACTAAATTTTTTAGTTAAACTATGGTTTTAACTAAACTATTTTTTTTAGTTAAACTTCTTCCTTAACTAAATTTTTTAGTTAAACTATGGTTTTAACTAAACTATTTTTTTTAGTTAAACTTCTTCCTTAACTAAATTTTTTAGTTAAACTATGGTTTTAACTAAACTATTTTTTTTAGTTAAACTTCTTCCTTAACTAAATTTTTTAGTTAAACTATGGTTTTAACTAAACTATTTTTTTTAGTTAAACTTCTTCCTTAACTAAATTTTTTAGTTAAACTATGGTTTTAACTAAACTATTTTTTTTAGTTAAACTTCTTCCTTAACTAAATTTTTTAGTTAAACTATGGTTTTAACTAAACTATTTTTTTTAGTTAAACTTCTTCCTTAACTAAATTTTTTAGTTAAACTAAAAGTTAGCAACTTTTTAGTTAACTATTGCCCATCACTGCTTCTGTATCGCCGTTATCAAAATGCACAAGACATAAATTCAATATGGCTTCAAGATAAATGGTAAACAAAAACCTTAATCTGCAGGAGACACTCATTTAAATACCCATAGGCCAGAGCAGCGTTTCCCAAACTTTTTTGGCGACGGAACCCTTATCATCTTTATTTATTATGGCGGAACCCCAACCTGAACTAAACGCACTAGCGCCTGAGATGCATAGGGCCTACTAATATATAGGCCTATAGGCTAACTAAACACACACCCATATAAGCAGTGTATAAAAACAATTTATTATCTCTTATATCAAATGTTAAAGTGTACAGTTTTTAACACCAAGACTTATGGAGCACAATATTGGGAGTACATGAAGTTTTGATAATTATGTGTACAGTGATTTCGTTTTTTCTGGTGACAATTTTTTCTATTTGGATTAATGCTAGAAAGCTGGATTCTTATGCCAGGTGCAGAATGTAGTCAATTTCTATATTTGGTTTTCGTTGCAGTATACTATATAAGAATCCAGTTTCGCACAATTATGCGTTGTGGCAAATGGCAGTACTACCATAACCACATTTCGCGACAGTGGAGTATTCTTTAATAATTATTAGCCTGATCCAGAAATTGATTCATGAAAGTTCAGTAAAAGTCTGCTTCACTTGCGAGTCCGACGTAATCTCAATAAGTTCATAATCTTTATTACACACGTTTGATGGTTTTTCGGGTATACTTTGAATGAGTTTCGAATCCAATACAAATCACTCTTTAAGGAAGGAAAGTCGTGAATATAAGCTTCATTTTTTGAACGGATGTTTTGGTCGAGAACACAATCCATTTCAATTAAAAACTCATAAGTTTTGAGAACAGTCCACATTACTAGTTTGAACATAAGCCCAGAACCCTAAAATTTCCGTCCTTGAGCCAACGCTCCATGCCAGATTTTTATATAAGCAAATTACAAAAATTTATTGCTAATACGATTATAAGATCATCAGACTGGCTGTACTTTTTTTAAACTTTTACATTAAATAATGTTCGGATTCGTTTCGTCGAGGCAGGCCTAACGGTAACAAAGATGGCTACGTCCCTATTCAGACTTACAGCGCTGACCTACATACATAGGTCCCTGCAGTGACCTTTATAATGTATAATTCTACAATCTACATAAGTACTGGATAGCTAAAGGGCTTTGAAAGTTCAGATTATCGCTCAGTGGGGGCAAAATACAAAAGTGACGACTGACGGCAGTTTTAAACTTTTATAAAACTTTTGTGTGCTTTTAAAAAGCTGTTTGGAATGTTTTATTCCAGTGAAATTTCTCACTGAAAATTCTTTTAAATTACAACTTTTCGCGGAACCCTTGTCTTCACCCCGCGGAACCCTTGGGTTCCGCGGAACCCACTTTGGGAAACGCTGGGCCAGAGAATCAGAAATTAAGGTCAGGTAGACTCATTAGGTTAGTGTAGGGCACGGTAATTGCTTCGTGGCACTTTTCCGCACTTCCTTTTAGAAACAATCTTCCTAGCGTCTTGTGAATGAATGATGGATATTTCGCCTTAAAACCCAAGTGCGATCCCATTCTACGCGGAAACACTATGCACACCGACCCTTGTAGGCGTGACAAATAAAGATCTGCTTGCTAGTGAGCATCTGTTTGACGTCTGCTTGACAGGTATGACACGTATAGCCGCTGATGTAAATACCTAGTCCCAACCCGCTAAACTAGGCCAAGCTCCTCCAGTGCTCGCACTCTGACAGTGCCAATCCCAAGCCTGGATAAAAGAGGTGGACGACGCTAATGATCTATGTTATCACACAGTGTCTTTAAACTGAAAACTACTACTACTAAGCCAGGCTGAGGAAGTGAGAAGCGGAGGAGTCAAAAGTGATGTAATAAAACTGGTACAGCGACCTGCATGAAGCCCTACATGACGTCCGTCTGTACAAGCCTTGTGTACGACGACCCTCAGCAGCCGCATACTGACTAGGATGTCCCGAACAGGTTGTGTCAAGTGGTCAGAAGGGTTAGGCAGTAAACAGGAAGCTGTTTGAGAACACTTCTATTTACTGTATAATTATAGAAGCGTTCTCAAACAGCTTCCTGGTAAGCTCTAATATAGATGTTTGTCATAATGCAGAAAATCTGCAGCAGCGCCACCAGAAGGTACAGCCTTCTTTCGTGAAGATGTTAGTTTAGTTTCGTGAAGATGTTAATTAAGTTGTAATAAGTTCATCTGCTCATTAACAAGTTTAGACGTGCAGAACTGCCTCCATTTAATTTCTAAATGCTAGACTGAAACGAGGCTACCTCTCTTAATGTAACTTCTTCCTCAATGTTCTTCCCTCGGCCATTTTTCCCTAACTTTCTTTCTAGTCCCGTCTGGTTCCTCTATCCCTCATCCTGCATGCAGTCCTTAAAGCATGGTTCTTGGTCTACGGTATTTAAGGCAGGGTGAAGGTTACACTGTTGCCAAGCAACCAATGCGTCTGCTTTTCACGTCTCGAGTTTGAATCTTGCATCTTATACGTATATGGTGCATAACCTCAAAGGCCAACATCTTCGATAAAAAGAGCTTTCCAATATCCAATACACAATGGTGTATATGTAGCGCGCTATATAAATGCATTACACTTGATTGCTCTGTATTGTATTGCTAACCAATGCAACACCACACTACACTACATAACGCTAAAACTACACTGCCCTACACTACACTCACTGCTTTGCAATTCACAGATCTACACTACATAGTGTATACCGAATTAAGCTACACTACACACAACATATCATTAAACTATACTGCATAGCACTACGCTGAATGATACTGCACAACACTGCCCTGCACTACACATAAATAGGCTACACTACAGTACACTAAACTACACTGCCTATGCCCAAAACGCACAATTTTATGTCTTCCGACACACACACACACACACACACACACACACACACACACACACACACACACACACACACACACACACACACACACACACACACACACACACACACACACACACACACACACACACACACACACACACACACACACACACACACACACACACACACACACACACACACACACACACACACACACACACACACACCTAAACACACACACACACACACACACCTAAACACACACACACACACACACCTAAACACACACACACACACACACACACACCTAAACACACACACCTAAACACACACACACACACACACACACACACACACACACCTAAACACACACAAACACACACACACACACACACCTAAACACACACACACACACACCTAAACACACACACACACACACACACACACACCTAAACACACACACCTAAACACACACACACACACACACACACACACACACACACACACACACACACACACACCTAAACACACACACACACACACACACACACACCTAAACACACACACACACACACACACACCTAAACACACACACACACACACACCTAAACACACACACACACACACACACACACACACACACACCTAAACACACACACCTAAACACACACACACACACACACACACACACACACACACACACACACACACACACACACACACACACACACACACACACACACACACACACACACACACACACACACACACACACACACACACACACACACACACACACACACACACACACACACACACACACACACACACACACACACACACACACACACTGGCCTTTATATATTACGCATTTAAAAAACTCAAAATACATACCCACTGCATCATACCACACTACAGATTCTATTTATATCTATATTTTTTACAAATTTCTTTTCCCCTCTGAAGTTGAGTGGCAAGATGCTGAGAGGATGACGAACGCCTTGGAGGACCAGTGGCATTTGCTTCATACAGCTCCGGTTTTTACACATTTACCGTTAGAAGCAATCTTAATTATTGCAATGAAGGAAAAGGTAACCACAGACTACGTTGGTTTAGCCAATCAGAAAGTAAGAGTTGGACATGCCGCTAATTAAATGCGAACAATTTGAGCAAATACCAAAGGGCGACGGTGAAAAGACGTTTGTTCTGTGACAGCGCTACTCAAGTATAGGCAAACACTGCGTCAACGGTCTTCCGGTTTCATTCGGGATTCTCCGATTTAGACCGGTTCCGACCGGTTCCGACCGAAGGATTGTGATTTCGGAATGCGGTGTTTAGCCTAGTAGAAGCGACCATCGATACACCACGCGCTGTGCCTGTGTATTACGAGAACGCAGCCTATATATAATTCCCAGATTAGACACGACATTCTCCTTTGACGGTTTGTCTAAGAACGACATGTTTAAAAATACCGACGAAAACCAAATAGTCCGTCGGCTTATGCAAGGGAAGAAGCATTTTGGGTATAATCTTCGCAATAATGTTTAAATTAATGATATTATAGTTCAGATTATACCCACATTTTGGGTATAATCTTGGCAATCATGATTAAATTAATGATATTATAGTTCTGAAGCAGAAAAATGCGGTTGCCAGTTTTTCTTTCATGGTTTACGCCCCCTAGCGGACTTTTTAGCATGACGTTATATCCTGACCTTAAAACTGCCAATTACTCAGTCACCTTGGTGTAAAAATTGCTCACTTGATGATGGAAGCATGAAATTTGGCACATGGTAACAACATACGATGCAGACAATTTTTAGCTATAGGGCCATCGCAGAATTGCCTACGGGCCTCGGTGGCAGCCATTTTCCAAAATGGCCGACAGAAAATAGAGATTATTTTGCGGTCGGCCATTTTGGAAAATTGCTGCAATCGAGGCCAGAGGGCAAATCTGCGATTGCTCTATAGCTAAAAATTCCCTTAGGCTATGTTCATACTATGTACCAAATTTTATACTTCTACCAGTTAATGAGCAGTTGGTTCATATTTTGTACCGGACAGCCCCTTTCAGGTCACCTTAACCCCAAGATGGCCACCAAAATTAGTTTTTCTCTTATAGGTAAGTGATTGCAATTAGTTCTATTGAAATCTTTGCCCATAAATATGTATGTTTAAACACCAAGATTACAATTCTAAGTGAACTAAAAGCTGAGATATTGAAAAATCTATATTTTTGGTCGGCGGTTTTGGAAAATGGCTGCCACTGAGGCGTAAACCATGAAACAAATTGGCAAAAACATTTTTCTGCTTCAGAACTATCATATCATTAACTTAAACATCATTGCCAAGATTTGACCCAAAATTTTTTCTTCCCTTTCTTCTTGTGACATAAGCCGACGGACTATAGGCTACAATGGATGTTGAATGTATTCCGGGATTTCACAATGCTCCTAGGGTTACTAGTTCCGAGACACAAACCTGCCATGGCTGCTGGGGTATGTCAGAGCCTTCAATTATAGAATTTAAGGCTCTGGGGTGCTCTGGGGTGTGTGTGTATACACACATGCATGTCTTTATATGCGCGGTGTAAGTGCTCATATATATATACATAAAACTATACACGTACATATGTACGTAACTACATGCTTCCTACCAGGGACGTCTATCCTCCCGAAGTTATTGGAGCAACTTCCCCTCCTCTTCCCCCTCCACTTCCTCCCCCACAATAATGATGGCACATAAACTGACGGATCTTCCCTTCAACCTTTTTTATGGAGCATTTGCTCCAAGGTTTCTAAGGAGTAGACGCCCCTGCTTCCTACTGGTATCAATAAGTCAAACATGATGAAGCTGCAGAGAGTGCAGGACTCTGTGGCTAGAGCCATAACTATAACACATCTTACATTTTGGCATTGTCTTCCTGTTCAACAAAGAATTAGTTTCAAATTGGGATCATAGTTTATAAAACTTTGAACTCTGTCCTGCCACAATGCTTAAAATTAGTTCCTATTTCCGAGACTTGTCATTATTCAGTGAGGTCATCTGATTATCTCTGTCCGGTCATACCTAAATCAAGAACTGTTCTTATAATAATATATAGTGAACGAGGTTTTTTTGGTGCTTGACCTATTTTTGGAATTATCCCCCGGTGTCTGTGCGCTCTTCACGGTCGCTCGTATCATTTAAACTAAGGATCAATAGTACTCCTCTCTCCGCAGTCAACTCAGCTAAATTCTTGGGAGTCTACGTAAACCAAATTAAGTTTTTTAATATGACGTGGAAAGATCATATAACTAATATTGCATCTAAAGAGGCAAAACATATTGGAATAATAGCACGAACTTCGCATATCGTACCCTTATTTATTGGGATAAAATTACTATTCCTTAGTCCGTCCATATTTCTCCTACTGCAGTATAATAGTATGGGCATCCACTTACATTGCGAGGTTACATAGATTAACTGTTTTTGCAAAAGTGAACTATATCCGCAAAGTGGCGGGGTTCGTTGCCCTTATTTATTGGGATAAAATTAATAGTCCTTAGTCCATCCATATTTCTCATATACTGCACTATAGTATGGGCATCCACTTACATTGCGAGGTTACATAGATCAACTGTTTTGCAAAAGTGAACTATATCCGCAAAGTGGCGGGGGTTCGTTACGACTCACACACACCGATCATATTTTCCCTACCCTTAACATTTTGAAAATTGAACAGATAAGATTCTTCAGGTAGGGGAGTTTATGTATCACTGTGGCCGAAACCTACTGCCACGCATATATATAAAAATTTCTTCGATCTTACATCCAGTGTCCATTCTCACTTTACCAGAAATTCAAGATCTAATCGTCGCACTTATGCCCACACAAATACGCGCCTCTTCTCTATATTAGATCCATTGGCGTCCTAACATGGGAAAAATTCCTATTGAAATACGCCTATCCCTAGCATACGGATATTTAAAAGTATACTATGCACACACTTCATGGAAGGAATTGAATGACTGACCCCTCTTCATTCATTTAAATCATCCCTTTTAGTTTTATATATGTTAGTTAAGATTTTTTCTCACTTTGTTTTCTCTTTCGTTTTGTTTCATCAGCATTGAGTATGTGATTTTGCTGCTTTCTATTCTTTAAATTCTGCATATGTTAAGCACATGTATGTGAGTCAGGAGTGCACAGACCGTGTGTATGAAGTGTTAACGACTTAATTTTTTAGCCTCGGAATACGAGTTCGAGAGGCCAGGGGTCTTTCTCGTCGCTTGATCTTCCGACCAACAGGTGTTCGCTAGGGGTTTATGTAGCGCCGATATCTCGAAAACAGTTCTGTTCAGGATGAGATTTTGGCTTGACCTCTCTGTTTACAGTTCAGCGTATTAACCTCTGGATAGGGGTCAGCCGGAAATCGCCTCGGACATTTGCCTCGGCCGAATATTCCGTTTTTTAACACTATTCGGAAGTATTCGCCTCGGCAAATACTGTACACACAAATAGTTGCTTGTCTGCCTCACATGCCGAATTGTGTAGGCTCGTGATATCAGCTTTGAGCTTCATCTAGCATAGTCGTTTTTAAGAAGAAAAGTACAAAAAAAACACCAACTCCGGAAGTCACACCGGAAGTCCACAACGGAAGTCAAGTTTATTTAAAGTCTGATTATTTATTTCTAAAATTCAAAATGTATTAGTACGTTATTACAAGTACAGAAATTTATTCGATAATTTTTCATTACATGAGAATGTGAAACTTTGCATACGGAACAAATGGTACTCGGTTCGAACCCGGATCCGGCAAATACTCGGATTCGGTACTCGGTGGAAAATATCTACCCGGCTGACTCCTACCTCTGGACAATCGAGCTCCCGTGTAATGGATACCAGGGTCTTGTGCTGGTATTGTGGGTCACGTCTTAGATTCCCACCCCATCCTGCTCTCAATCTTTAGATCCAATCACATAATGTGGTCCGTTTGCACCCTGATCCAGCCCCTCTCGTCTCCTCAGTGTCCTCTCACTTGGGTCCACCAATTGTATCCAGAGATCAACAAGGCATCTAGAGATCAGCGAGGCATTTACGACAACCGGTGCCCCTAACCGTTGGCGCGAAGACCTACGTGCCTCGGCAACCTACGTGGCTTTTGACGAATCGGAAGCCACCCACCTGTTTCATCTCGTCCGTTACTGTATTCCCGTCCACGCAGAGTGCCGTTTTTATTAGCAGACGACCCAAGCGCGACTCGGGAAGCCTCCGGAAACTGCCCGATCCCGCAAATCTGCAGGTGCCCGTCCTAGCCTGAATCGTGACGTCTTCGGCTCCAGTCTGTTTGCCGATCTCGATTCTACTCAATAATTCATGGGGTGACTGTAGATGCGAGCGGGCGGGCGCGTACCTCTGGCAGATGTTTTGCGATGGATGACAGCACGTTGACCGGATGTAGAGCGAGCGGAAACGGCGAAGTCGTCAGATCGGCTTATAAAGATGAGAAGCGCGGACGGAGAACGATCGTCCGTTCCGATCGTCGTTGGAAGAGAGAGTTGGTGCCCGGCAGTTGGACGGAACACACCTGTTGCGTACCTTGAACGAGATCTGCTACCTCGCTGCCGTTAATACTCCTCTCGAAGAATCCTTACTGTAAAAGGTAAGCCGTCCTGATCTCCCTTCGTGTCTGTCTGTCTGTCTGTCTGCAGTGTTGGGGTAAATATTCAGATTGACTATTTAAATAGAATAGTAAATAGAACCTGTAGAAAACTATTGTAAAAGTTTTTAAAATAGTAAATAGCTGCAGACTATTGCAAATACCACATGACTATTTAAAAACTATTTAGCTTAAAATTTTCTAATGGAGTAACATTCCATTAGTAGTTCTTGTTAACTTTGAGTAAGACCAACATTTAAAAAATTTCCTCAGATAAGCGATGCCTTTTCTTGGTGAGAATAATTAGTGCTGCATTAATAGTAAATAGTCTCTCTAGGCCTACTAGCGCACTGGATGGAATGGTTTTGTTGAAGCGCAGAAACACTGAGTTGATTTGTGAATGTTTGTCCAGCATTTCTAGTTCACGTAACATATCATTCAGATACTTCAGAATATTGAGGATCCTCTTCCTGTATGGTTGATAATTAGGGACAGTAGAAAATCACGAAAACACGGCAAACACGGAAGCCGTGTTTTTCGGCATTTGCCGTGTTTTCCGTGATTTTTTACATTTGCCATGTTTTCGTAAAACATGCCGTGTTTGTTGCAATTTTCTTTTGGTTGTGGCAGTTTAAAGTTTTGCACAGTCGAAAGTATTTATGAAGGCTTACTTACTCACTACTCACTAGTCGTGTTTTCGTAAAAAAATGCCGTGTTTGTTGCAATTTTGTTGTTATGGCAGTTTAAAGTTTTGCACAGTCGAAAGTATTTATCAATTATTTGTCAATGAACAATCAATATGAAAGATAAACATATAATGTGTTACAAGAAAACTGTGAAATTTTGATGCCGTGTTTTTGCCGTGTTTTTCGCGATTTTTGTTTAAAGTATGCCGTGTTTTTAGCATTTTTTTACCGTGATTTTCTACTGTCCCTATTGATAATCATTGAAATAGAGCACAAGTACTCTCAGTAGTGTCGCTGTCATCAAGCACGTTCTCTATTGCTTTCTGCAAAAGCATGAAGCATCTGATTTTCAATTCCGGGTTTTCAATACATGTTGCAACTTTGGGTGACAAACTGCTGCTCTGAGGAATTCACTGTCGTCAAAAAGGCAGCCAAATCGTTTATTGATTCCCTCAACAGCATAGGCGTAGACTCTGGGGGTCAGCCGGAGCACGTGCCCCCCCCCCCCAATAATTGAGGAGCCGCGACAATGCCCCCAAAATCGAGAGGATAATTTCTTCAAATATTGAAATATTATGTTTCAATATAGACAAATTTCTTCGGACACAGAAACAGAGACACAGAACTGAAATACTATCAGAAATTCATAATGAAAACGAAGATTTATTTTTATCTTCAATACCTGCAACATGAAACAAATTTACATGTAAACAAAACGCCCCATTTCATACGCATTAACGTAACACCGGAAGCCTCTGCTGACTGTCCAGACCAGAGGTGAAAATTTTTTTCGTTTTTTGGTTTTAAACAAAAACATAAGAAAAAGAAAAACACTAAATTTGTTTCTTTGGGTTTTTTAAAAATGAATTTCTTATTTTTGTAGAAGTTATTTTAATAACATTAATTTTGATTTAACGATTTTTAATTTTCGGAAATCGCAACTGAACTAAACTGAGCTGGAGCTCTTGTTCATGCCATTTTTCATGGTTTTTATGATCCGAAATCTGAAAATCTTAAAAACAACCAAAATAACAAAAGCCATAAAAACAAAACAAAAAACAAAACAAAAAAACAACGAAAAACACAACTTTTCATATTGAAAAACTTGTTTTCTTTGCACCTCTGGTCCAGACCCCATGCCCCCCAATATTTTGGACAAGTTTACGCCAGTGCTCAACAGTGCACCATGAAGAGGTTTAGTCAGTGTAAGTGGCACTGCATTTAACTTGATTTTGAACTTCTGCAGTGTTGGCAGCACAAACCCACGACTCCATGTAAACTTGGGGACAACTAATGCAGCTGCAATTGGTTCCAAAGCCTGAGTGCCACATGTTCTTGCAGAAATGCTACTTCATGCTGCAGAAAAGCAGATATTGATATTGCAATTGAGTGTGCACACTAAATTCAGCTTACGTGTACATGTAGATTCAGCACTGAGTAAATTTTTCACAGTCATTATGAATTCCAACAGGTAGCACAAGGCACGCTAAATCTGTGTCCAACAATATCAAATGCAGAATCGGCTGCTTTGGGGCTGCTGCTCAGGCCCGGTTCAAGACATTTGGCGGCCCCAGGAAAAGCTACATTTGAGCGGTCCGTCGACCCATAATAATATTATACCTGCGATTAAAATGAAGTCATTAGCTCTTTTTATTACGTTATTTATTTTCAAACATTCATTAAAATAAAAAATTTAAAATAATGAAAATGGTCTAACCATCTAGACTAGAGTAAACTAAACTTCTGATTCAATACTTCCGGAAAAACTTATGATTAAAACTTAACGGTGAACCCTACCTTAATAGAACATAATTTATTACACCAACACTATAATTTATTCGACCAACTCTTCTTCTTTAAGTTCTCTTTAAAATAAAAAAAATTTAAAATAATGAAAATGGTCTAGACTAGAGTGAACTAAACTTCCGATTCAATACTTCCGGAAAAACTTATGATTAAAAAATTGCATCAACACTGTAATTTATTACACCAACTCTTCTTCTTTAAGTTCTCTCCCTTCGGCAGGTTCCAACTTCTAATGACGCCATTCCTCTCTTCGCTGTGCTCTTCCCTTCAGTCCGCTGTATCCGTCGGTCATTATCCATCCCAGCATCATCTGTCGCGGACTCGCGGTCTTCCTCTCCTCTTTCCCTCCAATCTCCCCTCTATGATTTCTCTCAAGAGGGAGTCTCCTCTTAATATGTGTCCAATCCCGTTCTATTGTCTTTCTCTTAATATTGTCATCAGTGATCTTTTCTTCTTCTACTCTTCTCTTACTTAAATCTAGCGAATAATAATTAAAAAATAATCCAATGTTGTTTCATTTATGAATTTCCGGAAATTATTTTTTTATGTTTATTTAAAAAAAGGAAAATTGGCGGCCCCTAAAAATCGGCGGCCCTAGGTGGGTGCCCAGTTTGCCTAACAGACGAACCGGGCCTGCTGCTGCTAGTCGTATTCCATATAGGCAAAGCTTTAGCCACTGAGTTTAAAGTTAATAATAATAAGTAAGAAATTACAGAAGTTAATTTTCAAATTTATTTTTCAGGCTGGTAGTTGACTATTTACTTTTTAATAAATGGTAAATGGGCACATACTATTTAAATACTATTTCAATAGACCTTTAACAAGACTATTTTAAGTGGCATCAATAGTCATAAACTATTTAAATACTATTTAAATAGTATTTACTATTTAAATAGTACCCAACACTGTCTGTCTGTCTGTCTGTCTGTCTGTCTGTCTGTCTGTCTGTCTGTCTGTCTGTCTGTCTGTCTGTCTGTCTGTCTGTCTGTCTGTCTGTCTGTCTCCGTTCTACGGTTTTACCATCGCCAAGAGGTAAGCTGCTCTCTAGCGCGGAACAACGTAGGTCTAAGCCGCTTGCTAGAATCGGATCCTTTAATTATTGACCGGAAATCCCTGCTTTATATCAACTAAAATGAAACTGAGAATTTATTAATAGACCAGTTATTGTTAACCCGAGTTATAAATGATCTTGTAAACCGGGTTAAGAGCATGGTAAAAATGCCTGGAAAGCAATCTCATAATCAAACTATGAAACTCTGCATGTCTCGCCTGTCTTTTCCTAATGCCAAGAGGTAAGCTGCTCTCTCTCAAGCAATCAAAGACTTTATCTTGATTGTTGGTCCACAGATAGTGACATTCGAAGCTTTTAACAGATCAGGATATCTTCTGTAAGAGGAAGCCAGAGGTAACGGCAGCGAGGCAGAAGTAGTATTCGAAGTCATATATTTCCGAAATGTGCTCATTTATTTCCGGAAGAATTTTGGTTCGGTTTGATTTTAAATTTGCCTGTAAAGTTTTTATTAATAGTACTAATAATATATCTATTCAAATAGCACCCAACAGTTTTGGCGTCCAAAAGTCCTGGCGCCCATAAGTCCCGGCCAAAAAAGTCCTGGCGCCCAAAAGTTCTGGCGTCTAAATGTCCTGGCGCCCAAAAGTCCTGGGGAAAAAGTCCTGGGGTCCAAAAGTCCAGGCGAATAAAGTCCTGGCGCCCAAAAGTTCTGGCGTCTAAAAGTAATGGCCCCATAAGTCCTGGCGAACAAAAGTCCTGGCGTCTTAAAGTCCTGGCGCCCAAAAGTTCTGGCGTTAAAAAGTCCTAGCGCCCATAAGTCCTGGCGAATGAAAGTCCTGGCGCCCATATGTCCTGGCGAACAAAAGTCCTGGCGTCCAACTGGCCGGAGCCAAAAAGTCACGCAACCATTTCCGTTATACGTTGTCCATGTCAATCGTTAACTCCAAATTTCTAAATCGCTACTGAAAAGCTAAGTGCAAAGCACCAACTTATTCACGAGAGCTGCGTCCGACAATGCGTCGTATCAGAGGTGTGTTGTCCAGAGAGCGATGTCCATTGGAGGTCCGAGTCCGCTTGCCAGAGACACCAGATAGAGGAGGCAGAGCACCTGTTACGGCGAGTTTCGGTGAGGACGAGGATGCTTGGAAGGCAGAGGATCGGATGGATCAGGGTAGGAATTCTTAAACAGGTGAGACTTTAATTTTGAAACCGGAAAGCCTGTGAGGTGATGGGTAGTGGAGTATGAGGCAGATGGCGGCGAGTGAGTGACTCTATTATAGCGCCTCTGAATGGTATATACCGTGAGAGGCGCTTTATAAATGCCCATATACAATACAATACAATACAATATTGATGGAGGAACTGAGAGGAATATGCGGAATTCAGAGGAAGTTCGTCTCACGAGTTCAGATGCAGTGTGGGATATGGATCGGCTGGAGAACCTGAGGCGAGTAGTGACTGGGGGACGGGAGAGAGTGATATATGAGAATGATCGGGTAGAACGGGGTGGCTGGATGGTGAAGAGTTCGTGAAGGTACTTTGGCTGGGAGTATTGTAGTGAGTAGTAGGTTAGCGATAGGACTTTGAAGCGGATGCGCTCAGGAATTTTCAACAAGTGGAGTGATTTAAGAACTGGAGTGTTAGCAGTTTTATTAATTGGTATTTGGTAATTAAACTCCATAATCATAAACTCAGAATTTCCATTTCCGTGGTAACACATCATCCACCTGTTGTCCAATCGAGCCAATGCTAACTGTGCAGCGAGTAATATTTAACAGTCACGCCTACCTAAATATAGGTACAAAGGCGCTATATAATTGTCGCAATACATGTATGTACATGAAGACTAAATTGGCAAGACATGCAAACGTCGAACCGTTGGATATGAATGTTGACAAAGGGTTGTGACGACTTAATAACTGTCAGCGAAAAATGAAAAATTGTTTCCAGATTTGCCGGTTTTTTTGGCACGCGGGTTAGAAAATTACGGGTACACGACTCATTGACAGATGAAAAACCGCCCTTGAAATATCTTTCGGAAACTCATTTTAGAAATTTTTCTGATCTAATTTCAGATTTCAGAAAGCGAATTACTGTATTAGTAAATCAAATGAAGCCACAGCTGGATGGTGACTTTCAGTAAGCACCTGTTTTCACGACCTATAAGGTTTTCACGTAGGATATCCTATATGGCAAACGTTCGTAATTTCTGCTCATTTAGAAGGTGCTCGACAATGTAGTGGTTACATAGGCGCCGACTTCTTGGGAGCCTTGGGTGCAAATGCACCCACAGAGAAAGTTCAGTGGGTGACTGGAACCCAGAAGAATTCGGACCTTAAATTCAATTTTTTTACACCTGAGCAGTAATCTCGCAACTTGAGAAGTACAACTACGACACTGACATCTGGCCTAGAAAACAGATTCCCAACTAAGGTTTTTGACCACATGACAGACATTGAGAAGTTCATTACACGACAGTCGAATGGTGAAAGTATCGTCAATTTTTACAAGGACGACCTAGACGTTGATCTGTTAAGACTGCATCGTGACATGTTTCTGGACGTTGCTACACCAACTTCGTTTCATGATGCTTAAATGTCTTCCGTGTCTCAGGGCAAGACATGATTAAACAATCAGAACTGTTACCAGAACTAGCCAAGCTCGTCTGCTTAGCACTGACAATTCCTGTCACAACGTGCACAGCTGAGCGATCAATCTCGGCCATAGTGCGACCGTACGTTACCTCCCGGAATAACGTAGCCTACGCGTACTGTACGTGAGTCATTTTCCGGTAATATGTCACATTCACTAATTGAAGAAGCCAAAAAATTTTTTTTGCAAATTACATTGATTTTTTGGGGAGCAAATCTTCAATATTTCTATTTCACTAATATATATTTGGTTTTGCACTAATATGTAAAATTATGAAGTTTTTAGCAGAAAGAAAATAGCCCTACGAAAATGTTTGTCCACTCCGTTACTCCGTTACCAAAACACATATGAGCTATTTATATATAGTAGACAGCTTCCTACTGCGTAGTTTGACATGCCAATATGTTCCTAGTATTAATGTTTATAAAATAAATATAAAAGAAATTACAATACAAATGATTATTTAATTCCATCACATTTTAAATTTTGTTAAGGTGTTCCACTCCGTTACCGAAAGAAAAATAGGGAATCTAATCAACGTAAAGTTGACTGTATTTTTTTTGGCCAAATAACAAAATAAAAATCACTTCAGCTAATCATTACCAGTGATCAAATGAACAAAAAAACATTAAAATATTTATGATGTTGTCTTAAAAATCTGCTCATAACATAAAAATTACATAAAAAATTACCATAAAAAGTTCCGCTCCGTTACCATTTGTCGAGAATTGAGCACAGAATGTGAAAAGTGAACTTAGAAAAAACAGTCTGAAAGCAGAAATTTATTTAAAATGTCATATGTTGTTATATAAGTTGCATTAGAAATGATAATTTAAGTAGACGACTTATCCTGACAGTGGAATAAATTTTAGTACCTCAAGGGTCACAATTATGGTAACTGAGTGGACAGTTAACGGAGTGGACAAATTGTGTATCAGCAGGGTAACTATCATATTATCTTTCATGCGTCCACATTAATCGTCGGTACACTCATTATATAGCTTATAAATGTTATATTAAAAATATTATTTAAATTAAATTTAGTCGTAATCATTGCAAAAATGCAGTAACGGAGTGGATGTATTATGAAAAAACACATGAGGTACGTAATAAATGAAAATTTGTAAGAAATTTGTCTTAGCATTCAGATCCTGTATTAAGACATACTTACTTACATAGATCTTCACAGAAGAGATGTGTTAAGTTGCGGGACCAAAGAACTGAAAGGGTTGTGAGATACGAGATACTTTTCAAATGTTAACGGAGCGGACATAATTTTCCGGGGACAAGTTAAAATATATTTTAAAAAATTATACTGAAGTTGTAAGTTTCTAAGTTGTATTTAGAAATATGCAATTATGTTTATTATAAAAGAAACAGTCACATTTTTTGGTTTAATGCAAATCATTTTGAAATTGTAGACGAAAGCAATATGTACTATAGCCTAGGGACGGTAACGGAGTGGAACATTTTAAATTCAAAATAAATTGTAATAAATTATTTTATTGCTCTGAAATACTTTCAAAGGTTTTAAATTGTTGACTGATCAATAACGTTTTAATCTAATCACTTAGCATGATCAGACTAGGCATTGTTTTCTTAGAAATGACCGGGGACAGCTGAATTGTCAATTTATGCATTTACCGGAAAATGACTCACGTACGTTATCGAAAAAAGTAACGTACGCGTACCGTACGCGTACGTTAAAAATGCTACAAATTTATCTGATCATTCACAAAGAACCTCAATATAACTATAGTCTTATACGGTACGCGTACCTTACGCGTACGTAAAAAATGATCAGTTTAGCTCTACAGAATTAGTCTCCCCGTACGCAGGATTAGTCATTTACGAACGGTACCGAAATTTAGTATTACCAATAAAATGACCACTGACCATCCTATAAAGTGTGCTGTAAAATCTTAATATTCTTCACACTAGTGGGGCCTATACATTAGAGAGAATATTAGCAATTTGGAATTTAAAAGTTTGAAAGTAGAGATCATTGAACAGCCACAGATGACTGATGTAGGCCTTAGGCCTAATGGTCAAAATTGTTTACGACCGTCAATCACCAACTGTTACTGACTTTTTTTCGACATTATTAGCTACGTCCGGATACAGATTGAGGTCTAGACGCTTAGACGCTGATGATAGCGACCACGATAATGATGATGATGATGATGATGATGATGATGATGATGATGATGATGATGATGATGATGATGATGATGACTGATGAAGACTGGGTAAGTGTTGTTGGCTTCATTGCTTACGACGACTGTAAGTATTATTATTATGACAATGATGATAGATGATGTTGGCGATGATGATGAATGGTGGCAATGGTGAATGATGGAATTGATGAATAAGGCCTAATGGTAGTGATGATGATGATGATGATGATGATGATGATGATGATGGTGGTGGTGGTGGTGGTGGTGGTGGTGATGGTGATGATGACGATGACGACGACGATGATGATGATGATGATGATGATGATGATGTTGTTAATAATGATCTTTAATTCAGGTTAATGACGAAGACAATAGTGAATGAATGAATGAATGAATGATGAGAATGATGGCGATGATGATGATGATGATGATGATGATGATGATAATGATAATAACGGTAGTGGCGATGATGATAATATTCGATGATTTAAGGTAATAATGATTACGGAGACAATGATGAATAATGAATGAATGAGGAGGATTATGACGCTATTGATGATGATGATTTTGATGATGATGATGATGATGATGATGATGATGATGATGATGATGATGATGATGATGATGATGATAATGATAATAACGGTAGTGGCGATGATGATAATATTCGATGATTTAAGGTAATAATGATTACGGAGACAATGATGAATAATGAATGAATGAGGAGGATTATGACGCTATTGATGATGATGATTTTGATGATGATGATGATGATGATGATGATGATGATGATGATGATGATGATGATGATGATGATAATGATAATAACGGTAGTGGCGATGATGATAATATTCGATGATTTAAGGTAATAATGATTACGGAGACAATGATGAATAATGAATGAATGAGGAGGATTATGACGCTATTGATGATGATGATTTTGATGATGATGATGATGATGATGATGATGATGATGATGACGACGACGACGACGATAATGATGATGATGATGATGATGATGAGAAGGCAGAGAAGTAGGATGAGGAGTAAGTAGGGAAGAAGGTAGTGGAAGAGGTGGAGTAGTAAGAGGAGGAGGAGAAAAGCAGGAGGAGGAGGAGGAGGAGCAGGAGGAGGAGGAGCAGGAGGAGGAGGAGGAGGAGGAGGAGGAGGAGATATTACTATTAGAGATGGATTGACAGAATAATTGACAGTTTTAAATAGACATTCTCCATGACGATAAATGTTCATATTCTATTACATGTCCACCACGTAAATGTGCTTTTTAATCAAGAACTTTTGTCTGCTAAATCTTCCAGATTGCAGGTTTGCAATTCATATTAATCAGAACGGCAGAGGTCGAGACATCTATGTGGACACACAAGTAAACAGGCAGGCACACATCCAAACAGACAAAACGTGGGCGTGCTCGATCCATATTTAAACGGTCACTCCTCTAAATAAACAAATTCCTGGACATTTAAATGTGTAAAGAGCCTGATGTACAGGCGCATTTCCATTAGGTACATGGTGGGAGGTGAATTATTATGGCCCCCCACTGGAGCTACAATTGTTTCTACTCCGCCACTCCTCATACTCTGGCAATGCGAGTCTCATGTCCGGAAAAGAGGAGGAGGGCGACGCTAATGATCTTTGTTATCACACAGTGTCGTTAAACAGAAACTGCTACCATTGTTTCTAACTCACGTAGCGACAGTGAAGGGATGTAGGGTTGATTGGCGCCAGGCAGTGATGTAGTCGAGTCCACCTTAGCCGAGTCGAAGCCCATCTAAGCCGAGTCCGAGTCGAGTCTGAGACCAGAAGTGTTCGAGTTGGAGTTTGAGTCACTAAAGATCGAGTCCAAGTCCAAGTCCGAGTCCATCAACATCAATATACACCGACACACGCAATTCAGATTATAGAAAAAATAACAGCACTATTTAGCATTTATCTAAGTTACACTTTAAAAACAATAACAGATAAAATTTCGTTCGATAATCTGGCACGATCGTGAGAAGGCATCAAAAGTTCTTCCACGGATAAACATAGGGCCTACTTTCAACAGGCCCCCTACCACTTGTGGTAGGAACAGCTAAAACCGGAATAGTGAAACCGTGGCAATACAGTTGACTGTTCTGCCCAGAAATCGTGACTCGGAAACCGAGTCAGCGACCCAAATTCGAGTCCAGGTGATTCGTGTCCGAGTCCAAGTTAGAGTCGTGACAGTCCGATTCCAAGTCAGAGTTCGCAGAAAATCGGTTTCGAGTCAGACTCCAGTCCTTGGCCGGACTCGAGTACTACATCACTGACACCAGATGGCCTGGTTTTCCATCGACACTGACTCATACGACTGTGTATCTAAATATGTCCACAGCGTCTGCAGAAACTTAGAATACCTGCAGCTAATTATTTCAGGAACGATAAATGGAGGCATGGGAGTGTCTGCCACACAATAAAGAGCAGTGGCGGATATATAGGCATAAGCTAAAAAAACTATAGCCTAGGGCCTCACAATCCGCAGAGGCCTCAAACAATTTTTTTTAAAATTCGGGGCCTTTTTAAAGATAAATATGTAATCAAATGTATTCATTTGAAAATAATTTAAATTTTCCACTTTAAATGCCTTGCTATTAAATAATTAAAAGGCATGTATGTTTTCAAGTTCTGTGAGACCTTCTGGTGTAATTTTTAACAAGGGCCTCCAAACTTTACACAGCTTAGGGCCTCACCAAGTCTAAATACGGCACTGTTGAGCAGGAATTGAGTGGTCATATCTCGCCAATATTATACATATTTTAATGCACCGTCCTGCCTATCTTAATCAAGTACTTTTCTATGGTTTAATAATAATAGCAAGTACAGGAAGTAGTTAAGTTAATGTCATCTTGGGGTGTGTCTCGGTCTTATCCGTTCCTGGTCGTAGAGTTCTTCGCTGTGCTGCGCAGGGTGACTTAGTTTTTCCTTCAACCAGAAATCCATAGTACAGCACAGAAGCTTCGCTGTGGTCGGGCCAACTTTCTGGAATAGGTTACCTAGCATCTTACAGCACGATCTCCTTGGTCTTTCTTTACCTCTATTCCGTAAGAGCTTGACAACCATTTTGTTCGATCCTGGCCTTCCATCGTTAGGCGAGGAGTGCCTCTGATGAGTTTATCTAGAAGAGGCGCTATATAAATCTGCCATTACGTTACATTAAAAGGCAGCCATTGGTACATTAACATTAACATTAAGCCATTAACGACTTGTTGTTTCATAGCATCGACTTATGATGGCTGGTGGTCAGTTCTCTCCCACGCCATCTGATCTTCCTGCTTACAAACATAGGTCAATGTACTCATTATAGCTTAGTCCTTCTCCCCTAACCCCAAATACGGAGCAAGGTGAGAAGGGGGAGAAGGTCAGAAGGGATAGAGTTGTAATCTCAGCGGCTGGGTGTATGCAGACATTATTGCAATCCATCAATTGTTTTCGACTGTCATTCACCCAAGGAGAAAGCACAGCCAACTGCAGAGACCAGAACTATAGGCGACCTGACGATGTCGGAACCGTATATCAGGCCACATGGTTATGCCATCGCCACATGGTAAAACCATCGGTCAAACTACTTGACAGTTCATTTTGGACCATGGATCTCGTCTTGTCCGCTGATTTCTATCCTCGATCGCAGCCAGGAACGAAAACTAATCTAATACATTGATATAGCGCCATCACTCCATGTCTGATTTTCCGTCAGACAGCATTAAAGATTGCGAATGCAAATCCAAACAAATACAAGGTAATGTAACAAATGTGAGGCACGAATCATGTATTTATGTGTACGATGTATGTATGTATGTATGTATGTATGTATGTATGTATGTATGTATGTATGTATATATGTATGTATGTATGTATGTATGTATGTATGTATGTATGTATGTATGTATGTATGTATGTATGTATGTATGTATGTATGTATGTATGTATGTATGTATGTATGTATATATGTATGTATGTGTGTGTGCATATATGCATACATGTATGCATATATATGTATATATGTATATATGTATGTATACATGTATGTATGTATGTATGTATGTATGTATGTATGTATGTATGTATGTATGTTCTCTACTGGATCATTATGGCAAGGAAAGCTACCAAAGTAGAGGAGCTAGTAGAACTTCTTAAGACGAGAAGTCAACGGAATTTATTGTCGAAAGACTTGAGGATTCTCTGTCCCCAACGATTGAATTTATGCTGGAAAAGAAACTTGGCAAGATTATTGATAAGATATTAATCAAACTTGATCCTATCATTGAGAAGAAAATCAATGACTTGCTACATGATCATCTCGAAGTCGTTCAAGACAATCTAACACAAGTCAAGGAAGAAAACATTCGGCTGCAGTGCCGTGTATCGCAGCTGGAAACAGAAGCTAGGATGTCAGATCTGGTTTTACATGGAGTGGAGGAATTGGAAACTGCTACAGGATCCAGAGAAGCAGCCGAGAAGGAAGCGATACAGGCAACGCTCGACCTCTGCAACCACATTCTTGGGCTAACTGTTTCACCTGTAGATATTTCGCGTGCATACAGGTTGCCCAAGAAAGGAAAAGAGAAGCAGCGTCCAATCATCGTAAAGTTTTCTTTGAGAGTCAGAAATCTCGCATACAGATCGCGTGCCAAGCTACGTAAGACAGCCATTTACATAAATGAGCATCTTTCATCAGGAAATGCGCAAATCTATGCCAAAGCCCGGGCCTATGTTAAGAGGGGAGAGGGTTTTCAGCCTGGACGTCGGGGGAATTGCATTCATCCAGTTGACGCAAGATCCGGGTTGCAAGCCAGTCAAGATCCCGTCCATGCAGGATCTCCTGTCGCTGCTGCCTTCTCTTCTGAGCAAGGACTAACTGGCATCGCTTACCTTCTCCTCGAGGCGTTCATCTCCATCTTCCTTAACACGAACTTATCGTTATTCATTGCTACCTGGACTGATTCCCATGACTGCCTAACCGGTTTCTTCGCACAGGATTGCTTCTCTCTGCTGCTGATTCAAGCCTCCGGAGCATCATGTGTGAGTTCCTATAATCTACTTGTCAGCAAGTTTCTCCGTGGTTTTTTAAGATTATTATCTTAGGATATCGGAGTGCACAATGCTTGCTGAATCACTTAATGAGTCAAGTCTCTCGTTCCGTCAATATAAAGAATCTTATCTGTGGTACCTGCAAATGAAAAATAAACCTCTTGTATGGAACTTACCATTTGCTGTCAATTCATAATTCGATGATGACGAATCACATGTTAAATATATTATAAGGTTCTACTAGAGAGTTAGGACATCTAACAATGAACTGATATAAAGAATACCTCTTAAGTAAGTTATAATAAATACATAGCACTATTGAGACCAGGATGCAGGTTGTCTCTACATTATTGTGTCCACTTGGACAGTACTGTTGTCAAATGCAGATTGATTTAGTGATGTATTGTGTTCATCATTGGAAAAGAAGAACTTGACAATTAATAATTAGTTTACCTGATCGATTACAAGCTGTTATGAATAATTCTGATCAGCTGGTTTACTACTGCTTAATACACTAAGCCTAAGGGACTTGTGATGATTCGCTTTATTTAAATTTTTTGTCATTATCTCGTTGGAGTTGGTCTAGATGTATCATTGAATCTCACTTGCTGGTGGCATGGTTCTGATGATGATATATTGACTTAGTTAGGTAATGATTTAGTACTAGCTACTTAATTGCAGTTGACCTACTCTGTACTTATGGGATCGGGAGCCGTTGCCGAACTTATCTTAAGTCTTTTTTGCCTTCTTAATGACGATTTCATGGAACATATAATGGAAGTTTAGTAATCACCTAGTTAAGGAATGATATTGCACCTGCATGTTGCCCTTGTTTATTGTTGACTAATGTTAAAGAATTATACGATAATGAACTCCAATGTACTAATTTAAAAAACGAAAATTATGTATACAAATAATTTGATAAAAGGGACATTTGATGGAGTAGAGTTTGACTATTAGGAGGTTGATTTGATGATGCTGATCTCCTTGTACTTTTCAGCAAGCTTGTCTTCTTACTTCCTCTAACGAGGGTTTCTTCTTTTGTGCTCTTTCAGCTTGTTCGCTATCCAGTCTTTTACAGCGAACCTAACTAAGACTGGAATTACAAATCAATCGTAAATTAGCATGTAATGTTAAACTAGCACAGAATCATCTGCCCGCAAATGGCTCAGCATTAGGCTTTTCAGTTCTAAGCCACTAAGCTATGCTTAATAAAGATTCATACAAATGGATTACTATGGAAATACAGGATATTAAAGAGAAGACTTAGAAAATAATTCCACTTAGACGTGAAATAAAGAAGAGGCGGTATTCTTAAGTCCTTGTCTCGGTGAATAGCACAAGGAAACGGTAAATCGTGAACTATCTAAAGTTAACGGTTGGTTTATTGCTAATAAACTTACACTAAATATGCAGTCGCGGTGCGTGGGGGTGCAAGGGGGTGCGGTCGCACCGGGCGGCCACTTCAAGGGGGCGGCACTTTGGCTACCTGGAATATTTTTCGGCGAGTCAGTTATTGATTCGTGCGCAGGGCTGTAGTCGAGGGTATACGCGGGTATACAGCGTATACTTACCTCTAGAGACCGTATACTCACCTCACAAAATATTTGTACTAATTTCCAATGTGTTTCGGGAAATTAACCATTAGCGTATACTCACCTCTAATTTGTTTCGGAAAACTAACCGGTAGCGTATACTCACCTCTAATTTTACCACTACAGCCCTGTTCGTGCGGTATACTATTTGCGACGTTACTTTTAAGCGATGACGTAGCAGTGTTTTACGTAGTGCTTCCTGTGGGCACCGTCGTGTTTCATTTGAAGTTTCTACGTAATTCGTTGCTAGAAATTTCAATGACAATTTTGCTTAGCTGTTCTATTAGAAAACTAAGTCGAGTAAGAAAAATCACACAAACGCTCAAAACGGATTGCTGTCGTAAACTCGAATGTAATCGAAGTATTTAGGCTTATTAACTTCCGGTCGTCTTACGCTGCTTCCCCCGTAATAACTCATTTGCTTTCTTTCGACTCCTCAAGTCCTGATGTTACATAGTTTGAACGTTGCACTAATTAACTTTGCTTTATCCTTTGAATTACGTATATACATGCTTACATACAACAACATCATCATCATCATAATGGGCGTCGCCGTCATCATAATCATCATTATCGTCTTCATCATCATCATCATCATTATCATCTAAACTATGGAAATAATTGGTCCATATACATGTACCTCACCTCCCGAACAAAAGTGAAACTTAACTAAACTATTAAACAAGGTACAAATTATAGGTTTGCAATCATTTAAATAACTGCAAATACATACATATTTACAGTGTGGGAATTGTAGAAAAAAGACTGGGGGTTGAATATTTTATCCGTATTTTACAAATTGATGTCAACGAAATTTGGAAGCAGCTGATTGTTGGACTTACTCAGACTCGCGTTGCTTGTACAGAGAGGGTTCTGCGGTCGCCTGCACGGTTGGTTGGCGGTATCTCATCGTTTGGCCACGTCTCTGAATTTATGCGAGATGTCCTCCAATGACTTCCTGTCCAGCATCGCATTCGTTACAGGATCTCCACAACGACGTGGCATTGTGTCGTAGGGCGGGCACCGAGCTACCTCTGTGAGCTTTTTCTTCCGCTTGTGCGTGGCGCCGCGCTTTGAGCTCGGCCTCTCGAGGTGACTTTGTTGTCCCCTATGCTCGTAATGATATGGCGCAGCGTAGGGCATTCTCCATGGTGGGTCCTACCGTCTGGAGGTCCCTCTTTCGCTTCGCTCCCCCGGTCCCCTAGGGATCTCTCAGGTACTTTCTAACGTAACGGCCTTCTTAAGACCTTTATTTTTGATCGGGCCTGGATCGGGAGCGCCACTGAGTAGATTTCCTGTAGGGGCGCCATATAAGTTTACTAAAGATAGATGATGATGATGATGATGATGATGATGATGATGATGATGATGATGATGATGATGATGATGATGATGATGATGATGATGATGATGATGATGATGATGATGATGATGATGATGATGATGATGACCTTGCAGAATGACTCAAGCAACAACAACGTTCAGCGGGAGAGGCAAGGCCTTCGCCTGCTGTGGCCTTCTGCTGCTCGTCTGGATCGAGGGGGTCCACCCCCAGGCCTACCACTTTAGCAAGGGCTGGATGCCAGGACGGAAGCGCAGTCCAGGGCCACCCTACACCGGTGACCAGGGCGAACAGGAAGGACCAGAACTCGTCACCTACCAACAGAACGTCTACTGCCAAGTCCGGCCGCAGGTCAGAAAGGTCATCGCTGACGTCATCAGGGTGAGTTTCTATATCTATGTACGTATGTATGTGTATGTGTGTATATGTATGTATGTATGTATCTATGTATGCATATATTTGTGTAGGTATATATGCATATATGTCGGTATTTGTGTGTGTGTGTACGTATGTATTTAGGTATGTATGTATGTATGTATGTATGTATGTATGTATGTATGTGTGCATGTATGTATGCATGTATGTATGTAATACTATGTATGTGTGCATGTATGTATGTGTGTATATAATAATAATAATAATAATAATAATAATAATAATAATAATAATAATAATAATAATAATAATAATAATAATAATAATAATAATAATAATAATAATAATAATAATAATAATAATAATAATAATAATGATGATAATAATAATAATAATAATAATAATGATGATAATAATAATAATAATAATAATAACAATAGTATTTTAGTAATAATAGTATGTTACTATTGTTTTTTTAATTTCTGAGGGATTATACTTACTTTGGTTAAAATAAAAGTAATTAATAATAACAACAATAATTTATGTTTGAGGAGCCAGACATCTACGAAGACAAGCCATGCCAGAAATGCTCTTCTTTCTACGCATAATAATTTTCTACACCCTTGGGATTTACCCTTTGGGTTAGAAAAATAATAGTAATAATAATGACTAAGCTATAGTATAATAATAATAATAATAATAATAATAATGATTATTATTATTATTATTATTATTATTATTATAATTATAATAATAATAAAAAAGACGACGAAGAAGAAAATAGACTAAAATAAGATTGAGAGAAAGATGATGATTACGACAAAGGGGCAACGATGATGATGATGAGCTGATCGTGACTATGATAATGAGATCGTAATTATCCTAAAGAGATGTAGTAAGCCTAATTGTAATTGTAAGTAGTAACTCCTATTGCCCAAGTGTCTAATGCACAAGGCATCAACCGATGGCATACCGAAACCAAGCCGTAATCAGGTCAATATACAGAAGATCAAGATCAGTCTGTAAGACAGAGATGCAGCCTTTGGTGGATAAGTATTTGAAAGATGTAAGTTTTAAGTTGAGAACGAAATAGCACAAGTGACTAAGCAGAGCGCACAGACACAAGGAGGGAGTTCCAAAAAGTAAGTCCAGCCGCCGAAAAAGCTCGTTCACTAAGAAGAGTTTTTCATTTAGATATGACCAGACAAAGATAATCAGATGACCTCGTTGAATAATGATGAGTCAGAGAAATATATAGAGAACTGATTTTAAGTATTGTGGCTGGTCAAAGTTCAAAGTTTTACAAAAATTATGATCCCCAATTTAGAACTAATTCTTTACTGAACAGGAAGCCAACGCAAAGATTTAAGCAAAGGGTTATAAGTTCATATTTCGATGGATTACTTATGGCTCTAGCCAAAGAGTTCTGCACTCTATGCAGCTTTATGATGTTTGACTTATTGATACCAGTAAGAAGCGAAGGGTTACAGTAATCTAAGCGACTGGTAACCAATGTCTTGCTTTTTGACCTCGTAGGCTGAACTTCGACGACTGGATACAGAATGTGACAGCAAGGCACCGGCGCCCTCTAACGCAGATTTCTCCCACTCCCTTCGTCAGTGGATCTACGTAAGTATCGCTATAGAAGCCCAGGAATGAAATTCGTAGCCTCTGCTCGGTTGATCATGACTCATCTTCTGCAAAATCTTTCTTTCATACTTCGATGGGTCATCAATTGGCCCCCGCCTCTTGTTTTTGGCGGTCCTGATTCTACTTATTCTTTCGTTGCCTCCTTTATTGAAATTACCTCACGTTCCCTTACCTGAGTTTTCTGATCCAGTTTTGCTATAGGTAATATCAATTCTCCTCCATTGGTGAATGAATCTGCTCTGTTGTTCGCTAGGTGTCGGGGCTGGGCGTCAGACGACTGTCTTCGCTTGCGCAGACAGACAGACAGACAGACAGACAGACAGACAGACAGACAGACAGACAGACAGACAGACAGACAGACAGACAGACAGACAGACAGACAGACAGACAGACAGACAGACAGACAGACAGACAGACAGACAGACAGACAGACAGATGGACAGACAGGCATACACACAAACAGGCAGATAGACAGACAGGCAGACAGACAGGCAGATATAAAGAGAGAGAAACTGAGACACACAGAAAGAGATCTAATGACAGAAAGCTGTGTGTCCGTAGTCTCGAAACTTAGCGCGTAACATTCTTGCAACGCCTGACCGGCCCAGAATAAACAATGCGTCGATTTCCGACAGGCGCAAAATTACTATTATTATCGGCATTCTTGGCTTTTTGCGTTGCTGCTGCTGCCAACAACATCGGAACAGCGCAATCCGACTTCGTTGTAATCAGCTTTCGGCTCCGTCTTATCCCAAGTTAGAATGCCAACGCCTTGACGCTTCAGCTGGAAGTCCTTCATCGACCAACCAACCTCTTGGTATACACGTCTTGTCTTTGGCCGAAGCTGTTTAACAGTACTTAGCTGGTCGCACCATCTGTCTCCTCGGGTTTGTGGCTCTCCTACTGAAACTCTCTTTCGCTGTAAACCAGAGGTTTCAACCATGGTTCCGCAGAGGTTCCGCCGCTGTTTAACATAAATTAAAAAAACACCAACTGAATTCACAAATGGACGAGCAATGAGCAGAATTCTTCACAACTTTCAGTCATTCTTGACAGACACGATTTCACAGTGTTTGTTAAAATAATTAATATTATTACGTGTTTATCCCGACATTACAAGTTACAATTAAGCCTACATTTATTTCTTGAAGAATTGGACGGATGAAATGCGCTGGGTTCCGCGAGCAAATTAGTGCTTTGTGTAAGGTTCCATCACTAGGCTACAACAAAGTTGAAAACCACTGCCTAAAACCGAAAATATACCCTTCAAATGAGCATGGTCGAAGCCATGCGATCGCTATAGAAAATGGAGGGAAAGAGTCCAAGAAAGATTTTTTATCAGAGATCTGAGGGCCAGAACGGACTTGCAAAGCGAGAGTTCGCCGGAAGAGAGTGCAAGAGTCTAGGGTCATCAGCAGAAAAAGTGCGGCTACTGAGAACTGTAAGTAAATAAGTAAGTAAGCTTTTATTAGTACAAGAGAAATCTCATACTTGCAACCAGAATACATACAAAAAACACAATATCAGTAAGAGAAAAAAACACAAGCAGTATTATAAACAATTTGATAATGTCTTATTTACATAGCCTACGTATCTATAACTGTCCATGTCTACGGAACAGATAGGTAGGCCTATTTATACACGATATTTTTAAAACTAACCCATAAGTCTACCACGACTATATTCGTAGTCCTCCATTCTAATACAGAATTTAACAATATGACCCGAAATTTATTTATTTATTGGTGATTTGTTTGTTTTAGAAACCTTCTGACGACTGATGTCTCTGAAATTTCCCCGACCTGACGTCACGTTACGTCATGACTATGTGTTGCCAAAAACTGATGACGTCATCATTTACTGGGCACATTCGCGTTAACTGTTTCAGCCCGTAAATTTTCGGTCGATCATCTTAGGCCTACAGGAAAATCCTTAAACGTCAGGATGAGTGTTTTATTACGATAAAAGGATTTGAAAATTACTTGTGGAAGTTGTGGTTGATTTCTTGGCTAGTTCAGCTACCTGGATTGTTATAATAATTAGGGGCCTAACATGTGGCAGATTTCTAAGTATGCAGGTATTTCGGGGTCATTCTTAATTAACATTATTTTGATGTAGGCCCTAAGTGTTTTTGTAATAGGGGCCTAATATAGGCCTAGCGCCTATATCAAGGAGTGTTTAAACGCCAAAATTCCGCAGCGTGTTATTAAATGAACTTGCTTCTTTGAAAGGAATTGTCCGTCATAGGCTGCCTCTCTTAAGGTTACTTACTTATATCTGCAAGAATGTTTAAACGCCGCTGCTTCACAACTTTATAAAAGTGTGATATAAACAGCGTATAAGAGCTCTGCTTGCTGTTTTGAGGGATGTTTTCCATCACAAGCTTCTAAAGAGACGATTACCGCATACTTATGTGAATTGACATTACCAGGTAATTTAGCTAGGCCTACCTTAGGATGGTACAGGGCTACAGGCTAACTACGACTCTATAACAGTCACGGTTTTCTCAAACCAGGTAGGCCTATACACACTAACGGCCACACTGCAGGGCCCACCATCCCTCTCAAATTTCCCACCAGTCCTTGCCATTTTCCCCACCAGTGAATTTTGCCCTTTTTAGTCCCACCAATCGCCAACAATGATGAAATGATTAAAGGATTTTATTTTATTATGACCTTGTGGCTTGAAGTTGAAATCCTAATTAAAACTGAGTTCACTTGATAATTTGACTGCTTGAAAGTTCAAAAATTTAAAATATATGTCCCCCAAGTAAGTTTCTCTGATTCAGTGCTTTTGACTTAAAATAACGCCCGAAAAATGTCCTTTTTCAAAATATCCCCACTAGTGGAAATTTCTTAAGACATCCCCTGCCAACTGTATGTGCAATGAATACTTTCAAGCCACGCTATAGTCTGCCTTAAGCAGACATGAATTTCTCCAGCGTAAGACAGTGACTCACAGTCGATTTATTTTTAGAAATTCTTTCTTTCATTTGTTACCGGAAACTTCCTAGAACCGCCACAGGGTGCTGGAAACTGCGAGTTCCCCGCCAGCACTCCATCGTTCCACCTTACCACCGTGTTCCTGTGTCCCCCAGCGGCAACCTGCTGTCTGCTTCTGTCGCGCTTCAACCACCCCGTGCATGATGCATCCATGGGCGTCCAATTTTTTTAGGGGAGCGCAAAATTTTTAGGAGGGCAAACAATTTTGGGGGTGGGCAAAATGACGCTTTTGCATAGAAAATATTTGCATAGAAAAAAAATAAAAATAAATGATGATCAAGGACTTTACCTAAATAATTAAGTGTTTCTTCGCATTGAAAATCGTGTTGAGACTGTTGTAATAATCATAATAATCAAAGGATTTTATTTTTATAAAATATTTGCAAAATCCAGGGGGCGCAAATGCGCCCCCTTGCGCCCCCTTCCGGACGCCCATGGATGCATCAATCTATGCCTGTTAAGAAAAAAAATGGACAGTCAAACGGGGTACTGTAATTTCTGGTTACTGGTGTGAATTAAGGTGTTACGGTGTCGTTGGGTTCAGAGTTAGTCAGTTGTCTGTTCTTCAATGATATATGTTGGGAGCGCTTCTGAGTGCACATACGTTGAAGAGGCGATGCATGGATACTTGCCATCAACCAGTCAATCAGTAAATCGATCGATCGACTGATCAATCGATATTTCAATCAGTCAATCACCAGGTGAAGAGCAGTTATGTATCCCGATGTTTGAAAGCCAGTGAGAATTGCGGGCGTTTCTTGAAAGGCGTGTTGATGCGTTTCTTGAAAGAAGAGTAGGCCTAAGTGTCGAGTGAAATTTATACACCTGATAACTTTTGGAGCAAATCGGTTACTTGGATACCTTGCTTGGAAAGGTACGTGGGCAAGACAGAGGATTCAATGAAACAGACCTCAGGCTTATTAATAGCAAAGAACATTTAATAGCGACGCACAGCCAACCGGTGGCAGTTGAGAACATAATATTAAGTCTTATATGAAAAACACGAGAATAGGATTGCCGCGAAATAGGCCTATAATTATGAGATCTGATTATTAACCTGTACTTCAAAGACTTCAGTTGCTGAATAAGCGCATTTGTGAGATTTTTAAAAAGGCTCTACCGAAATAGCAAGATACATACATACACACGCAAACATACATACATACATACATACATACATACATACATACATACATACATACATACATACATACATACATACATACATACATACATACATACATACATACATACATACATACATACATACATACATACATACATACATACATACATACATACAGATCCTAAATGGACTCGTAATCGTAAACTCCAAATTTCTAAAACACTACGTAATTTAAATCTAAATGTGGGGCACCAGGAATCGTAGGTGAAAATGAGAGGTGCAGAGTTGGTGGGTATGTTTATGGAAGGGTTGGGGATTTTCATAATCTGATCTGGATATTAAATTCTGTTTTGGCAGGGTTGAGGCAGAGGAGGTTGGAGGACATCCATTTAGAATTAGGTTGGCCACATCGAGCATAGTTAAGCAATAGAGGAAAAGAAAGCGTTAGGGGAGAATGATATGAAGAATTGGGTGTCGTCTGCGTAAAGATATAGTGATCAACATCAGGGGCGCCCGCAGGCGAACGCACTGGACGCACGTGCGTCCACCCACCAGATCAAATCCACACAAGTATAAAGCACAGCATGGATATTTTTTTGAACGACAATACGGCATGTTAAAGATTTGGATGTTATCAAAATTGAATTGTGTCTAATGAGTCACTCTGAGTCATTTTCAGTGTATGACTACCAGCGGCGGACAGAGGACGGGTAGGATGGGAGGGGACGGGAGGAGTGTGCGTCCAATTTTTGGGGGTGTGGGTCCAATTTTTTAAAGCCTGCGGGCGCCCCTGATCAACATTATGAGGATTTTATAAGATGGTTCAGAGGTGTAGCATAACAGATGAAATAAGTGGCCCTATGAGGCTAGGACGGAGCCTTGAGGAACACCACAAGAGAGTGGGAGTGGTTTTGAACCGTGACTAGCGGCTTTGATAAAGGAGGAGCGGGATGACAAGTAAGACCAAAGTAAATGTAAATGTAATCTCTTAAATTTCTCAGCGCCTCACAAAAGCCACGGCAGGCAGTGGCGGCGATCTTGTCTGAGAGGTGGGGGACAAAGTCGGTCATGGTCTGGTCGATGACTTTTTTAGGAATTACAAAAAAATTTCTTAACTTTTTTTAAATTCATCTCCACAAAAACTACGTACATCTCCAAAAAAAGTTGATGACCTTTTTAAAAGTCATTTTTAGGGTCTCCCTACAATAATCTCATATCCTTTTTCCTTAGGAATTCGTCTAAAAAATTGCTAACTTCTTTAAAACAATTTTCGGGGGACACTTCTGCTCAAGTATAGGTGTTTTTACCTCATCTGGTCAAAAAGGCTGCGAAAACCCTCACGCGCAATTACATTTCTCAGCCTTTTTGGTGTTTCTTCAAACTGGGAGGGGGGCAAATGTATGGCGTTCCCCCCCCTAGATCGCCGCCCATGACGGCAGTGAGACCAGCTTATTCACAGTGTTGTATGCAAGACATCAACCTTCAAGACCGAGACGAGACCGAGACAGTAGAGTTCCGAGACCGAGACGAGACCGAGACAACGAGGTACCAAGACCGAGACCGAGACCGAGACAGGAGGTTCAAGACAGCACAAGACAGTACAATACAATTTTGGCATTTATTACAGTGTTATCAAATAAAAAGCGATAAAAAGCATGCATTACTTTCCGAGCTATTCTGAAACACCATTACACTTTATAAACACAAGATCCTCAAGCATAGTGTCACCTAGACGTGCACGATGAGGACGCATAAAAAGTCCGCTATGGCTGAAAACCCTTTCTACAGGAGCTGAAGTTGCAGGTACGCTGAATGCTTTTTCAATGAGAGGGACAGAACTTATCGAGACTGCTTGTTCGAGACAGATCAAGACTTTCGTTTCAAGACAGCATCTAAAAATTCCAGAAACTGCCGCGAGACCGAGACGGAGACAAGACAATAGGTTCCCAAGACCGAGACGAGACTGAGACATTAAAAAACCTATCTCGAGACGTCTCGAGACCGAGACTGAGTCTCGAGACCATACAACTCTGCTTATTCACCGGTGCTAGAGCAGTGTCAGAAACGTTAAACGGAGGACAGCCGAAGGACAATTAGGTCGCGATCGACGGTGTCGAAAGCGCAGAGATATCGATGAGACAGAGACAGGAGCCTTGTCGATGAATCACAGCAGATACTGGTACACCGTATTCCCTACTGTTTAATCAACGTTGCCCATTCAGTTTAGTATGAGTCTGTTATTCTCCAATGACTTCTTCCTGCAAGTTACACAAAACTTATTGCGGTAAAGACGAAGAAGTCTGAATTGGTACACTCACTATCTAGACAACAGCCACGCTTCTACATGCAATCCTTCCTATCCTGAAAATCCTAGAAGGTTATTCTCTCTAACTTCCTCCTCTCCTCTCCATCCTTCCCTCTCTCTCTCTCCCTACTCTCCCCCATCTCAGACCACTAGTCTCCGCCGTATCTTGGTATACCAACGACTCAACAACCTCTCTACAGTGCACCTGCGGCGTAATCAGCAACTTTGACATACCTACTTACTCACTCGCACGTAAGCTTCACTTTCGAAACTTATCTCTACGCGTTAACGACATCGCTGGAATTTTCCTCTGAAGTAAAGCGTGCTCGAAAATATATGAATATGCAGTAGAGTGTATGAATATGCATATAGCGCTTCGTGAATATGCATCACGCCCGTACGCCGTCATTGACGCTCGCTGACGGAAGCGGCAGTTACAGCACTGTCGCAATATCAGCTATTCCTTCGAGCCGCGAAAAGTGTTCAGCGAGGCAAGCGCTTTGGCGCAGCGCTTATCGGTCTCCCGTTTGCTAATCACCGTTTATTTATGTTCACCCCGATAGCAGAGGGTAACCAAGGACCCAACATCCATATGGTTAATAAACTCTTTGCCCGACCCCGTCACAACGCGGCAGCCGGCCGAGCCGAGGGAGGGGTGCAAGATAAACTTCGGCCGGTGACGCAAGGGACCACCGCATCAGACGAGGTAAGCAGTCATATCTTATCTAAGAAACATCTTAGAGTGGCGGCCCTGTGGGTTAGTGTAGCAGTAAACAGATTGGTGTCATGGTCTAGTGGTTAGCGTACTGAACTGTCAACTGAAATGTCTGGACTTCAAATCCCACTAGGCCAGAAAAATGTTTCGAGATTCATACGCCCCCTAGCGACCGCAGCTATGTTGTCGGGTTGGGGGAGGGGAAGATGGGTCAGGCAACGGGGAGGGATTGGTCACCCGCTCTCATAAGCCGAGGTGAAGCAAATGGAAGTCCCTATCCATGGCTGCCTCTCAGAGTTAGTTCAATTAATTCGTTTTTTCTCTATATCTGTCTGAATTGAAATATGGGCAATCGATGATGATGTTAGTTTATTTAAACGTAGAATTGATTATAGCCTTGTTTGTTTTAACATTTATTTTTACTACTAATTATATCAGGTTAATAGTCTGAACTTGAATGCAAAGAGAATGCAGGACATAGCTAAGTAGACAATTACGCATGTCACAAAGTTAAACAGAGAGAAAGAGACAGACAGACAGACAGACAGACAGACAGACAGACAGACAGAGAAAGAGAGAACCAGCGAGAGAGAGAGTCTCCGAAGATTAGCCGCCGAACTTTAGCACCGCTCGCCACCAAGTTCCTGGAAGAATTACGGCGACCTCGTCTGTCTGTCTGCCTCTCTGTCTGTCTGTCTGTCTGTCTCTCTTCCTTTCTCTCTTCGTTTCAAGATCGACTTCCGGTATACACCAGCGACCTCAAATGAACTCGATTCCCAACGACTACACCTTTCGCTCATTAACCTACCTTAAATTGTACATTTTTTGTAAGATCTGCAGAAAGAGATGCCAGAGCTAATTTATGGAGGCGCTATGTAAATCATCAAACACAAAAACACACACCTACCCACCAACCTGCACACATAAACATACACATACATACAGCACGATTTTTTTATGATCAGACATTGAACTCGGTCGTCGTACTACTGGCACATTACTGTGTAGTCCTAGCAGACGAGGCTTCAAACGAAGTTACGGATTCTTACAGCGCCCGATGTGATTTACCAATTAGAACGGGTCATACACAGTGATGGGCAATAGTTAACTAAAAAGTTGCTAACTTTTAGTTAAACTAAAAAAATTTAGTTAAGGATGAAGTTTAACTAAAATAAAATAGTTTAGTTAAAACCATAGTTTAACTAAAAAAATTTAGTTGCTAACTAAAAAGTTTAACTAAAAAAATCTGCAATACGCAGCTATTTTCCCAATGACCATTGAACACTGTCAACAACTCAATGCGAAACGTTTTGATTAACACTGTATGTTTTTAGAATTAACAGCTTGTGTTTTCAAACTCGTAAACTACTTACAGTAACTGTATGCTAGAACAGTACACATTGCACAGTTTGAAGGTGAAATTGTCATTGGCTCTCTGCATTATTACAGTTCACTTAACCTCTGTTATTGTGAAAATGCTTGTCGTAAACAGTTGGAAAAAAGTTGGAAAAAGTTTAACTACTTTTTTTTAGTTTAGTTAACTACTTTCCAAAATTAGTTGCCAACTTTAGTTAAACTATATTTTTTTAGTTGGAAAATAGTTTTAGTTTAACTAAAAGAAAATAGTTTAGTGCCCATCACTGGTCATACATTTACTCTGGTATCGGTGGAAGTGGTAAAACGGGGACCAATCAAAAGCCAGTTCGTAAAAGAAGTTGTCCATTTTGCACCTCGGCCTCGTTGAAAAGTCTTCGCCGCCATACTGCGTCCCATACCGTTTTTAGACTCGCAATTATTATTGCTATAATTATTTTTTGCCCTCAGGTACTTCATGTGTGGGGCGTGGTGGCTCAGTGGTAAGTTCTGCGCCTTGCGACCGAGGGTTGCAGGTTCGAATCCCACTCTAGCCGCTGCGTACGGACCTTGGGCAAGTCCTTCACTCCCGATTGCTCGTGGCGCTTCGGCGTGAAAACTCCGACACAGTATCAACGCTGTAGTCGGGAGCGCCTCTGAGTAGTAGACTTGAGGAGGCGCTATAGAAATATCCGAAATAAATAAAAATTCCCTCAGGAACTTAGAGATCAAGTATGTTGTTATTATTATTATTATTATTATTGTTATTATTATTATTATTATTATTATTATTATTATTATTATTATTATTATTATTATTATTATTATTATTATTATTATTATTATTATTATTATTATTATTATTATTATTATTATTATTATTATTATTATTATTATTAAGCGCCACTATCCGATGACCAAGCATCAATCGATAGCTCTGAGCAGTTGTGAGTGAAGGACTTGTTCAAGGCCCTACACAATAACCGTCTCGAGGCTCGAACCCATACTGTCTGCGTAACAAGGCGAACGCTATAGCCAATCGGCTTCCGTGTTCCAAGAGGTACATCTGTTAGACTTCCCAGTAATCGTCTCACTGAGTTGCAGTCTGTTGGCTGCTTAACTCTGTCTATATCTGCGTTTGTATGTTTATGTCTGTCTTCTCTCTCGCCCTCTGTCTCCCTCTGTCTCTCTGTGTCTATTTCTCTGTCTGTCTGTCTGTCTGTCTGTCTGTCTGTCTGTCTGTCTGTCTGTCTGTCTGTCTGTCTGTCTGTCTGTCTGTCTGTCTGTCTGTCTGTCTGTCTGTCTGTCTGTCTGTCTGTCTGTCTGTCTATTCATGAACACAGAAAACGAGACAATTTTCAAATCTAGGGGCAAATGCCCCCTTGCTCCCTCCGGACGCCCCTGAATGGGCTACTGTAGCGTATGTAAGCCCATATATCCACAGGTGGAGATTGATAGTCAGGCGAGCAGAATTACAGGCAGTCAGACATTCAGACCATACAAGTCATCGGAGAGACCGATCGGCTGACAAGATATGGAAGATATGCATGACCCTAAAATGACCCTAACTCTTTGCGTTTCAAGTGTCTCATGATGTAGGCTAATGCACTTAGCTTTTCTTGTTTTTTTAACGCAGCACTAACCCCTTGCTGACTCATGACTGTAACGGTAATGCTTGTTTTGTGCACTAAACAATTCAGTTCAATATCAGTTAACTCAAATTCAAATTCAAACAAACTTTCTTCTAAAGTGCAAGAGTCCTCCACACATAATATCGCGCAGTTATCCTTGTATGATCCCCTCCGAAGATTATCGCCAGTGCCAGCATCAAACTAGCGAACATTTGGGCAGTCATGCATTACCTCCAGAGTTTGTAGCATATCAGATTTCTAGTGCAGTCGGCCTCTAAACACAAATCACACGAAGGTTCACTTTAGGCATTTTGATTTTTAACAAATTGCAATTCTTTAGAAGTTGTTCTCGGATTGGCGATCCGCATTATTGGATGAACTGTTATGAAATAAAGAACAAGTTTAGATGTCAATATTGATGATAAAACTGCCGATATGGAGGTTAACTCATTATCTTTTCATCAGTCTTACATCATATATGTAGAGACGCTATGCAAGTGCTCTATTATTAAAATTAAGTTAACTTTAAATTGTGATAAATTGGATTTAACTCTGTATTATATCCTGATGGCTGAAACTACTAAATGCAAACCGGCGGAAAAGCTGAGCGGAGCGGCTGGGCATTATTTCAAATAATACTATCATTTAAAGTCAATTTTTCCCTAGAACGTGGCTTCCCCCCAGACAAAAACTCTCACCCACGCAAGAAATCCTGGATCCGCCACTGGTTGAAAGGCTTGTAAGTGAAACGGATAAGCAGAAACCCGAGTTCAGTGGAATAAGAATCACCCCCGGGGGCACTGCCAAACTGTCTCTCTGTTCTACCGTAGCAGTTATTGTAGCTATTATCGGAACAGAGTCAACTGATTCCGATTGGCTTTTGATTGGCAGGTGCGCTGCCTGTCTCCGCCCACTTGTCTCCCGGCTATAAAGCGACCCCTTGTGTAGGTCACGAAACCAAAGAGAGGACAACATTTCGCTGCTGTGCCGACAATGCGTCAAGCGCGGGAGTAACCCACTGTCCGTCACGTGGCTTTCTTGTAGCGCAAGAACATTCTCTACAGAGTCGGAGGATTCTTTGCGTCGCTCGAGGAAACGGAATTCAAGAAAAGAGGCGAATCTGTGACCCTCGAGCGTTAACAACAGACCGCGGAATAAGCCTACTCTTTGCAGGTTCCATTAGAACACTTGGGTTCCAGTGGAACACTCAGAATGTTCCAGCGCAACACTTAGAGGGTTCCAGCGGAACAAGCCGGGCGTTTGAATTCCGCAGAATCGGCGACAAGAAGAGGATTTGTTTAGATTGTCAGCGTGCCTCGTGAGATTAATGGACAAAAGAATTGCTTCATCGCCTTGGCTTCAGCTGATGAGGGGCAGAAATTATCAAGCAGGTGAACAGCTGTGAATGCGTAAAAAAGACAAGGACACAAATACAAGCAGAGACAGACAGACAGACAGACAGACAGACAGACAGACACAGAGACAGAGGAAGATAAAGACACAGACAGAGGACATAGTAATATACAAACAGTCAAACTGATTATAGACTTACAGACAGATTGACAGAGACAGACAGACAGACAGATTGACTGACTGAATAGCTCATTGACTGACTGACTGGCTACCTGACTGACTGACACTCACTCACTCACTCACTGACTGGCTGGCTGACTCACTGACTCACTGACTCACTGACTCACTGACTGGTTGAGTGGCTGACTGGCTGACTGACTGACTGACTGACTGACTGACACTGGCTGGCTCAATGACTGACTGGCTCAATGACTGACTGACTGACTCACTGATTCACTCACTCACTCATTCACTGACTGACTGGCTCACTGACTGACTCACTGACTGGCCGGCTGACTGGCTGAGGCGATAGACATAAGCACAGACAATTACGCAGGCACCAAAATAAAGACGAGATTAAGTTACGGAGAAAGTTAGAGAAGGAAATTGACAGACGAACTCAGAAACAGACAAACAAACAGAGAAAGAGAACTACACGCAGATAGAGAGAGACAGAGAGAGATATACTAAGAGAGATACGACCGGGCTGACAGGCAGTTCGTCTTATCCAAAAACAGTGAAAAACTGCCACTTCCGTGCGTGGTATAAACACTAAACACATTCAGCGATTGAGCTCAGCTGCTGAAGTTAAAGACTCGGTTGGCGAAGGGGGATGTTTATGAGAAAGGTTGCTGTCAACGCCAGGGTGGCATAGTTCCACCACTCGTCTATCGTCGAGAAAGAAAAGGGAAAGGGAGATCGGCTTTCCAGGGGTGAAGACAGTTTCACGTATGGTTGCCTGCGCTACACAGGGCTCATAAAGAAGCTGACACTTGCTATACATAGGGTTTATAAAAGGAACTGACGCTGCTTCGTCGAATACTTCCATTAGCAATGGTTACGGAATACGAGGTAGGACTACATTATGATAGTTTCGAGAAAGGTATGTAAGACAAGTCAATGTAAGGCTAGGTAAGCCAATTTAAGGTAAGGTAAGGTAAAGTAAGGTACTAAGGTAATACCAATGTATTGTAACATCAATGTAATGTAACATCAATGTGCTATAAGGTATGTCAGTGTAAAATAAGGTAATTCAATGTAAGGTAAGGTAACGTCAATGGAAGGTAAGGTAAGTCGGTGTAAGTTAATGTAACGAAGGATAGGTAAGGTAAGATAAGGTAAAACCAACGTAAGGTATGTTAAATAAAATGTATGATAAGGTAAGTCATTGTAAGGTGAAGTAAGGTATAGCCAGTGGAAGGTAAGATAAGTACAGTATAAGGTTAGATATAATGAGGCAAGGTAACCATATCAAATCTGATGACTTCTGTAGCGCCGTTGCCGTAATCTACAAGTCATCGATTCGCTAATTCGCTTAACCCTCGAATGCCCAAGGGGGGATCCGACCGGACCCCAGACCCGCTTTTCCACGGATAACTTTAGAACGGCTAGGAAATTGTAAAATTGGTTTCAGGACACCCTAAAGCCATCAATTTGGCTTCGCATGATATAATTTGCGTGGTTATTATCCCACCCTGTACCCCACAACCATAGCCCAAGACACCCCAAGATATGCGGCTGATGGTCATACTGGCACATGGTTTACAAGCCCAGAAATAAATTGGTCAACGCACGTTATTAGGCATCGTTGGGCGGCGAATTCAACGCTGAGTGTAATACAGTTTGATCTACTGCAGTGTCTGTTGCTTATTCGAAGTTATACAGGCTAAAGCTACATCCGTACAATTGAATACCTGCGAAAATCCCGACATTGCAAAACACTACAAACGAATATTAAAGTTCAAATTAAGTTTCACCAGGTGGCGCTATGTGAAATACCATAAATCAGTCGATTGCAAATTGAATTTGGATAATAACAAGCCAAATCCCGTTAAAATATTCCAATCCTTTCTCAAGATATCACAATAACCCCCCCCCCACCCCTTGGGCATTGGTGTACCAAAAGATAGCTTGGGCACTCGAGGGTTAAAGTGAAACATCCGTCAAAAAGAAGCCTAAAATGAAGCCGCGGAAGATAGGCAAGTTGAACGAGACGAGTCTTCAGTTTTGACCTGAATGACGGTAAGGAACTGACGGAGAGCACGTTCTCACCAGTGAATTCAAAAGGTAAGGGAAAGAAGGTAAGTGAAGGCGAAGGTAAGATGAGCCAAGGTATGGTAAAGTCAGTTGAGTTAAGGTAAGGGAAGGCTAGGTGAGCTCAGGTAAGCGAAGGTAAGATGAGCCAAGGTATGGTAAAGTCAGTTGAGTTAAGGTAAGGGAAGGCAAGGTGAGCTTAGGTAAGCGAAGGTAAGATGAGCCAAGGTATGGTAAAGTCAGTCGAGTTAAGGCAAAGGAAGGCTAGGTGAGCTTAGGTAAGACAGACCAACATAATTCAATCTAATCTAGGAACTTGTGTAGTAACAGGCATTGGTCGATTAATAAAAATCGTCGTACAAGCCAAATTCCAAGATACGTCAAAACCAATAAGGGAGTTCGAGAAGACAAGGAACCAGACTACGGAGGAAATGCTTCGATGAGTGTTTAATTGAGATCTGAAGGCCAGAACAGACTTTGCAGAGCGAACGAGTGCAAGGGTTTAGGGCCAGTAATAGCAAGGGGCGCCTACCAAGAGTTTTCCTCGTCCTCGAAACAGTCAGATTGAGAAAGTCAGAGGACCAGCCATGGTTGAATATACAGAGAGATCTTTGAAGCCAGAAGAGGCTTAGATAATATGGATTGCTGAAATATAGAGTATTGTGTACAACTAGCCCAGTCTTGACAGTTATTCGATTTTCTTTGGACTGTCAATGCAGTTAAGGATAGATGATAATAATATTTTGGAGTTTCAGTGATAGCCGTGGCTAAGATATTTTTTTAAACTCTTTGAAGCTTCATCAAGTTAGCTTTCGAAATGCCAGTAAGAGGCGGGCTGTAATTCAAGATAAGGAACTACAAAGTATTGTAAGGCAAGATAAAGTAGGTATGTTAATTTATGGCATGTATGATGAACTGAGGCCATATGATAAGCAAAGGCTAGGTTTCAACGAAGGACTGACTGCTCGCCTACAGGTTCGTAATGCCAGGAAAGGCAAGTTAAAGCAGGGAATGGAGAGGGTATGGTAATTCAAAGGCATACCTAACCCTGATTTAACTCTTCTAACTGTCGTCAGTTTCTGATACAATATCTTTATGACTTCATATGCGCATTGTCCTCTGTCTGTCTCTTTGTCTGTCTCGGTACCTCTGTCTCTGCATATGTGTCTGGTTAGTTGAAATGTCGTATCCGTGCCTCAGTTTGGCAGAACCTATAGAACTATAGACAGACACAGACAGACAGACAGACAGAAAGAAAGAAAGACAGACAGACACAGACAGACAGACATGCAGATAGAGACAGACAGACAGTGCTGTAGTTTTAAAAGGTCGTTTATCTCTCGTCTTGTCTCTAATTCCGTTATCTTATTTAGGAACAAACTTAGGCGGATATACGTCAACGTTTTCCTGTATATAGAGTCGATCAACGCCGCTTTATTTTACCTTCTCACTTTCTCTGTATATAGGCCCCCCTACCTGCCTCTGTTTCTGTCTGTCGCTCTTCAAGTCTGACTCGTTGTATAGCCACTCTCGTGTGTCTCTATGCATATGTTTATGTATGTATCTGCCTGCCTGCCTGTCTGTAGGTGCCTGTCTGCCCGCCCGCCTGTCTGTCTGTCTGTCTGTCTATCTGTCTGTCTGTCTGTCTGTCTGTCTGTCTGTCTGTCTGTCTGTCTGTCTATCTATCTATCTATCTATCTATCTATCTATCTATCTATCTATCTATCTATCTATCTATCTATCTATCTATCTATCTATCTATCTATCTATCTATCACCAGTCAGCCTGTCTCCTCTCCAGTCAGTTCTCAATGCTGCCGCCAGACTGATTGCCCGTCTTTCTAAATTTTCCCATATCTTTTCGTTTATGGTCAACCAACTTCACTGGCTCCCTCTCCTAGCCCGCATTCAATTTAAAGTTCTTTTTCTTATCATCAAGTGTAAACTGGGTACTACTCCTAAATATCTCAGGGATCTCAGCTGCCCCCTCATCTGCAGCTTCTCGTCGACCTTTTCGCTCTCGCGACTGGTATGTCTTCTTTGTTCCGCCTTCCAGAACCACTCTAGCTAAAACTAGATCTTTTGCCAACATTGGACCCTCTCTGTGGAATGCCCTTCCTTCCTCTCTACGGGTAACCTTACTCGTCTGGATCTCTTCCTACATCCCTTTCCATGCTTAAAACCTTTTTCTTCTCTCGGAGCTTTCGCACGGGAAGCGCTACTGAGTGACCTCAGCTGTTAGAGGCGCTATACAAATCTCCAAATACGATACGATACGATACGATACGATATCTATCTATCTATCTATCTATCTATCTATCTATCTATCTATCTATCTATCTATCTATCTATCTATCTATCTATCCATCCATCCATCCATCCATCCATCCATCCATCCATCCATCCATCCATCCATCCATCCATCCATCCATCCATCCATCCATCCATCCATCCATCCATCCATCCATCCATCCATCCATCCATCCATCCATCTATCTATCTATCTATCTATCTATCTATCTATATCTTTGCCTATCTTGTCCTTTGTGTTTCGTTTATTCATTCATTCATTTTCATTCATTCATTCATTCATTCATAAATACAGGTACTCATTCTTTTTTCCTTCTTTCTTTTAATCTCCTCTATTTATCTTTCTCCATTTAATCCTCTGTCTCTAAATCCATCTGTCTTTTTGTCTGTCTGTCTGCTCTGCCTGTCTCTGTCTATCTCTGTCTGTTTGTTTGTCTCTGCCTGTCTGCCTGTCTCTGTCTGCCTGTCTCTGTCTGCCTGCCTCTGTCTGTCTGTCTGTCTGTCTGTCTGTCTGTCTGTCTGTCTGTCTGTCTGTCTCTCTGTCTCTCTTCGTCGGTCATTTAAGTACGAAGGAGGAAATCACTCATAAACTGTACTAGAACATTCGTAGAACTTGAGCAGCGTGGCATTTATTAGGCGCCTTTAAGTGTCCAGTCGGATATTCGTCCGTTCATCGCGATTCTTTATCTCCATCTGTTCCTCAAGTGTTGTTTAGTGTGGCAAGGTCTTCGTGTCGGAACCAGATTAGCTTTTGATGTACGCCTCTCTCTCTCTCTCTCTCTCTCTCTCTCTCTCTCTCTCTCTCTCTCTCTCTCTCTCTCTCTCTCTCTCTCTCTCTCTCTCTCTCTCTCTCTCTCTCTCTCTCTGTCTGTCTGTCTGTCTCTCTCTCTTTCTCTCTCTTTGTCTCTTTGCCTGTCTGTCTCTCTGTGTTGCTCTCTCCGTCTCTCCGTCTCTCTCTTTCCGTTTCTATGTCTCTCTCACTCTCTGTGTCTCTCGCTGAGTCTCACTGTGTGTGTCTCTCTCTGTGGTTGTCTCTCTCTCTGCTGTTCTCTCCGTCTCACAGTCTCTCTTTCCGTTTGTTTGTCTCTCTGTGTGTCTCTCGCTGTGTCTTTGTGTGTCTCTCTGCCTGTCTCTCCCTCTCTCTGTTGTTCTCTCTGTCTCTCCGTCTCTCTCTTTCCGTTTCTATGTCTCTCACTGTGTCTCTCGCTCTGTCTCTCTGTGTGTGTCTCTCTCTCTGTGGGTGTCTCTCTCTGCTGTTCTCTCCGTCTCTCCGTCTCTCTCTTTCCGTTTCTTTGTCTGTCTGTCTGTCTGTCTGTCTGTCTGTCTGTCTGTCTGTCTGTCTGTCTGTCTGTCTGTCTGTCTGTCTGTCTGTCTGTCACTCACTTTCTTTACTTTCTGTCCGTCACTGGTCTATCTGTCATGTCATTGTCGTCTCTCGTTTATTCCTTTTCTGTCTGTCTGTCGGCTCCTGTCACTGTTTCTGTTGATCTAGTATTTCTGTCTGTAACTCTTATTATCTCTCCATATATCTGTCTATCTGTCTTTGACGTTATCTCTTTTTATATGGGCGCTGCTGTTTAATATAGTTCCTCAATCGTGTAATAGGCTCCAGATTTACCTACTTACTTTCTGATCGCCTCTAATTGTGTAATCTACGTCGTTAAGCGCAGCGCTTGACGTTTTAAAGACCCTGGCGGGCGAATAATTCTGGCAACGAGGGCAATATGGCGCTGGTAAAACCACTTGAGGTCCCTCTTAAAGGCACCGCTAGGACCCCACGGGTCAGGACTGAACCCTCGGACGAATTATCTGAGGATGCGGATTAAGAGGCCGTCGAGGGTTGGTAGAGGAAGAGGAGGACGAGGAGGAAGAGGAAGATGGGGAGGAGGAGGAGGAGGAGGAGGAGGAGGAGGAGGAGAAAGAATGAAGAGAAGGACGAGGAGTGTGAGAGAAGAGGAGGAGGAAGATGTGAAGATGGAGGAGGAGTAGAGAGAATAAAGAGGAGGAGGGAGAGGAAGAGGAAGAGGAGGGGGAGAAGAGAAGGAGGAGGAAGCGGGATGAGAATAAACAGAAGGAGGACGAAGCTGTGGAGGAGGAGTAGAGAGAATAAAGAGCATGAGGAACAGGAGGAAGAGGAAGAGAAAGAGTACGGTGGAAGAAGAGGAGAAGGAGAAGGGATGAGCATAAAGAGAAGGATAAATAAGAGAACTAGGAGGAGGAAGAGAACGAGGATGATTAGGATGATCGAGGAACAGTGAGGAGGAGAGGACAAGGAGGACAGAAGAGGGAAGAAGGATGAGGAGTTGGAGAAGGAGGAGAATGAAGTGGAGGGCGAGGAGGAGATGAAAGAGGAAGAGAAGGAGAAGGAGGAGAATTGATAGATGAAGGAGGACGTGGAGGTGGAGATGGAGGTGAGGAGGTGGAGTAGGGACTGTAGGGGAGGGGAGCTGTGGGGGTGGAAGTTGAGCAGCCGTGCGGAAAGTCGTGAGTCGTTTGTGCTGAAGTCTCCCTCTGGCGTCGATATTTATATCTCGGCTCTTAACAGTGATTATAAATAGATGCTTTCTCTAGCGACGAATTTTGTCTGCCTTTTTATTTAGCGCCTGGTTGAGTTCAGGATCTGTTACACTTACACTGGTATACTGTATACGACGGTCTAGTGGTAAGCGTGCTGGTCTGTCAACCGAGAGATCGGTGGTTCAAATCCCCGATAGGCCCAAAGTTGTGTCGAGACTTCTGCTCCACCTGCGTGCCCTTGCCATCACAGCTGAAGCCAGTACACTGAACGCACGCTGTCAGTGGGAAGATGAGACGGCGAGGGAGAGGACTGGTCACCCGCCCTCATATGCCGAGGTAAAGAAATGTGAGGTCGTTAACGTTGAAGGCGGCCGTTGATTTACTGTTAGACGAGGGCAAGAGTCGTTATACGTGCCTTCGTCTGCATATCTGTCTTTCGGTCTGTCTGTTTGTCTGTCTCTGTGTCTTTGTCTCCATATGTGTGTGCCTCTCCATGTCTCTGATTCCATTCCTATGGATGTGAAACTTTTCGCTCTTGTGTGTTTTGCTAATTACGACAATCAGAAAAGTTACGACGATTATGATGATAACGACGACAAAGTTATGATGACGATGACGAAGGGAAAAGTTATGGCGATGATGACGACAACGTGAAAAGTTGTGATGACGGCGACAACGACGGCGACGAAATGATGATGGCAACAACAATAACAACGGGAATTCGTTTTGTGTTTTTTGCCTGACGAAGCAGGGTGGTCTGAACCTGGCCTGTGACGACGCCCTGCCGGACCGCCCACCCTCGACGACCGTCTCAAAAGAAGCGATCACGGGCACTTCGAACGGCCCCCGGCTTTACCAGATGGAGATCGAGGAGCCAACGGCCCCCACCAGGGACTCCCGCGTCTCGGACGATCTGGGGATACTCGACACGAGCAACGGATGGGCCTGCGGTGGGTGCTGTGACCTGATCCAAGGCGGCGAGAAAGGACCCCGAAAAAACCCCGCCACTCAGTTGGCAAGGTCACTGAGTACGCTGCGCCATGGCAACCGGAGAGTGATTGTTCTCGGTCTGGTCGCAATTGTCGTCGTCATGGTGATCGTTGCCATAACGATCTATTGTTCTAGAGGTAGGTGTCTCATGTGTGTTGCTTTCTGCAACGTTTGCATGTAATGGGTGTTGGAGAATGTCTTCGTCGTCATCATCATCATAATTTGCGCCACCGTTAATGTCGTTGCAAGCATCATAACAATGACTTACTCAGTCAATTTTAAATTCACGTGGACATTGTCAGCATCGTTGTCATCATCATCATAATGCGGCTACTAAGATAAGGGTTCTAAAAGCTGCCACAGACATTCAGGTAATAGACACAGACAGACCAGACTTCCGTTCTGGTCTGACAGACAGAGAGACAGAAAGGCAGGCAGGTAAAGCAAGCAAACTGACTGACTGGCAAACTGACTGACAACTGACTGATGACTGACTGATGACTGACTGACTGACTGACTGACTGATGACTGACTGATGACTGACTGACTGACTGACTGACTGACTGACTGACTGACTGACTGACTGACTGACTGACTGACTGACTGACTGACTGACTGACTGACTGACTGACTGACTGACTGACTGGTCACTAATATTAATTTTGTTTTTTTTCCCAGGAAGAACAGAATCAGAAATTCCAGTAACCGGTAAGTTTTACGAACTTCGTAACGTATGCGAGGCTCGAACCCATACTGTCTGCGTTACAAGGTGAGCGCTCTGACCAATCGGCTACCGTGAACCGAAACATAGAATAAACGTAATTTCTATAGCGCTATCTTGGCCATAAGATCAGATCTAGCAGATCGAGGTAAGTGCCTGTGTTGTAGATGCTGTACTTCGGCCGAATGATCGTACAGACTTTGGGGCCATCATTCATTCATTCATTCATTCTGGAAATTTATATAGCGCTTCTTCAAGAGACCTACTCAGAGGCGCTCCCAGCTCCCTTTGGGGTTTTGGAGAAGTGGTCTACGGATGGGTCCATAACAACGCATACAATTTACTCTTGCTATCGCCTTCTACCTGGTCTTATTCTTGAAGTACCTATAGTGTTACCTTCACACTTACCTTACTTTTGTAGGTCTCTTGTACCTCTTTCTACCCGAACTTTAACCTGAATGCACCCAGTGTTACCTCCGCACTTACCTTCCTTTGCTAGGTATTAATTACACCCTCCTGGGTCGTGGCAGAGTCGTCCAAGACGTTCTACCGAATCACAACCAAACAACAACAACGATATGTGACCAGGAGACACTTCAAGCGTTCCTGGTTCGAAGCCTGGAGTATGAGGTCAGACCGACTCTGCTACTTCACTGCGCTGTATAAAGTAGTTCACGTATATTTGGATTTATACAGCGCCACCCTCTGATCTGATCTAATGTCATCTATTCTATTCTTTTCTGATGATAGTGACATATAGACAGGTAAGGTAAGTTTGCGTGAGGTGTAAGGCAAGGTAGGTCAATGTAAGGTAAGACAAGGTGAGGTAAGATAAGATAGGTAATCAATTCTAATCTGATGACTTATATCACTGGCGGCGATCCTGTTTGACAGTTGGGGACACGGGACACTTTTGAACTGATCTGGTCACAAAAAGAGGTGATTTTTTTTACTTTTTTGGTGTATCTTCAAAATTGTGGGGGGGGGAGAGGGCAAGTCAGTGTATACTGTGTCCCCCACTGTTAAAGGTGGGAAGTCCTGTCCCCTTTGAAACCCCGGGATCGCCACCCATGACTTATATAGCGCCGTTGTAGTACAATGCAAGTGAAACGATTGTAGAAAATCGTAAGAAGCGAGGTCGGAAGAAAGTCAAGGACAAGCGAACTTAATGACCAAGAGACCTGAAACTGAACCTTAGGGCTGACGAACATAAAAAGGTCAACGGACCTTTAATGGTCCTCTGATTGGTCTAAATTTATCCTCAGTCGACGACTGGTCGACCATCTGTCGGATTGAATCAACGATCGACTGTATATGACGTTCAACAACCATTCTACGTTTATTTAGAAGAGAGTGGACTTCTTAACAGTAGCACTTGAAAGCGGGACACCGATTACCACCACCACCACCACCATCACCACCAAACCATCACCACTATCAACAACACCAGCACCAACACCACTACCACTAATACCACCAAACACCACCAACACCGCCACCAGCAACACCACCACTAACACCATTTTGGCGCGACACCGTAGCCGACTGGTTAGAGCTCTCGCCTTGTAACGTGGAGTGTACGGGTTTGAACCTCCTCCTCTGAGACGGTTACTGTGTAAGCATATTGAGTATTTAAAGTCTATCACTCTCAATTCTTCAGCGCCATCAGTTCTTGCTTGGTCAGAAGATAACGGAGCGTAATTACTAATAAATGTGTTATAATAATAATAATAATAATAATAATAATAATAATAATAATAATAATAATAATAATAATAATAATAATAATAATAATAATAATAATAATAATACAACTACTAATATTAGGCCTACTACTACTGGCCATAAAGACATATCGAACCGATCAACTACTCATGTCATGGACATTATGAAAACGATGTTACGGAAGTTTTTAATCTAAACTAGACAACAGATGATGTTGACGTCGTTAAACTCACCTGTAGGTCAACAACCTGTGAGATGATAATTATCAGCGGAGCGATTGCTTTGTTAGTTGCTGTCAGCGACGCTGTGCCAGAACAAAGTTGATTAACGTCTCTCTCCTCATTTATCCAGACTTTGGACTGGCACTACCAGAATGGCGTAATTGCCGCAGCGATTGAAAAGAACTGACGAATATTATATAAGCGTAGGTGAAAGCTATTTAAGGCCGTACAAACACAAAGTCATAATATTGATATGAAGTGTTTAATGATATCTTGTGGACCATGGTCGATGACGTCGATCTCACCCTACCTTAGCAGCAGAGAGTGTGAGGAATATGTCAGAGACATTTGCGTGCACGCTTTAGAGCAGGGGCGGCGCCAGACACTTTTTGTAACCAGGGCATAGCCAGGGCAGTCATGCAAGTAACCAGGGCAGAGGGCGGCGATTCATGGCGAGCGTGGTAGCTGTTTTTCCTGAGACATTCATTGTTTTGTAGGTTGTATATTTTTCAGCACTGGAGCGATGTTCTTCGGAGTACATGTTTTGGAGAAATGCGTTTGACTTGTTATCCGACCCAGTGCACCTGTTCCAGGCACGAAAACCACTGTGAATAAACACTTGATCCTTGCGTCGTTCTTGTGATTCTTGCCTGGTAGTCATGACAAAATGACGACAATAGAAGCAATAAGCAGAATCATTCACTTTTGAGTATTCCAACCAGCTGTACAGCTTGAACCATGTGTAATTAAATCGCCGCTGTGTCGTCCCAATTACGTGACTCGGATAGGTTCTTATAAAAAAATTATACAGTTGCTTTGGGCCATCATCCACTGACTGCGATAGATCACTTGGACCGGGTGCGACCGGGTGATGACTGAACTTGCACAGGTGGTCCTAGTACGTCATCAGCATGTTCATCGCCAAGCTCGCTATCTTTGTCACTTTCACTTAAATTAAAATCAATGCATGTGAGAGTCCAAGGTTTGAAAGGATGCGTTGTCAACAGGACTAGCTTCATCTGTGGCTCCTTCGCATGTCAACTCCACGTATTGTGTGTCTATAACCGCCCAACGCAAAAGTATATCGATTTGTCATAGATAGGCCTATTGTATGGATAATTAATGCAGGAATAAGTTTATATGCGTGGAATGTATGGATGGGATGAACGGGCTCGAACCATATGTATTCATATTTATATGTGCTGCCGTGACTGCAGTGACTGCAACTAAATAGCTACTTTTTAGTATGGATCCTCGTGTGCATTTGCAAGCTGCCATCCTGTGTGAACTATTTATGGCAGTGATTACAGATTAATGGTTTCTCTCCAGTTAGAATCCTCATGTGTGTTTGCAACTTTGCAATTTGCGGTCATATCATTAGCCTAACTGATTATTGCATTTGCATTCACCTCAATTTCTTCAGTTCAATTCAACTTTATTGATCCGAATTCAATGCAAAAGTACAGTAGGCACTAATCGGAATGTAACACTTTCCAGATACAACATTGATTATAAGTTAAACTAAATGGTATTTCTTCTCCACTCCAGTAATTGCAGTTAGATATATATGAGTACGCCAAAGTCCTGACAGCCACGTTGTGGTGGGGAATCTATATTATAGGTTGATACTGGTAGCTCTTTCAAGTTTCAAATGATATTTTTATTAATGAAATTAATTCATTTATTTTATGAATAGAATTGAAAATGCAGATTTGCGTTACTTTAGCAATTTTACGACTATTTGCACGCAATATGCCATAATCACGTACGGTACATTCAGATTAAACGAATAAAGAATCGGGCGGCGACTCCGGGGTGTAGGACGTTGTTTGTTAGGCTGGCATTTCTATGCTTTGCTTTAAATTACTTACCGTCGTCGGAAGGTAAACGCGGGCGTTTCGGATTCGGTTTCTTCAGATACCGATCCATCCTAACGGTATCGATCACTCAAACTTTAATAATTAAGTAGCAAGATTATCAAGATATCGAACAAAAAATAATTAAAAATTACGATGATCGATGATAATGGATAGATCGCGTTTTGAGTGACGTCATTGTGTTGAATATTATGACGTTTTCGACTGCGCAGACTTAGAGCGCGGACTTCGGACCCCGATATATACAAGAAGTCGTTCCTTCGGACGGAGGGAACAGTAAGTAAGTAATGCTGTTGAGGCAAAGCAGGTCTTTACATTTACATTTAACTCACTCAATATAACGAATTATAGCGCCCATATTTTAATATGTTTCTAAGAATATAAAAAATACGCTCCGAACAAATTCTGGACAGGGTAAAAATACTGGCAGGGCAACGACCAGGGCAACGACTTTTTTACCAGGGCATATGCCCTGGCTCGCCCTGGTGTAGCGCCGCCTCTGCTTTAGAGTAGTGTCTGTTAGCACCAGATAGTATAGTGTGGCCAGTGTAACTATTTAACTGTTGTGGTTCACCGTTGGACATCGTTTACCTAATTGCTGTAAACACGTGCAGTGTCTTATGTAAACATTGCATTTAATGTCTGACTTTTAAAACCATAATGAGCGTTACCAGACAGTCTTTGTCGTTTGCGTATGTTTGTATTTACAGACGTGTGTATGCACGTGTGCGTGTGTGTGTTTGTGTATGTGTGTGTACAGTATTTGTGTGTATGTGTATTTGTGTATGTGTATTTGTGCACGTGTGTGGGTATTTGTGAACGTGTGTATGCGGGTATGCACGCGTGCGTATATGTGTATTTATGTACGTATGTATGTGTATTTTTGTGTGTGTTTGTATGTGTATATGTGCGTATATGCGTATGTGTGTATTTATGTACGTATGTATGTGTATTTTTATGTGTGTTTGTATGTGTATATGTATGTACGCATGTATGTATGTATGTGCGCATGTGTGTATGATGCATCTGGGGTTTTATAGCGCCTCTTGTGCTTAACAAAAGTACCTCTCGATAGCCTGATAGTATAGAGTTGTAAAAGAAGCATGAAAAAGCGCTTTTGTAGCTGGAGAAGTTCTCCACTTGTAGTCTCATACACACACGTAGCGATTAACCAATGAGCAATGCGTTTATTTAACGACGCCTTCGCATCTAAAACGACGGACGTCATTGCGGCGTCATGACGTCTTAAGGTTTGCGTCCATACCCTAAGTCAGAAGTCCATGGCTTCGTTACGCGACCTTCGTCTTAACGGATATTGCACCCTGTGCCGATAATTGGGCGTAGGGAGCTGTGGAAATTGGTAGGGGGTTCTTTGCAAGGAAGGTTCGACAAGTGCATTTGGCGGGAATTGCCAGAGATAGCACGCAGACTCAGTCGCTTGATGAAACAACTAAACTGCACCGGATGCCGTAAGAAAATCGCACAACTCGCACGTGATGCGGTAAAAATTAGAATTTCCGAAAGACCGCTCCAAATTTTTGAATCGTCTGGCAAAATTGTCGCCGACCGAATTATACACTGATCCAGACATAGAACCATGATTCATCCTTCCCCACCCCGTTTAGGGAAGCTGTCTGACCTTGGAGATTTCGAACCCAGACAGCAACACCATATAAATTAAACTTAGATAAAACAGTAGAGTCTGCTAATTAGTATCGTATCGCAGCCCTGTTTGTATGTCTGTCTCCAATTTTTTATATTTTATTTTACTGTACTATAAAGTAGGCTTCTGTACAGTGACTTTTCGAGCTACGTGTTTGCCTACAGATAACCTTGTGTTCTTAACGAGCCCTAAAATTAGCATTATTTTTTACCCGAGGTTGATATGATCCCTCTGGTGATAAAAAAGTTGTCCGGAGACAGAAAATAGGCATCTGGAACGGTTACGTCTTTTCCAGTTCTGGCATAACAATGAATTATTATTATTATTATTATTATTATTATTATTATTATTATTATTATTATTATTATTATTATTATTATTATTATTATTATTATTATTATTATTATTATTATTATTATTATTATTATTATTATTATTATTATTATTATTATTATTATTACACATTTTAAAGCGCCATTGTGTAATGACCAAGCATCAAGTGATGGGCTAAGCAATCATTGTGAGTGAAAGACTTGCTCGATTCCGTAGTCTCCGCGTTACAAGGCGAGCGTTCTGACCAATCGGCTACAACGCCCCACGATGTAGGTAGGACAATGTAGGAAAACAAGTCCAACAAAAGACACCGACAAAGTCGTCATTGCTCTTCGACAGGCGCTATAAAAGTTGTTCTGTTACATTACATTACGTCAATGTACTGTATTTAGCCGTTGCTTGGTTCACAGGTGCGAAGACTGGTAGAGAAGACGAGGTTTCGAAAGCAATGCACTGGCTTCCAGGTCGTTAGAATAAAGTAAGGACGGCATTCCTGTTTAATGTCAAGTGACATGTTGTGAAATGTGATAAACAATAAAACCATTTGAAGAAGAAGAAAAATAAGAGCAGTCCCTTAAGCTAGCCCTGGGTATGCAGTGTTGGCGACTTCATTTCCTTAGCCTCGGCATATGAGGGCAGGTGACCAATCCTCTCCCACGCCGTCTCATCTGCCCACCGACAGTGTACGGTCAGTGTACTCATTATCGCTGAGTTGGCTAGGGGTGCACGTGGAGCAGCAATCTTGAACCAAATTTCTGCCCTCAAGGGGATTTGAACCCCCGACCTCTTGGTTGACAGTCCAGAGCGCTAACCATTACACTATTAAGGACCCCTAAACTTAGTTTACCGTGTATTACCTTACCTTTCCATATACCTCACTACAAACCTGACCTCACAATTACTCTTGACACTTGACACTTGACACTTGTTTATTTGGTAACCAAACTTTTACAGTTAAAGCAGAAACATGAATTATTATTATATTCCAAAGTTTGGCTACACAGGAGGCCCAAAAGGGGTCAAATGACCCCGCTACAAGGGCCACCTGGGTAGTAGTACAGTAAGTGGAAAGCAGTCAATCATCCATCATTCTTAACTCAGTACTTAATTAAAGCAAGTAAGTATAATTATCGTTGTACAATGTTTTCGATGTTTTTACTCTAACCATACCATATACCTTACTTTATTCATTCATTCATATCGGACATTTTTATAGCGCCTCTTTAAGGAGAACTACTCAGAGGTGCTCCCGACTCCAGCACGGCTGAATAGAGCGGTCTTAAGGCGAGAAAAGAACGTGGAAGACAAAGGTTCTGGGGAGCAAGCGGAGCGCTAGGGAAAGGCTAGTCCAGGTTGGAGGGCATATCAATACCTTTCCTTTATCGTATGTACAACAAGCCTTAATAGACCCTACCTCACCTTTCACCTTAAGATATACTTCCTATATACAGTACACCTTTCCTTAATCTTGATGTTTCAATGCCTGATAAAATATCTTACATCGAATTACCATATACCTCACCTTCCTTGACGTTTCAGCCTAGAAGACGGGGTCTTCGAGTACGAAGTGGTATGTACTGGCATCACAGACGACCATTTCACGCACGACTTGCGAGCGGACATGGTTGCCTTGCTTGGTGCCACGCAGGCAGCTGACTTAGGCATATTCGTTCTCGATCTAGCATCTCTGCAGCTTCAAACTCCGGACCCGGATGAACTCGTCACAGCAGGTATTCGAAATCGTCCATACGTTCGTTCTTTCTCTCAGGCTGTCGTTTGCTCAATACAATACAATACAATACAATACAATACAATACAATACAATACAATACAATACAATACAATACAATACAATACAATACAATACAATACAACTACATTTTATATCCCCCTTTCAAAGTTAAAAAGTGCACACAGACCATCACTTGCGTAAACTTGTCCAAAATATTGGGGGGGGGGGATTTGGTTATTCATTCTACACGTGTTGCATTGGGTGTACAGTCCATCTCAATTATTGGGGAGCACGTGCCCTGTCTCCCCCCCCCCCCCAAGAGTCTACGCCTATGCCGTCCATACGACAGAAGATCGATGGGGCTGAGCAGTTGTGAGTGAAGCACTTGCTAAAGGTCCTCACAAAATGACCGGCAGACTGGGTGCTGGAACTCGTGATCTCGGAGTCACAGGCCGAGCGTTCTATCCAATCGGCTACCACCTCCTTCGACCTTAGTGAGGTGTGGCATGGAGCACCACTGGTGAGTTTTAAGTGGCGCTTTATAAATGTGAGATTACAGTTACAATTAGTTCTACCGCTGTTTGTATTGTAATCAATCAGTTAAGCTGTTATGGTTAAGTAGATAATTAAATCGATGATGATGATGATGATGATGATGATAATGATGATGATGATGACGACGACGATGATGATGATGACGATGATGATGATGAAGATGACGACAATGACGATGATGATGATGAAGATGACGACGATGACGATGACGATGAGAATGATGATGTAATGGCATTCTTTCAGAGCCACCCTATTCTCCGGTGCTGGTTCCAGTCTGTTTGTCGATCCCTTACAACCGGACTTGTTATCCGAACGTTCTGCATCATCAGTCGCAGATTGAGGCTCTGGCTGCTGGTCTCGAGAGCATCTTCCTCCTGGAGGCGCCATGCAGCGACTACCTGAATCTCCTCTGGTGCTCCGTCTTCGTTCCAGACTGTACCAATGAGGTTCCTTTGCCCCCATGTCGATCTCTTTGCCAATGTAAGTGTTTTCGTCAATTAGTCCGTCCTTCCATCTAACCGTACACTGTCGGTGGGAAGATGAGACGTTGAGGGAGAGGACTGGCCACCCGCCCTCATATGCCAAGGCTAAGGAAATGAAGTCGC
>OY744603.1:79090470-79155668 GCA_963556255.1 Allolobophora icterica
GGCGCAATATAAATCTCGGAAAGAAATAGGCTAAATAGGCTATATAAGTAAGTATGTGCCTTTAGTGTAGGGGCCTACGATTAACTATAAAAGAGAAAAGGTGCTGAATAAGTATCTTATAGTTAATATAATTACTGATTACTGACAACTACTAATTATTACTAGTTACTAATAACTATTCATGTTTTAATATAACTCATGATTAAAGTCGTATCATCGATTGTCTCTATTTTGGCGCAGAACAAACTGCACTCAACATCAACGGTCCTTCGTTCGCTGTAATTACTCAGGTTTGTCTACAAAATATACAGAACTTTAATTTTCAAACAATAGGCCCTATAATCGTTTTTATGCATTGTCTGCTTTTCAAAAATCGTAATCGTAATCTCCAAATTATTTGACGGCATAATAAGTGGTAGTGGAGCGGATAACCTGAGGGATTGATTTCCATAGCTTAGGGCCTGAAGATTTAATGCCAAACCCTCGTAAATTTGTACGCGCCCTGTCAGGGCGGTACGTGTGAGCATTTCTTGTTTGATGGGCGTGAACCTGCGAGCCTAAAGTGAAGTACCCTTCAAAGGACGCTGGTAGCAGTTTGTGCTCATATTGGTAAAGGAATTTCCCTATCTGGAGGGCTCTGATTTGGTCTATTTTTAAGAGTTTCAATTCTACGTATAGGGGCCCTGTATGGGCGCGTCTGTCTGCCCCAGCGATTATCCAGAGTACTTTCTTTTGCAGTAATACCAATTTAAGTAGCCTCGAGTCGTAATTCGACGCCCAAATTATATTACAGTACGTGAGGTAAGGATAAATTAAAGTATAGTATAATTGTTGCCTTATAGTTTTGGGTAGTAAATATGAAATTCTATTTAGTATTCCTATGTTTTTGGCTAATTTCTGCGCTATATAACTAATGTGATTTTTCCAAGTTAGGTGCTGGTCAACCAGCACACCCAAGAATTTTGTGGATTCCACTTGAGTAATTGCCTTCCCGTCAAAGTTCAATTTAAGGTCCAGGGGGTGGGCCTTTCTATGGGACGTAAATAGAATGAAATTTGATTTATCTAAATTTAGAGTTAGACCATTTGCTAGGAGCCAGTTGCTGACTTTTGATAACTCGGCGTTTATAGTTTCCATAAGAACCAAACTAGACTCATGGGAGAAGAAAATGTTAGTTTCGTTAGGGATAAGAAAGCTTGGAAGGTGGAGGATCGGACGGAGTAGGAATTCTTGAAGAGGTGATCGAGACTTCAATTTGGAGTGGTCATTTTGTGACATCGCTTGTCCAGCACCTTCGACGGAATATATATTTGTTCTGTTCTATTCTGTTCTGTTCTATTCTGTTCTATTCTGTTCTGTTCTATTCTCTTTCACTACACTCTGCTTTACCCCGTGATGCTCTATCCTGTTCTATTCTTTTGTTGTGACTTCTATTCTATTCTATGTTTGTGGAATGGTTTGGATGATAGTACTGCCTCAGTGGACACAATCACCGCTTTCAAGGGGAAGCCCGCAAGGATGAGTGTTTAAGCGTTTCAGGTTAAAATGCAGTGGTGTTAAGACTGATTACGGGTCTTCTGAACATTGTTATATAATATCCCTTGTTACATTGTTCTACTCTGACAATCTATCCTATTCTATTCCATTCTACTCTATTATAATCTGCCTATCTGTTCTACTCTATTCTATTCTGTTATTCTGCTCTACTTATCTACCCTAATCCATAGTTCGAGAATTCGCATTTTACGAATTTGAAGAATTTTAAAAATTCACGAATTTTAACGAATTTTAAAACTGCAGTTTAAAATTCGTTAAAATTCGTGAAATAATAAAATAATAGAATTCTTTGCTATGGGAACGAATTTTATTATTTGCTTACTTTCAACTTTTTAAGCAATCAATCAATCAGCCGTAAAAGATAGCTGACTAGCAACACAATAGTACTGATATTTAGTTACTGTTCTACTTGGAGTCTTGAACTTCGATTTCTATCATAGTTGGGGTGTGTGACTGTGAGTGTCAGTCAGCAGAACGAAAACCCACCAGTGTTCCAGCTCCAGTGTGCCCACTAATACAGCTTGCAACCAAACATGGTTAAAAAGGATTGGCAACGTTTACCGAACTGTGTCTTTAACTTCATTGTCCTCTGATTCTGAGTCAGGAACAGCCCACTGCTCCCACTCGACTCTGGTTTCTGTATTTGCGTCATGCAAATGCTCCCGAAATCGGGCAGAACAACCGACAAATTCTTTGTCACAAAAACAACACTGTATATTGGATTACCCTTTCTTCTCTTCCAAAATTACTACATACTTCCACTCCGGTTCATGCTCTTTCATCTTTAAGAAATTAGATTTTAACTAAATTAACTCGTTACGTAATAGGGCCTAAACTTTAATAGTGAATTTTACATTAAATTCTAAGCAGAAGCTAAACAGAACAAATAATGACGTCATCACATCTGCTATTGTTGCTTACGCTGTTTTTGCAAAAGGCCACTGTCAAACGGCCCAACGAATTTTTACGAATTTTTACGAATTTTAAAATAGACCAAAAATTCGCGAATTTTCACGAATTTTAAAACCGAAAGTCACGATTTCTCGAACTATGCCCTAATCTATTCTATTCTAATCTACAATTCTAGTCTACCTATCTATCCTACTCTATTCTAATCTACTCTACTATTCTCATCCCTATTATACTCTTCTATCCTATTTTAGTCTGCTCTGTTCTATCATATTCTATTTTCTTCCATTCTGCTCTAGTACACTTCATTCTACTATTCTAGTTTGTTCTGTTCTTTTGATTGCAATTAGATCTGTAATTATATTCAATATATATATATATATATATATATATATATATATATATATATATTTATACGATTGTATAAATACATTATAATACATGTACTTGTTAGAATTCATTGGCGAAATTCTTAGCCTTATTTTCTTCCAGATTGTACGCACGGGCCACTCCCTAGTCAGCTATCGCGGCTCTTTGGATCGTCGAGGTTCGGAGAGACTCTGGCCGATGGCGACTGGCCGTGGGTCGTTTCCCTCCATGGCGGTCATCGTCAGAGCTTCTTCTGCGGCGGAATTCTTGTGGCTGACCAGTGGGTACTCACGGCTGCCCACTGCATCGGCAGGTAGGCCTAACTGACCAACCAATTAATTAACTGATACCTTAATGAATTAACGGGGTGAGTAGCGTATTACTTATGTAAACGATCTGGTTTCTAAACTAACGAGTTTAGTGGACTAACCTGGCTTTTGTGAACTTACATGGCTTTTACGGACCTAAATGGCTCTTGCGGACTTCCATGGGTCTTGAGGACTTACATGGCTATTGAGGACTTACATGGCTATTGAGGACTTATATGGCTATTGAGGACTTATATGGCTATTGAGGACTTACATGGCTTTTGCGGACTTGCATGGCTCTTGAGGACTAACCTGGCATTTGAAGACTGGCAATATATAGTTCCTGCAGACTAACTTGGGCCTTGTGGTTATGATTTTATATAGAGCCAAAAGTTAGGCTGGTCTCTGTACACAACTGTTGTGTAGCGCTGAGATATTTCGAATATTTACATTCCATAGTAAAAATAGTTAGCGTGTACTCAGAGGTACCCTTATTGCTTATGACGTTAGCGTCATTTCTTTTGGTCAGTAGATTCATTCCTACTGACCAGTAGGCTAAACGTTTTTCTGGCTGACCAGTAGAATAATACCTACTGACTATTCCTATTTATTCATATTTATTTTCTTCCGACTGACCAGTAGAATAATTTCAACTGACCCGCAGAATCACTCCCACTGACCAGTATAGAATCACTCCAACTGACCAATTCAGTCACTCCAACTGACCAACTGAATCATTCCTGCTGTTCTTCTTGACCAGTCAGAGCCAAATGGACGCTTTGACGGTGATAGCCGGTCACAGCCGACGGACGGCAGTTGACCCATCGAGGCAGGTGCGATCGGTGCATCGGCTGATCGTCCATCCCGACTTCTCGGCCACCTGGCTGAACGACGATATCGCGCTCATCCTCGTCGACACGCCCTTCCGTCTCGGGCCCCGAGTTCGAAGCCTCTGCCTGCCGGACGTCGCTTATCAACCGATGGATGGCCAGACGTGCTATGTTGGAGGATGGGGCAAGACGTCAGATACAGGTCAGGCATAGTATACACAAGCAGAGGCGTAACTTTGGTTTAAAAAGTGGGGGTACCAAATTCTTACATACACGAAGCAAGGCGGAGACTGCGATCTCTGGGAAGGCACAATAATACAATATTGATTGGCATTGTTAAAAAAATGGGGGTACGGTACCCCCCAGTCCAAAAAGTGGGGTACGGGTACCCCTCGTACCCCCCACAAATTACGCCTATGTACACAAGCCATACTGATACAATACAATACATTAGAATACATTACATTATAATACAACACAGTAATAAGCTGCATTACAATGTGAAGTATATAATAGAGGAACAGTATAAAGCAAAACAATAGGATATGACACAACACTACGCAATGTAATATGAGAAACCACAGTAGGCCTACAACAGAATTAATCACAATGCAACATAGCACGATATAGCACAGTGCAATACCATCAAATGCAATACCGTGCAATACAATACAGTCCAGTAAAGCGGCGGTTGTGACAACGATGACGATGACGATGATGACCACGACGATAATGGTGACGACAACGTCAACAGAGATGATGAAGAATTGAAGACTATGATGACGACGATAATTAAGATGATGATAATGATGATGATGATGATGATGATGATGACGACGACAACGATGACGATAATGATGATGATGATGATGATGATGATGATGATGACGACGACGACGACGACGATGATGATGATGATGATGATGATGATGATGACGATGATGATGATGATGATTTTAGATCGTGACTACGCGGAGCAGTTGAGGCTACGGCAGCTGACTGTTCAATCCGTGGCCTGGTGCACTAAAGACCCGTTTACTTCGCACTCGTTCGATAGCGAGAAAATTCTCTGCACCACCGCAAGACAAGGCAGCGACATCTACCAGGTGCATTTGCCTTCTTCATTATTTACTCATTTATATTAGATAATATAGATAATAAAATAAACAAAACGAACAAATAAACCTGGCAGACTTTCGTTCCCTTGTTTGGCGACTGTGTATAGTAATTGTTTCCAGTGTTTAACGACATTTTATGACTGCCAAGGCCGTTGAAATCACCATCCTCCTTTATCCAGGCCTGTGACTGGCACTACCAGAGTATGGCAGTGGCGGATTTGTGCACAGGCCGGGTGACTAATATGTTGAGTTGGCTGATACTGCTCGTAATTTGAGTTGTTTTTATGTTGTTTTGGAAGTTGTCTACTATTTTTCTTTCTAACTATGTAAATGGCGTTGAAAGTCTCCATATAATTATGTGCACTAATGTTGCGTTGTGTCGCCAAGTCTTCGAAAATATCTCTGGTAAACGCACTGGTTTCAACTCGCCTCGATGATTGTAACTCGTTTTGTTGGTATCAACAAGTCAAATATGCTGAAACTCCCCAAGACTTCAGAACTCTTTGGCTGTTTGTTCAAATTATAAACATATGACTCTGTGATTAAATCTATGCGTTGGCTTCCTGTTCGGCAAAAGAATTGGTTTCAAATTGGGGCTTATAGTTAGTAAAACATTTAACTCTGGGCAAACGCAGTACATAATATCAGTCCATATTCCTCGGACTGACCATTATTCGACCATGCAGAGGCGCGTTTACAGAAAACGGGGTCCTAGGCGCAAGATTTTTGGGGGGCCCTTCTCAACTTGTAGACTGAAAGTCTGAGACTCTGGTGGTGTTAAACCTACATGTGCAAAAACCCATGAAGTTGAACTTGAAGCCGTTTTTGCGAATGTTATTAACGTTGTAATTACAATTAGTTATAGAAACTATTTTCAAGGAATGTGAAGTTATTTGATTTAATGATTTTAGTAAACAACGCAATAATATTTATAATCGTACAGTGTACAGTAGGCCTACTCGTTTGTGTGCAACACAATGCTATATTATATAGACCTAATGTAAAAAATACTTGAACATTTTTTTTAAAATTTAATCGCAGAATTGGTGTTACTTTTTTAACAACTAATCATAAAGAAAGTAACAGAAACAGAAGAGAAACTTAAAATTGCAAAAACATGCGAATGCAGAATTAAAAAAATTCTATTCACCGCTTACTGCAGGGCGTTCTTTCTGCATTTGAGCCTAGCAAAATTATCAATTTGTTGGTCAAAGTTTGCCTTCTTTGTTTCAGCAGATTCGATGCAGAGCAAAGCTAAATTACCTAGCCGATCTTGATCTGTGGAACTTCTGATATAGTTTTTCATTCTCCAGAAGTCTTAGGCCTACTAATTGGTATCGTAAGGTAAATACACAAAATTGTTTCCACATTTGGAAATGTGGATTGTAGACCACGTAACACAAGCTGATACATGTCGATGGAATTTGTGATGTTTTCATTTTAATAATATTAATGAAAGTTTCAATTACTTTTAAAAACAAAAAATCAGGGAATAATCAGACTTGAACATTCAACACGTAAACTGCAGCTGCAGACGGCCGTTGCCTAAGAATAGGTACGGCCTATGGCCGTTGTTGCTTGTTGCTAACAAGTTTGATGTTATTTTGCGCAAAGTCAAAATGAATTATTAGCCCAAATGAACAAAACAATCATAAATTACAATAATATATTTTTATGTGAATGCTAAACTGTAAAAAATAGAAAATAGGTTATATTTTTTAAAAAGGCGAAATTCACATGTTATTTTTATAACTGAAAAAAATATTTTCCTTCTTTTGGGGGCCCCAGATTTGGGGGCCCTAGGCGCGCGCCTAGTGCGCCTACAGGTAAACGCGCCTCTGCGACCATGTCATATGTTTAATTGATTACCTTTCTCACCTCATGCCTAAAACTAGACCTCTTCTTGGTGAACGAGCCTTTTGTGTTGCAAGGAACCGTTTCCCTACATCTATTCTTTCAGTCGCTTCATAAGTCCTTTTGATACGAAGACTTGCATTTTCAAATAGCGCATCCAAGTTAGGCTTGTTGGAATGACCATCTGGATATTGGCCGATCATTGTGGCTTGTTTTCGTGCACCATCAATTCATTCCTAGTGCCTTAGAATCTAAACACTGCGTCATTCAAGTTTCAAATTAGAAATAGTAGAATCAGTAGTAGTAGTAGTAGCAGCAGCAGTAGCACTATGTAGTAGTAGTAGTAGTAGTAGTAGTAGTAGTAGTAGTAGTAGTAGTAGTAGTAGTAGTAGTAGTAGTAGTAATAGTAGCAGTAGTAGTAGCATAGTAGTAGCAGTAGTAGCAGCAGAAGCAGTAGTAGTAGTAAAAATAATGATAGTGATAATGATAATAATAATAGGCCTAATAATAATAATAATAATAATAATAATAATACTAATAATAATAATAATAATAATAATAATATTATTATTATTATTATTATTTTTTTTATGCCCTGAGGTATACAGGATCCCTCAGGGACTTCAATATTAACTAATGTAAAAAAAAGGTGTCCGGAATGGCCCTATTCGTCTGTTTCCTGGCTGGCGAAAGTTTCAAATTAGAAATAGTAGAATCAGTAGTAGTAGTAGTAGCAGCAGCAGTAGCACTATGTAGTAGTAGTAGTAGTAGTAGTAGTAGTAGTAGTAGTAGTAGTAGTAGTAGTAGTAGTAGTAGTAGTAGTAGTAGTAGTAGTAGTAGTATTATTATTATTATTACTATTATTATTATTATCAGCATCAACATATTTAATTAGTATCTGACACCTGAGGGATCATATATATACTCGGGTAAAAAAAATAATAATAATAGCATTAGAGGAGTGTTCCGTGGTCCATTTTGCACATTATGGGCGACATAACTTCGGCACCATCTCGCGAATAATGTAGAAACGAAGAGGATTGTAGGTAGCGGATATCGAGTGATTTTCCCCAGAAGGAACTTTAACGGAGCTAGCGCGCAGATACACTGCACCGGAGATGGTTCTAATAGTCAACTTAAATGAACGTGTTCTTGTTTGCAGGGTGACAGTGGCAGTGCCGTGCTTTGCGAGTCGAGCCTCGACGGAGAGGGTGGCCAGCCCCGGCTGGTCCTCGCGGGGGTTGTCTCGAGTGGCTTTGATGGCGGACAAGCTAATATAACTAAGATGTTGTCCGTTCAGACCGCTATCGCTCCCTACACGGACTGGATCCGTGAGCAAATAGCGACGTAATCATGAGCTGCGCTGACGTCACCGTTTCACTCATAATCGCTGTGCTGGCACGTGACTACAGAGGACGCTGCATTATAAATAAATTTTGTATTATATGTGTATATCGTGTACATAGGCAAATAAATATTATGTTGACTATCCCCGCGGGCTGAGCCGGGATTCGAAGTTTAGGGTTCCTTGAACCCACCTTTGTATAGCTATCATATGATCGTGCGTCACGTATTTAGGGACCAATGCAAAAACGATGACGTCAGTCGTAGGTGATTACGGAAGGAGAGTCGTTTTGATGCTTCTGACGTCATTGATTTATTTGAATCGTTTGTATTCTATTGTTACTCACTCACTCACTCGTGTCACTGCCTTAAAACGCAGCAGTTAAGATCAGTTGGTTATGTATACAGTGCCTTTTAGAGTTGCTTCGAAAGCGTTTTAGTGTCTTGATCATTTCCTACCCTCTCAACGACTACAGGACCTGGATCACTTCCTCCTCTCCAAACGACTATACAGGACCTGGATCAGTGACGTAAACTCAGCAAACTTGCGATCTTTACGATTGCAAAGATAGTTAGTTGGATTGTGAGTCGGAGCAACAAACTCACACCTTTTACATTGCAAAGACAGCTGGGACGAGAGTTTCCTAGCAAATTATTGACTTTTAGATTGCAAGGAGAGATGGTGTGATCATGGTTTGCACAGCAAACTTACGTATTTTGGACTGCAAAGACTGATGCGATTAGAGATAAAGTTTGCTAAGTAAACTCTCATAATGTCAGTCTTTTCAGTCTAAATTTTGAAATTTTGCTGTGCAAACTCTCATTTCATATGCTATTGCAACCTAAATGTTGCAAATCAGCTAATTAAACTCACATTTCATCTACCATTGCAACCCGAATGTTGCAAGTTTGCTACGCAAACTCTCCATTCCAACATGGGACAAATTGTTACGGTACAGCTTCTGTAGTCTTTGGGAGGGGGAAGTGATACGGGTTTTGTAGTAGGATCACTGATGATGCTAAGTGTGGCCAATAGCACAACTGTCCTGGTGTTTCTACAGCCAGACACATCTGACCAGTGACCACCAGATAACTACGTACTGATGACGATCAGTTCACCATTTTTTGCAGTGCTTAGACGTCGATTAATTTGTGTTCAAGTGTAGTTGTAATTAGTAACTTCTATCGCGCCAGCGTCTGACGTAGAATGCAACAAACTATGGCGCAGCATCAGCCAAGGTCCTGGCACATCAATGTCTCCTACGTTGCTATTACTGGGGCTGGGATCCATCAAGGACGTCCGCAGAGGGGAAGGAGGTGTCACCTAAACGCAGACAAACGGAGTACCCAATGCAGACGTCCACGTTTAGATTTGGTACGGTCATTTCAGTACAACCAGTGCTTTAAACAATTCAGTCAGACGTCATTACGTTTGCAGGACGTGGCAACAACAACGTAGCTCCCCCTGGGGAACAGTTAGCCCTGCAAGATTACCATGTCTTAGTACTCCGTTGGGGTGTCGGCAGAGGATGGGGAAGAGTAATGCCAAATGAGGTCAAGGAGATGAGGGTCCAAAGTAGATCAATTTTGCAGATGTCCTTTATGGTCGACCCCTTAACATACTAGTAGCCTAATGGTGAGCAAGTACCTTAAATCGTTCAGCAAAGGCAATATTCAAATGTCTCAAGTACAAACGTTCTAATAAGCAGGTGACGCAGCAAGACAGGTAGTTAACAGCTGAAAAAATAAAACTAATTCATGACAGACGGACCTTCCCGAAACAATTCAAATGCAAAAGTATCCGAGATTACAGAAAAGCAAAAAGCCTCGAACAGATTTGACAGAGCTGTGGATATTCCTAACATGGTTGTTCTAATTTTCAAATAAAAGGCAACCGTTAAAAAAATATACAAACATGTTACTGGTATGCTGGTAACATACGAACCCAAACAAAGCAAAGTCTGTTCCAAAATAAAAATCTTTTTTCCTTGATAGAAAACTAGCGGCTAAAAAACGCAGTGAAAGCTAAAAAGTAGAAGCACGGTATTTTAATCAGTGGCCAAAAATCTACAGAAATCTATAGGAAACCACAATTTTGACGTTGCAAACATACCATAAATGTTGATTAATATTACGTAACTTCTAAAGCGCCTGCGTACAATGCACAAGGCACCAACCGATGGCGCACAAAAATCAAGCCGCAATCAGGCTGGAAATAAGGCAGTGAACATATATCACAGACCTTAGAGATGAAATTAATGTTACCCTATCTCACTCCCTGTTGGTGAGGAGTGGCAAATTCATTTACTATATAATGCTAACAAAAACAGCCTCATAGGTAGTACTCTCGAGGGGCTGTAGGGTCGTTTGGCTGAAGACACACATAGAGTCACTTCAGCCTGTCGTCTTAAACAACAAATTCAGCAGGACAGTTACGGTAATGGTCTGTACTGCACTGGATCTAATTAGATCTCTCTGGTTACTGCAGGAAAGCCTAATCCAGTACTCTGCTGGAAGACTGCAGAGGATGAGGAAGGTGTGGCAATAAGAACAGGTTCACGTTAGGTCAATTCTGCGGCTATGCTTATTGCTTCTAGTGTTTCTAGTCTAACTAGGTGAAAATATAATGTAGGTTAAATCACAGGAAGCCACTCTACGAAGTCTTCAAGCAACGCTTTGAAAAACTACAACAACTCTATAACAGATGATGTGAGATCAACAAAAAAGTAGATTCAAGTGTTGATAATTATAAACAAAATGGTTCGGACATGTGGCATATCATACAAGTTAACGTAACAGCCAAGCAATTTAACGTAGGCTAACTCAGAACAAGATGGCTTCATTTTCTCTAATTATTATTATTATTACTTTTTGTTTTCATTGAAAAAACTTCAAAGCTAAGTCGCAGACTAAGTCTAAAAACTAAAATTCTATTTTGTCAACTCTACCATTAAATATGTTACAACTAGAAATAAGGCAAAAAACCTACGTAACTCAAGCAGTTAGGAATGTAAGCTTTGAAGTTATTACACAAACTACTACTACAGCTACCATTACTCAGAACCTGAAATAGCCCCAGTCCATCCAACCAGCCAGTTGTAATTTGGGTGAAAGTAGTTTATGGCAGCGGTTTTGAAACTTTATTTTTATTGTACCACCAGGTAAAAAAATCAAATGTTGGCATACCACCACCAAAGGTCAGATCAAAAGCTATATGCAAGCACGAAGTCCTCATGCATCGCTCATGGAAGCAATAAATTGATTTGATTCGATTGATTTAGCATAGGACTGTAGGTAGACAAATTCAAAAATTAATACATAATTTTAAGAAAGTAATCTTTTTGAATTTTTTCGTGTAACACTTAGCGACACCTGCCGTACTATTAGTGGTATGCGTATCACCGTTTGAAAACCGCTGGTTTACGGTATGCAAGATAAAGCCATGCTCATTAGCTCATTACTTGTCAGGTACAACCATAAGATACACAAAAAAACATATTTTATACCGAAAAATATATATCCATAAACCAGAAAAGAAAAACAACTCTAGGTAATTGACAGAAACAAAAAGTCTCAAATTACTCAATTTTGGAACTCAAAACTGAACACAACAAACGGAAGTGCAATAGATTTTTAAGTCAGAAAAACAATCATAATTAGTGCAAAAAGTTGGTATATTGTTAAAAAATGTGACAACCAGATGTTGCAAGAACCTTCATGGTCATGTCTCTGGAATATCGAACGTTACTAACAAGCAGTAAGAGCAAGCAAAACTTCTCGGAAAAATTACAATCGCAGAATATCTGAACCGTTTACCTATGAGATATGCTAGCATGCACACAACTCGGAATTATTGCTTGGTCAACGCGCACAACTGGCAAGATCGATTACGAGACATTTGGACAAATGCAAGTGTTACAAGTTTACAATTTACGTGTTACAAGCTTTGAATCTGAATCAAGGATTAGTTTCAAATAGATTAGATTACTGATTTCACAACCAAACACGATACAAGTTTGAAGCCATACTTTGGGGGTGGGGGAGGGCACATCCATCTAATACAAGACAAAACACAAATGGCTGTAAGCAAGACACCTTGTAACCCAAGCGGTTCGAATGTAAGCTCTAGTGTAATGACGATCTTACACCTAAAGCCCTAAAGCAATTGCAAACAATTTTACAACTAGCTTAATTGCTAGTAATTTTATACCTGATGATGTAATAAATTTACAAGCACTGTGATAACAAGCAATGCAATCACAAGTACTGTGATTACAGGTAATGCAATTACAAGTAATGCGATTACATGTAATGTGAATACAAGTAATGCTATAACAATGCGAATACAAGTAATGCAACTACAAGTTGCAATTACAAGTTATTATGCCGCAGCACAAGTTGGAATGCACAATGGCAAGTTTACAACAGTTACCAGAAGGGTCTAACGAGATCATTATATTGTTAGCGTTGTTACTAATAATATTTGTAATAATATTATAGACAATCTTATTACTAACAGTATCAAGTGAAAATCAATCCCAAACAGGACAGTGCTGTATTATATCCACTTTTCATTTTATACCAATCTACGATGCATTTCAAACGCGCAGGGCAAGAATATATGCATCAAAATTCATACCAAACTAAGTTACAAGTTGCCCTCAAACCTGGACAGCAAGATCTGCAAACAAATTTCATACCACACCAAATTTAGTTAAGAGCCTCCTAATTGTACAGGGTAAGAAATATGTGAGCAAGTTACAAGTTGGCCTAAGTGCAGAGGGCAAAATATTGTACAACCAAATCATACATCACACCAATTCAAGTCAACATGATGAGCAACAGAAGACCTTGAACAGAAGACAGAAGACCTCGAGTCAAAGTTTAGTCCAGTTATTAAATGGTCTAGTCCCAGCCATTAAATAGTTTAGTCCCAGTTATTAAATAGTTTAGTCCCAGCTATTAAATAGTTTAGTCCCAGTTATTAAATAGCTTAGTCCCAGCTATTAAATGGTCTAGTTCCAGCTATTGAACAGTTTAGTCCCAGTTATTAAATAGTTGAAACAGAGCTACTAAATAGTTTAATCCCAGCTACTAAATAGTTTAGTCCCAGCTATTCAATAGTTTAGTCCCAGCTATTAAATAGTTTAGTCCCAGCTATTAAATAGTTTAGTTCCAGCTATTAAATAGTCTAGTCCCAGCAATTGAATAGTTTAGTCCCAGTTATTAAATAGTTGAAACAGAGCTACTAAATAGTTTAATCCCAGCTACTAAATAGTTTAGTCCCAGCTATTCAATAGTTTAGTCGCAGCTATTAAATAGTTTAGTCCCAGCTATTAAATAGTCTAGTCCCAGTTGTTAAATAGTTTAGTCCCAGTTATTACATAGTTTAATCAGAGCTATTAAATAGTTTAGTCCCAGCTACTAAACCAGCCTCAAATGGACAAGAAGACAGCGACGTCTAAGCACTCTGCCTCAGTACCCCCCCCATCAGCAAGCAAATTCCCAACCGATTAACAGGTTAATCTATTCTAATCTGGTTACTGTTCTAGCACCAGAATCACAAGCGGTTGATGTGTCAGTAAAACTACGCCAAAACCGTTGGCGTGGAATATTAATTTTATTTCTTTTCTAGTGAATTCAAAATATAACAAAGATGGAATGAATGTCGATTGTGCCTCTCAACGTCCAAATCGTAAATGTTCAGCGAAAACAATTGCTACAAATACCTGAAAAACCCAGAAAATGACACAAAATATATTCACTGCAAATAAATAGGTCATTATCATAAAATTTTTCTTACCAGCTGTTAGGATTGTAGAGTGGATTTAAAGCAGCAATGAATCACATGTTAAAAGCATTGACCATTTTCTGGAGCACCATCTCATGCAACTTAGTACATAAATAGAAGAGCCTCCCAAAACAGGAGGCAGCACTTCCTCATTGAACAGCTATCCAGGCAATAATACTAATTATTATCATTAACAGGCACAGATCAGTAATAATAATAATTATTATTATTATCTGCATTATTAATATATGACTCCAAATACACATGTTTTTGGAGCTGTATTAAGAAGGTAGATCTACAGCTGATATTCATTTACTGTCTAGTTCACACTCATTTAAAAAACCTACGCATACCCAAATGAACACAATATCCAAAATTTAAGTTAGTTTTGTTTGTTTTTGGATTAATGTTCTAATCGTATTTCTTTTGGCTTCTAAATGTCTTAAAAGTTATACTTCATTCAGACTCAACCAAGCAGGACTTTGTCCTTTCAGGTCTGCCTTTTGTAACAAATGGCAGGTAAGCTGTACAGGTATTAAGAGATCAGAACTGGTTTCAACAAATAAATGAAAAAACGCCACATAACATGATGCGGCCGTCATACTTACATTCACAGCCACATAAAAGCGGGATACAGGCGAACCCATTTGCTCTCCTACATATTCTGTGACTCCAGATATTCCGCAATTGATGCGACGCCCTTGTTGCAAGTGCCCTGTTGCTTTCCCTCTGGACAGTGAGCAATCACGACAGCTAGAAAGCAGAAAATATCAAGATCAATACTTTTGGTTGTTTTATACAAATCTGGTTTCAACATACAGTATGAACTTGTTAACGTAAAGTCGTCAGAGGACATGCCTTTTCAAAGAGCGTGTAAACTATAGGCCTTGTGTAAAAAAGGATAATTCTGACGAAATCAACATTTAGCACAAAACTGCAGTTCTGTTATTATTATTAATTAATTAAATTTGTAACGTGCTTGGTCCCACCGAAATGTGAATCTGAGGCATATGGTGCACATGTACCACAGAACAGGTCTGGTGTTGTCCGGTGCATTCACTAATATGGTGCGTTGAGTTAATAGCTTTGGGGGACACAACAGCGCTTCGAGTTATGCAGAATGATGCATAAACCTGGACAACTGTATTCAGGTTTCATATCAATTATAGTTTCAACAGCAACAAAGACATACTCTCTAACATGTTCAAGGAGCTCAACCTATTTGCCCTCCTGCACTCTGCATTTTATTTTTGGGTTAAAATAGTAATAGTAATAATAATAACAATATAATCATAGTAATAACAATAACAGCCATCCCAGCAAAGCAGTATCCCTTGTTTAGAGTAGTAGAAAATAATAACAATCACGGTAATGATGAACTGCCATCTGCTTTTCAGGAACTTTACCATAATGCGCCAAGTACCATTCAGATGGAACGACAGCAATTACTTACAATCCTAAAGAGATAATAATTAAATTACATTAATAATATTTTAATAATTCACCTGTCCTTGACGACTGCATCGTTATACTGCCACCTCCTTTAACTTTACCCAACGCTAATTTGCCATCTTCCCCACGCAAAAACTGGTATTTTTGCTTCTCCGCCCAAATGCCATTCCCTTGGAACGAGTCGAATTTCTTGGTTTTGAAGCAGTTAGCGATAGTCGTGCACTCCTGGGGAGTCAGCTTTAGGGCCTGGTGACAAAACAAAATTTCTTAAAATGATTACATCTTGTCTGGCAAATAAAACTAAATGCTTAATCCATCCATTCACTCACTCACCCACCCATCCATCCATCATCCATTTATCCATCATCCACCCATCCGCACCATCATCCATCACCCATCAATGCATCCACCCACACCCATGCCATCCTTATAACAATAACATTTGTGCCATCCTTATAATGCACAAGGCAACAATCACAGGTCAGTTCTTCCAGTCACTGATGACACTGCCACTGCTCGTACTTTGGCAGTGCCAGTCCCAAGCCTGGATAAAGGAGGAGGGTGACACTAATCAGCTTTGTTATAAACAGTATCATTAACAGAAACTAACTAACTGTACAGAATATCCTGAGACTGGAAGACAGGACAAACAATCTGAGTCAAATATATCGTATTACGACAGTTGATATTTTATAATCAGGAACTATATTTTCAATACATTACATTTTACTGTCTGTTCTTGTTAGACAACGTTACATTTTCCTTACATTACATTTCAACTGTGTCAATGTTAGACATTATATTTTTTACATTAGGCCCTTACATTTTTACAGCTAACATGTCAAGTTTAGATATTACATTTTCATTGCAATGCATTACATTTCAACTGTGTCAGTTGTTCCATTATATTTCAACCTTCAAGTGTACACATTACATTTCCATTATAATATGTTACATTTCAACTGTGTCAGTAGTTCTTATACATTACATTTTCATTACATTTCAACTTTCTACTTTAGACATTTTACATTTTCATTAAAATACATTACATTTCAACCGTGTCTGCTGGTGTTAGACATTATATTATCATTACATTATATTTGATGTGTTTAGCCATTATGCTTAAAAGTGGAATGAGAACAAACTTTTGCGTGAGTGTCGCTGGTCCACTTGCTTCCTCCGTCGATTCCTATGATGCAAGCTTTGTCACAGTGGACGTCTCCACTTGCATCTCGGCAGTGGCCAATCAAATTATCGATATAAGAATCCCAAGACATGGTTGCTACAAGCTTAACAAGAAAACGTGCACGGACACTTTTTACATAAAAAATCAGCAGTAGCTCAGTGTTTGTCACTGGGCAGATATCTCAGGTGAATCAGTTTATTTATTACCAATTATAGCTTAGTCCTATCCTGTTGCCCTGCAAATCCCACCACACCAGTGCAGTGTATAGTAACTGGGCTACCACTGTGGCTCGTATGGTACCACATCATACGAGTTTTACCCCAGGCAGGCCATGAGCTGATATGATATGCAAAGCATATAGAGATTCTTGCCTTACTGCATAATCTGCGTGTGTTGCACAAAACCAGGGCTCGAAATGGGAAACAATAGGTGCCGGCAGGGATCCCGTCCTTAGCAAAAAAGAACCGGAACGCCGGGTGTCAGGCGCCATTTTAATCTAGAAATGTTCCTGTGAATCAAGTCTAAAAAACACTTGTCGTCAAAAAAGAACCGGAACGACGTTCCGGTGCGTTCCGGTCCCAACCGATCCCTGGGTGCCGGTATGGATATAAGAACGATTCCCCTTCCCTCGCCCTCCCCGATACTGATATGTCTTTGGGCCATACCGGTATGCATCTTTCGCCTGGAGAAGTTCCGGTATGCTTTCAGCCGGCCAGGAGAGGTGCCGGTATGGTATACCGTTTCATATCGTCCCACTTTGAGCACTGCACAAAACTGAGGGTATCATTTAGCAGAACTCCTAGAAGGTTCAGGTTTTCCACTCTTTTTACACCCGGGATAACTGCAGACAATTCAAACCACTCCCTTGCCCTTCTGATTATTATTTAGTAAGTCTCATTGTGATTTAATTTAGGTATAGACAAACATCGAATGTGTTCACGGAATGCATTCCAGTTTGCATTTAATATTGTAAATTTAAATAGCACATCTTCAAGAGAAACTAATAGAGGTGCTCTCTGTGCTGGTCAATGTTGTTAATTGTCATTATGAAGAAAACACTTAAATCAGTTAGCAGGCAGATAATTATAAAAGGCAATATAATTGTTCTATACATACACAGAGCCCAAGCAACAGATCAAGTATGTATTTATGTATGCAAGGAAGTAGGCTACATAAGCAATACATCTTTTTGTTTTAGAGAAGCACAATAATTATCATTTCTGATTGACTTCTCAAATGGATTGTGGCATTTTACTAGGGTTTTATTTGTTCCATTGTGCATTGTAATACAATAGCAAAACTGAAGTCATAGAATAAGGTTTTCATCAGGGCATGTTTTGACTTCCTCTTTCAGACAAAGTAAGAGGCGGAAGAGTTGCGCTAAATTTAGGGTTTGTTTATCATTAAAAAGTGGTCTGTAATAGCCATCAAACTGTGATAGAGCACACGCAAAAGAACGATTTTTTCATTAGTTTTGCCTATGTTGAGATTAGACTCTTTTGTTACAAGGAAACACGGAACATAAATCACCACAACACGGTTGAAAATCTGTAGCCTACCTAGGGCTTATTTTTTTATCCTCGGGTGTGAACTTTAAAAAAAGACCAGTGGACCAAATCACTAAAATTGGTTGATCAATCGCGTAGCGGAGGAATTAAGCGCCAGTACTGGCTAAAATGACGCGCAAAAAGCCTAAATTTGTCAAGTAAACATCACACCTTCCGGCTCAAGTCCAAGGGACGTAGACGCGCCCCTCCTCTAGATCAATGCATTTCCCTACCAAGTTCAGGTTACTTTGCAGTCAGTTTATTTCGGATAAAGTACCAAGAGGCCTTTAAAAAGTCCGATTACTTACAGAATACAAACAGGAAAGTTGAAAACTTGTTTGACACGATGCTCTTGAAATGGAAAGTTGCTGGAAAATTATCTGTAATCGCTTCCGACTACGAGACGCGATGTTAGTCAGGTGTGACCGACCGGAAGCACGATGGGCGTCGCCGCGCATGCGCACAAAAGGATACTACACTTTATCACGTACATCACAAGCGCCATCGTGTGATCGATTGAATGTGTATAAATCTGATATTTCTAAGCACCACGCACACCCCAGGGGAGGAAGACATCAGAAAGAGCCAGGTTGTTTGATTTCTACTCGACTTGTCTAAAATTCGGTTTTTACCGGCATTTCCAAAGCTAACTTGATGAGGCTTCAAAGCATTGAAACCTCAAACCAGTCAGGTTCAAAACCCAGTCAGGCAAAAACCTAGAAAGTCACTCAGAGGCGTCTACACCAGGGAAACCTTGGAGCAAATGCTCCATCCAAGCATTGGGGGGGGGTCTGTCAGTGTGTGTGTGTGCCATCATTAACAGGGGGGGGAGGAAGGAGGGGAAGTTGCTTCAATGACTTCGGGGGCGGGGGGATAGATGTCCCTGCACTCAGATACCCATAGTTACAATATTTTTGCCCTGTGCTGAAATATTATTTGCGACCTTGCAGCATTATTTCGGTTTGAACCACATTCAAGCAACAATGAACAGCGGTGTATTCCTGCATAGGGGATGGAGGCGGGAGAATGGACGTGGAGAGGAAGGGGAGTTCAAGTTCTCCAACCGATTCATATACCACACGGCACCTCGACTCTGAACGAACTTTCCTCTGACTTCCACATTGTCTCAGTTCCACAAATACTGCCACTAAACTCACCCTTATCTACCTCAGGCTCCTCTACTCATCACCCAACAGGTTTTACACTCCAAACTGAAGACTCACGTCTTCAAGAATTCCTACCCTAATCCATCTGATTCTCTGCTTTCCAAGTCTTCTCGACCTCAACTAACTCGCTGCAACAGCTGCCAGGCTCGCCGACAGAAATTCCGGGGCCTCTAGGCAGAGCAGCCACAGGCCTCTAAACTATCTTTAGTTTTTATGAGAAAATTATAGGAAAAAATGACAAGTAAGGTAATATTCAGATGCTTGAAATTTAAATTGAGTGTAGTTAAGAGTCAGTAATATTATATATAAAAAGGCATAAATCATAAACTTTGTATAACTGATTATAATATTTTTCATAAGTTGATTGTGAGCCCAGCCCCTAAAAATCGACTGGCCTCTGGGTATTTGACCCCGCTGCCCCTCCTCTCGGCGGGCCCGACAGCTGCTCTGCCTCTCTGGCAACCAGACTTCCAATTGACATCGATCTCTGGACAAGATACCTTATAGAAGAGCTGCCCAGGTCATGCCAAAGTTCACTTGGAACAAAAGTTCACCAGCAAGAAGATAATGCTCGGAAAACTGGAGAAAGTCACCACTGGCAGGCTCTTGCACACACGTAGGGCAAAGCTAGCAGTTATCGCACATAAACTTGTCAAGGCCAGTAAATCATTCGTCAGCAGAGAACAAACATCAGGTTAAAAACAGTTCTGTTTAGTCGTGCTGGAGTCGAGACCGCCTCAGAGACCCCCTATTGAAGAGGCACTATATAAATGTCTTAATGAATGAAAGAATGAATATCAACACATCAGTGCTGCCAACATCAGTAAGGACAGCCATTCTTCTCTAAGACGACTCAATGCAATACTATACAATAAAACTGTATTTGTTATTTCACTCCTTTCAAAGTTCTGAAGTTCACACACGACCAATCGACCACATGACAAAACATCGATGGCGCTGAGTAACTGTGCGTGAAAGACTTTCCTTACACATTGAACGCCTAGGTGGAGGATCATACCCTTATGCTCTGTGTTACATTCCAAGCGCTCAAACCATTTGACTATCAGTGCCCCACTCAATGACAAATTGCCAACTGCTAGAAAGATGAAAAGCGTTGAAAAAGTCAACCATACCTCGCATGGGAAAATCGTAACTTGAAATCTTTGGTTTTGCATATCCAATGCATATGTAAGCATTAATGTCTGCCAAAACCAGACACCTATGCGGTCACAGAACACGCAGTGTGTACGCAAAAAATATAGTTTGGAAATCATGCACAGCAACTGTGAACCGCTAATAACTTGTTAACCCACATTATTACTAAAATGAGACAGAGGTTTCCGGTTTGTAGGTTCCAACGCCACCAGGTTTGAGCCCTGCTTGCAGACACCGATATTTAATATACACTGAATGTACATATGTGTATAGACAACATATATACACATATACTTGCATGTCTAATGGACTGGCCTTCAGGATGTTGACTTGATTACAGCTTGCTTTTGATGTGCCATCGGTTGATGCCTTGTGCATTAGATACCGGCACAACAGAAGTTACTAATTAATAATGATACATAAATAGACCCCTCTATCCCCATTACCTACACGAGTGCACAAAACCTAGCATATAGCAACTTTGCTGATATTGCAAAACACATAATGTCATCAAAATACAACTTAAAGAATCGACAACAAGAAAAAAACAGTCGCGTAAGCTACATCTGAGAAGCAGCCATGGGTATGAAGTGTTAGCGACCTTATTTTTCCTAGCCTCAGCACAAGAGGGCAGGTGGCCAGCTCTTTACCTCGCCGCCTATTCTTCCCACTGACAGTGTGCAGACAGTGTACTCGTTAGGGTTGAGTTTGCTAAGGGGCACTGAAATCTCGAAACAAATTTCTGCCCTGGAAGGAATTTCAACTCCCCACCTTTCCATTCGGAGTCACACACCTTCTATTCTAAAGAACCGATACATTGCAAAGAATACATAAAAGCAGCTACAAATACAATTCTAAAAATCAAGCATTTTGGCAGCGAGAATTCGAGCATTCAATGCAATCTAACAATTGAATATTCATGCGAATGGATATTCATCTTACAAATGAATATTCATCAAGCAATTAAAGCAAGCAACACCATTAAATTCTTCTTACACAGATAAAAAAAATTCTGCTAAAATTTATTCAATTTTTTTGCAATTTCTGTAAGTTTTTCATTATTTAAGACTAGTTTTCTAAAAATTATTCTACAGGATTTCTTTTATGTAAGCACATATGATCAATCGCATATTGGCACAATAGAACATCTGTCCTAAAGGTCATAATATACGCTTGCATAAATAAATAATCCACATCGAAATAAAAAGCACTAGGAAAACCAGACACTGTGTCCTTTGTAAAGGTCAAGGTTGTGCAGAGGTCAAGACGTTATGGGTTACGTTAGACTCTGTTCAGCATGACGGACGAAACGTAATCCTCATAGCCGATCTGAATGACACCACGCATCGCAGTGTCACGCTGGCGGAAGGCATCGGTGACAGTCTTCAGCAGAACGCACGACTGGATGAAGTTGTCGAGTGTGAGTCGCATTCGTCCAACTGGGTCGTAACGGTAAACGACCGACTGACAGAACTGTGGTGTCATCCGAAAACCCATCTGCGTGTAGGCTGCAAAAACAACGAAAAAACGGTAAAACGTTGGATCCAGAGGCTTCAGTGCAGTCATGATGCCCAATCCACAGATGAGCATGTAATTGTATAAATTGTAATTATACCGGTGTCTAATGCACAAGGCATCAGCTGATGGCTCACTAGAACCAAGCCGTGATCAGGTCAACGACTCAACATCCAGAAGATCAGTCTGCAAGACAAAGAGGCAGCTTACGGTGGATAAGGAATTTGAAAAAGGTAAGCAAACGTTGAGGCCATGCCACTCAGTTCGTTCACAAACTGGTCAGGATGAGGAACTTAAAATGGTTAACAAATTCTGGTAAGGTAGAAATATGATATATAATATATTCGTGTTTATTCACAAGCTCACTGATAAACTGCAGTAAGTTACATTGAGACATGACAGTACAATTATCAAGATCTTATTGAATACAAGTCTTGGCAGTTTGTTACATGCCTGCTCATTTTACTGCTGCCCCTAGGGAGTGGAAGGCTGAGTTGACCCAGAGGCGACTTGCAAGTATCGAACCGCACCTTTCAAGATCTTACGTTCTTCATGTAAGAGTAAATTATCATTTATCCAACCTCCCAAATGATGAAACAGGTAAACTTTTCTCATTCAAATGAGGCAGGTCTGGGCATGCCCTCAAGTCGACATCTTGAAGGGGCTCTGCATATAAATGCTCTGGATGATTTTATTAGGTCATGAAAATAAGCGAACCCAATAAGGTGAACAAAGTCAGGACACATAAAAAGCCATGAAAAATAGCAGAAAACACTTGAGGTTGTCCATAAAACAGATGAAAATCTTCACTTATCAAACCGTTTCAGTAAGGTCAAATCAGCAGTCATATTTGGTAATGCTCACTAATTTGCAGTCATATTTGGTAATGCTCACTAATTTGCACCCGAGTACAATCTGGGGTCAGCCAGAGAAAGGGCAAAGTTTAAACAACATCTTGGCAGCAAGAATTTGAGCATCATATGCCATCCTACAAATGAATACTCATACTAATGAATATTCATGCCAGCAATAAAAGCAATCAACAATGATAATTTCTCGTGTAGTAAATGTCACGAAATTATGAGCTCGCTGAATTGGTTTTCCTTAGAAAGCAACTAAAGGTACTATATAAATTATGTAAAACATGCAATAATGTAAATCATCCCATCCCTTTCTTACCATTGTTCAACTCGTTGGCATCGATCGAGCCAGATCGATCACGATCAAACTGATCGAAGATTCCTTTCCACTGATGAATGTAAGTCCAAAGTGCTTGAAATTCGTTTAGATCAATCTGACCACTTCGATCCCGATCAAACATTCCTGAGAGAAAAGCACAACCAAATCTTCACTAGTCCTCGTGATTGTGTCTAATGTACAATGCATCAACCGACAGCACACCAAAACCAAAGCTGTCATCAGGTCACCCATAAACAGGTCAATCCGAAAGTATTGGAAGATTCTTGCACACATGATCATCTGGTTCTCGCGCTTGCAGTTAGTACACCTGTTAATCTCTTTACAACAAGTAAAATTAGTTTGCGCAAATGCCAATATATTTATACAAAATCAGGAACATGATTCCAAAAATGAAATCTTTCTAGCAAATATTATAACACAGTCCTACAGGAGCTGATACTGGACCCAAGAAACTAAGAATAGCATTTCCTTAAGCTGCTCCAACAGTCCCTGTGAGCATGAAGCATTAGCAACTTCCCTTTCATAGCCTCAGCATAGGAGGGAAGGTGGCCAATCCTCTCCTCTACCATCTGATCTTCCACTGACGGTGTCAGAGGCGGATTAAGGCATGTTCAACATGTTCGGCCGAACAGGGGCCCCCACACTTGAGGGGCCCCCACACATTCAAAAGAAATTTTGTTTAAATATTTTTTAATTATTGTTATTTGTTAAGTCTAATAGTAAAAATGAGCAAAAAAACTCGGAACAAATTATTCGAAACTACTCATTTAATATACAACTTTCGCACATGTGTGGGTCCCTATTGGAGTTTCCATTATTAGGCAGAGTCATCTAAAAAAAAATCAGCCAGAAATGTTGGTGAGACCTATTTTTACTTGCTCATTTAAACACTTACTACTTGATGGTACGATAAAGACCTATTGTTACATCATTTCAATTACGAAACACTATAAAACACGTTTTTTGTTAAAGAATTTAAATTTTGAGAATAAAGGCCATTTTATTTCACTTTTATTATGAAACACGTCTATTGTAGGCCTATAAGTTTTAATTTTAAAACCAAAGGCCCATTAACGTTGTTATGAAACACATTATTTGGTAATTTTTAGATTTAGAGAATAAAGGCATCTGTTATGGAGAAGTGTATTGTTATTATAAGTTTAAATTCAGAGAATAAATAATAATAATAATATTAATAATCTTTATTTATTAAAACTGACAATTACGCACTATGCCTAGCCTACATGACACTGAAGCATGACAGTACAATCAAGATCTTAATTAAACACACGGTTTGGCAGCCAAGCCGGTATCGAACCGCTAATCTAATGCTCTCCTGGCCATGAGTGTTACCATCACTCTACCCCCCTCCTTTGTTACGTCACTTCAGCTATGAAAAGTCTAATGTTATTCAGTTAAAATTTAGACAATAAAGGCTTATAGTTACGTCATTACAATTGTTAAAACGTCTATTATTTGAACCTCAGATATAGGCCTAGAGAATGTAATTATAACGGCCTTGGTTACGTTACTTAAATTATGGAAGCGTCTATTGTTATTAAGTTCAAAGTTAGAGAATAAGGCTATCATTCGTTAAGTAGCCTACGTTATTTCGATATTGGAACACGTCTGTAACTAATAATTTTAGATTTACAAAGAAAGCCTTATTGTTATGTCACTTCAATTAGGAAAAGTCTATTAATGTTATTAAGTTTATATTTAGAAAAATAGGCCTAAAGGTCTATTGTCACATCATTTTAATTGTGAAACACGTCTTTTGTTTGTAATTTTAGATTTAGATTTTAGAGAATACATGCCATTCTTACGTCACTTCAATTATGAATAAGTCTATTGTTATTAAGTTTAAATCTAGAGAATAAAGACCTATTGTTACGTCACTTCAATTATGATCGACACACGCTTCCATAATGAAACACGTCTATTGTTAGCAATTTTAAATTATTATTCTTATTATTTTTCATAATTATATAATTATTGTTGTTATTATATTTATTATTACGCTTATTGTCATTTTTTATTATATTTATTGCTATTGTTATTATTACTATCAGAATCATCATGATTATTATTCGGCATTGCGCATAAATGGCGCCAAATATAGATTCATTGGGCGCCATTATAATCTTTTAATGGTCTTGAAGGGGAAACGATGCGCGATTTGGTACCCTCACTTTCTAGACCAAAGTTAGCCCTGCGCCTCGCGGCCTCTGACCTGACCGGAACTCAAGTGCTATGTGACACATTATTAAAATTACGCCATTATATTGTGTACACTCTACAGTGTACACTCTACAGTCGTTGGGGCCCCCACAGTTTTACTGAACAGGGCCACCACATTTGTTAATCCGGCCCTGGACGGTGTATGGTCATTGGTCAGTGTATTCATTTCATGACCCAAGTTCCATTGTACACCAGGAAATCTTTATAATGACCATGTGATAATCTAATAAAAAACATGTTATAAGAGGCTTCATTTATCGATCATCGATCGTGTTGTACCGATCATCAGACGACATGTTTCTGTGTTGAATCGTGACCAGTTGGCATTCGTCAGAGCCTGCTGCAGTTCCATCACGCTGATCCGGCCGCTCTTGTCCATATCGACTGCCTGGAACCACTGGTAGACATTTGGATCGACACCGGGAGGAGGAGCACCCCAACCTGGAAAATTAAATCCAGTTTTAATGGCTTACTGACTGACTGACTGACTGACTGAATGGATGGCCTACTGACCCTACTCAGTTTAGTTCGTTTTTTCATTTGAAAAAGGTAAGTCTTAAACTGAGAACTAAATGACTGAGTAGTGAACAGATATGAACAGGTTGTAGTGGATAAGTCAGGTAAGTCTTGAGCGTAGGACAATGTGACACAAGACACTGAGCAGAACGAAAACAAGTGGGAAGAGAATTCCAAAATTTAAAAAGCTTGAGTTTGGTGCTCCGTTAATTGACATTTGGTGCATTGACATCGGCACTACAGAAGTTGCTAATAAATTACAATTAAAGGTTACAAATAATTAATAATTAATCACTCTTAGAGGCATGCAATATGTACTGTATTGTATCTAAACATTTATAAAGCGCCCCTCACAGTATTCGCTAATCAGAGGCGCTCCCAGTGCAAAAGGCCCAGTGAATAGAAAGTGGTTTTAAGACAGCGAAACGAGGCACTTGAGCCACCAGCTAATAAAGAGGCACGTGTCAATGGAGGGAGTTGATTCCATAGAACAGGACCAATGCAAGAAAAGGCTCGAGTTTTGGCCATAGTGGTCCTGGTAGTAGTACAGTAATGAAATGTGTAAAACATGTGTAAAGTGTAAAAGCATCTGGAGTAAAATAAAACTAAAGTAAAACTTCGTGTCCTGAGCAGAAACTGGTAAGAGCTCTATTTCCTTCGCGTTGGTCCTTGAGCCAGCAATGGACAAAGGTCCGTAAAGTCCTGGCTACAGGGCCAGTGAATCACAGAAGCACCAGTGGGCACAAAATGCAGCTGGCATTAAACTATGCTCTCAATATCCAATGTAAATTATTACCACTATGGCCAAAGATATCTGGGTAGTTGCACTACAAATACTGTACAAAATAAATAGAAAAATTACCACTACAAAGATATCATTACAGAAATGCACAAAAAATAAAGAAATATTACCTAAGTTGCCAAATATAGATGCAATGCAAAAATAATGTACAAAAATAAATAGAAATATTACCACTAGTCACTACCACCAAAACATAATGTAGATGTCTGATAAACATTCAATAGAAGCAAGTTGCAAATATTGTACCTGGTGCAGCTGCGGCAGGGTAGCCATATCCGGGGGCGGCCCCGGGATATTGGCCAGCTGCCGGCTGTGGTGGACCATAACCAGGCTACAACAAATATAAATAAATAAATGGGCTACAAGAATTAACATAAATTAATGAAAGAATGAACTCACTCTCATCCAAGTACAGACACTTCATAGGGGCTTAGTATAAGTTACCTTGCAGAATTTAATAAGCACAAAAATTTTCACGACTTTCTAATCTAATCTAGACTTCCATATAGTGTTGTCATTATGAACATCAATTGATGTTTGCTTCTAATGAACGTCATCAAAGCCATAGTCGTTTAGAGAACATAGATAAAAAATCTTGGCCTCCCTCGAAGACCTAGTCCCCCTGCAGTACCCATTTTCACACCTTTTATCTTTCCCTGATATTTTAACACTGCTTTCTCTACTTTCCTGAATTTCTTCATGACCTTTCTATGAACCTTTTATATTTCTCTAAGTGGGGTATAAAGCAGAAAAATTGAGGTGTTATGAAGAAGGGGTTTTGAACACTCTTAAATACAGTCTTCAACTGAACGATGCCTAAATATAAACATCAACAGTTCCATGCCCTGGCAAACAAAATAAATAAACTACATGGTGTCCTTGTTGGTTTTTAAAGGTTCTATGTAAATGCTTTAATATATACATGCATGATAATGGCAATAAATCCATTGAACAAGCATCCACAGTGATATACCACCATATAAATTTGACCACTGACACGGTAGTAAAATGTTTCTACTTCATACATTAGCTGCCCCGACGGGCAGGCAGTACCTCTACCAAACTCGGTAACCACATTTTAAAACCTAAATAAATAAGTTGATCAGAGCCTCTGAAAGACCCTACATAAATTCTTATTTACATTACATAAAAGGCACATTATAAATATCCTGTTACATCGTATTACAGCCAAAACAAATGCAACAACTATAATAATAAAATGTATTTGCAAGTGTTACAAACATGTAATGTAATATGGATGCAATGAGTTACACTGCAGAGTTAGTAAGTCAATACCGATGCTTACATTCATTCTTTTCCACCTGGCAGTTATAACAAGAATGAACAAATCAGGCCGACAAACTTTCGCCCACAAGAAAAAAGAACTGCTATCTACACGGCAGTTCACCTGTTATACGTTGTCATGACACTACTGCGAATGGTTTGCCCAATGCAAACACTGCCAATATTATGAACTACGCACCGGTAAGAGAGATAATATTCACTAGTTCAAGTGTTACTTAATTTGGGTTACGCCCAGTCAGGCGACGCGCTATGCATACTAAAAATAGCTAACAGCCTAACAGGCAATATAAGAATAAATATGGAGCAAACGGTCGAGTAGCAAAGATTAGGTCTCAACTGGATGACAATAGAACAGATTTTTAAATAGTCAATAACCTGCGGCATTCCTGCGTAGCCTGGGGGACCGTATCCTCCGTAGTTCATCGCAGTTTTCCTAACAGTGTCCAAATTTTTTTAATGCCGTTAAGGACGAAATGGGCTTTTAATTTAGATTTTATTCTGCACTTTATAACGCGGATATCTATATGACTAAGTGGTCTGCAACAACAAAAGAATACTTCCTATTATAAGCAACGCAACTTCGGAAAATTTTTCAATTTAAACAATAATATGATCTTTTCGCTTAAGCGAGGTTAACGTGCACGTTTCACTGGATTAATTCAGCGCTGTCAGCAGTTACTGCTAAGCGCTCACTGGGCTGGGAGCGAGATGTGACAATTTTAGTGAGTAAGCAACTAAGCAGCCACTTTTCTTCAACAGCGAGATATCAATTTTTTCCATTTAGCTTTGTCGTCAAAAATTTTGATAACGTCCAGAGCTTCCCAGTTGAAAATAGTAGGCGGTTTGAAAACCGATCGCGCTAGATTGAGTAGGCAAGATGCGCGGTAGACCTCGGGAGCTGTTGTATAGGGCTTTTGCACGGTGACGTACCAGGCTCATTTGCATATGCCATATAAGGCAATCCGCCATATTGGTTAACTCACAAATTTTTGTTGACGTTGGATACGTGTGGCGCTTAGTATAAACGGTGGAAATGGTTATCTGTACAATAGTTGGCTGCAGCAACCTTTCGAAGAGTTCATCTTGTAGAATTCCAAAAATATGCGAGCATGAATGACCAGAACGTGCCCGCAGTGAAGAACGCCGGGGACTTTGGCTAAGTTTAGCTATAGCCAAAGATGATCTATCGGAAGCGAAACTGAAAGCTGAACGGATCTGGTTTAACTGCTGTTTTGTCAGTATTCTCTGTTGTTAGCCCCTCGGTCTGGAATGGCCTTCTGGCGCTTTTCCTGGTCCCAGGGTCCATTCTGACGTTCTATTCTCATCTTGGGACTGGTTTCTTCAGCCGTGCCAGGGTCGCTTCGGAGCAGTTGCCTTGAAGGGTGCTATATAAATCTCCGTATGAATATATTTAGGGAAACTAGAATCTGTGTATCAACAGTATTCTATTATCAACACCATGTTTGCTGTAATAATTTATTGTAAGGTACTTGCTTGGGATCTTTGGAAATGCATGCTCAAGGGGAATCTGGGATTAGCGGCTAATCCAGGTTTATCTAAAATGTCTAAATGATGGCAGTAAAAACGACATTGGTGCATGTAATCTATGAACTAGACATTATGAGGATATTATATCTGAAAATGGGAATAAGGGTAGGTGAGGACAAAGGAATTCAATGACAGCTGAGAGGAAATAAAGAACAACGGAGATGGACATAATATGGGTGGAAAGTGAGAACAGTGGAAAAAATGAGAACCGTGAACTGCCATCCTGTGGTTTGGGAAAAGGCAAAGTAAAGAATTACCTTGTCCCAGTGACACATTACTATCCATATGACTATCTTTCCTTTAGATAATTGTGTAATAAATAATTCTTGTAAACATATAATTGCTTAACCTCACAACAACAAAACACCAAATTTATTAGCATACAATTCACATGGTCTAAAACCTCACAATAACCAGAGCACTACTTCTTTAGAGACCCAAAAGTGAATTGTGAAAGAAAATGTTAAAATATATGCACAATATAAACAGTTGATATGAAAACTAGAAATACTAGAAATACTTTATGGCATACTGAGGGGTTGGAAACGACCCCCTGGGGTGTGCAATGAGGACTTAACCACAGGGGTTGCTCAGAAAGACTAGGGGAGTTGAACTCCCCAAATCCTCTGACAATTCTCACCCTGGGGAAAACATGCGAGAACAAATTTTGGAGCTCGTTGCTTACGTGCATCCCAGAACTGACCATCACGGTTCACTCTGGTTACAAAAATGCAAGAAACTGCAGAAGGGAATTTGCAAACAAGAAACTTGCAAAATTCAACTTCACAAATGTGCATCTGTGCCTGCATCTGATAATAGTACCAATGGTCTTTGTAAAGTTGAGTCTCATGGCCTTCACTGAAACAGCTGTCACTGTTGATATATATATTCCATTACATCATGAGCAACACCTCACTCTGTTGCAGCTAATTTAAAAGAGGATTCAACGGGATAACAAATAGCTTGAAACACAGACAGTGAAGGTTTTGATACATCTGTGCAACAGACATCTTTCAGTTTAGACGCTGTTATCCTGCCTGCTTGAAAATGGAACCAGTTTAATTTCTGCTTTAACCACATGTCTTCATTTCTGCTCGTTTTTGGAGATATTTACATCGACTGATTCTGCCATGGTCTGAAGTTCGGCCAATGTGAGCATGACATGTGCTTTAATAAACAAATATGCCGTGGTCTCGCATTAAGACACATAATTATCTGCGACATAACTGTCAGAATTTGGCGACACCAGTTATAGCACTGAAGGTTTATGACCACACTGACTTAATCTAAAGTAAAAGTCATCTATTTCTAATTCAGTAGGATAGGCCATTGCTGACGACTTTGAAGATGAAACTGACGATGAAGCTGGCGAGGCAGAAGGCTAACATCTAGAAACTAAGGATGCTGATGACACGGTGCTCCATATGATGCTGTAGTTGGCAAGACCAGGCACGGCGAAGGAGATGAGGGTGTCAGAAAGTCTTCTTCTGTTTCTTTGCCAAAGAGAAGTCCATGTGAGCCAAAGGACGATAAGTCAAGTTGGAGACATGCGACAGAAGCAGCCATTTACAGCCTGTGTGCAGAAAGTTGGTTCTGAAAACAACATTCATAAAACATACTTGCTAATTATAACTGCTTTTCCTGCAACTGATCTCATAACCCAAGGACCCATACTTGCTAAACATAAGCATGAGCTTGATAACCTTCCAGCATTTGGTGGAATACATAATTAAGGTTTTCAACAGTAAACCGGCATATCACTCGGAACTGTCAAAAACTTGTTCTTTCACAATCAAAGATGTTGCAATGAAAAAATATAGAAAAATTATGTCACAGTATAATGTCGCTAGACGATTGAAAAATTTAAATTTAAATTTTACTAGAATCATGCTAAGTTCTGGGACTAATATAACAACACCCATAGGCGTAATTTGTGGGGGGTACGAGGGGTACCCGTACCCCCCACTTTTTGGACTGGGGGTACTGTACCCCCCACTTTTTAAACAATGCAAATCAATTTTTTATTATTGTGACTTCCCAGAGAACGCAATCTCCGCCAAAAGTATGAAAGTGCTTAGATACACAGGTAAATCGAGAGCCAAAACTAATGAGAATACTGGCAGGGAATATGGTCAAAATGGTTATCATGCGAGAAACGAAAGTGGAGAAGAAATTGGTACCCCCCACTTTTTAGACCAAGGTATTGGTACCCCCCACTTTTTAGGCTAAAGTTACGCCCCTGACAACACCAATATAAGCATAGTCTGTGTGTTTTCTTCAGTTTTGGAAAGAAATCAAATCATAGATTATTCAACATATTGAATAGTTGAAATCCTGCAATCGACTAATTGACCCATCGATGAGCATGTATTTTGTATACGAACTACACCATACTGTAATCCAGAAATTCAAAAGCATTACAACAAGTGCAGTCGTACTAGGAATCCAATCCCAAGTCCTTACCATCTGTTCTTCAGCAAGTAATCGTAATCGTAAAATCTCGAGATTTCTACAGCGCCAAAAAAGCGAGGTCGCGGGGACGAGCTTATTCAGAGGCGCTCAGTCAAATCATAATCGAGAGGCGGGTGAAATCGGTTCCTGGTCAAGATCCAAAGGTGTCAATCAGGCAAACAGATCTATGGCTAAGGTGGGTGGTGTTTAGGGTTGAATCGGCGAGGGAGGTCTAACTGCATTACATTACATCTCAAATTCAAAACAATTTCTTTACAATGCACACGTTACTTAAAATTACCTTTTATTAATGAGATAACGCCTTCTTCCATCAACGAACGACTTCGCGTACTTTGACAACAAATTTTTATTTAATCGATGTACTGTACAGTAAACGATTACTTATAAGTTAACCAATATGGCAAATCACAGTCCCGCAGTTAAGGCCACGCCCATCTGCAAAAGCTCTATAGGCTACAGCGTATTTTGGGTATCGTACTCTATGGCTGCACTCATCATATTGCACGAAACTGGAATGATCACTATTGATCAGTCAGCATAATGTTAATACACTGGCAACGTTACTGAATGGGCTGCTGTGGGTAATCCCCTCTGCGAAACTCAGCAGTGATTAGGTCACGGAGCGCCTTCGAGTCATTTCCGGTAACATGTCATATTCACTAATTGAAGAAGCAAATTTTTTTGCAAATTACATTGATTTTTGTTTGGAGAAAATCTTTAATATTTCTGTTTCACAAATATATATTTGGTTTTGCACTAATATGTAAAATTATGAAGTTTTTAGCAGAAAAAATAGCCCTGCTAAAATATTTGTCCCCTCCGTTACTCCGTTACCAAACACATATATATGAGCTATGTATATATAGTAGACAGATTCCTGTTGCATTGTTTGACATGCCAATATGTTTTTAGTATTAATGTTTATCAAATAAATATAAAAGAAATTACAATACAAATGATCATTTAATTCCATCACATTTCTAATTTTATTAAGAAATACCACTCCGTTACGGAAATAATAATAGGGGATCTAATCAATGTAAAGGTGAATGTATTTTTTTGGGCCAAATAACAAAATAAAAATCACTTGAGCCAATCATTCCCAGTGATCAAATGAACAGAAAACATTAAAATGTTTATGATGTTGTCTTAAAATCTGCTCTTAGCATCAAAATTACATAAAAAATTACCATACAATAATTTCGCTCCGTTACTACCTGTCGAGAATTGAGCCCAGAATGAGGAAAGTGAACTTAAAAAAACAGTCTGCCGAAACAAAAATTTATCAAAAATGTCATATAGGCCTATTGTTAAATAAATTGTATTAGAAATGATCATTTAAGTAGATGACTTATCCTGACAGTGGAATGAATTTTAGTACCTCAACGGTAACATTTATAGTAACGGAGCGGACAGTTAACGGAGTGGACAAATTGTGTATCAGCATTCAGCACGGTAAATATCATATTATCTCTCAAGCATTCACATCAATCGTCGGTACACTCATTATATAGTTTACAAACGTTATATTACAAATATTATTTTAATTAAATTTGTTCATTATCATTGCAAAAATGCAGTAACGGAGTGGATGTATAATAAAAAAAAACATTAGGTACGAAATAAATGAAAATTAGTAAGAAATTTGTCTTAGCACTCAGAGCCTGTATTAGGACATACTTACTTACATAGATCGTACAGAAGAGATGTGTTAAGTTCATAGACAGATGTCTATGGTTGCGAGACCAATGAAATGAAAGAGTTGTGAGATAGCCAACGCCAGGCATGGGCAACTTCTTTTAACAGAGGGCCGCCCTAAGATTCGAGGGGCACCTTGGGGGCCGTGCGCTGGTCGCGGGCTAATCTTTGTAGATTCATTTGCCACAGAAAATGAGACAATATCAATTTTATCAAACTAAATATTGCGTTATAACCGTTACGCTTACTTTTTAGTTTAAAGTAGGCCTAAATGAAGATAATTTGTATGGCAAAAACATAATTATCCTAATAACTAGGGCCTGCAGTCCTACGCAAGGCCGTAGCTAGGGGGGGGTGTTTTCGGTGTTTAAACACCCCCCGAAATTAAATCATGTAAAAATAAAATAATGCATTTACTAACGACAAACCCCTTGGTCGGTTGACTCGGTTGGATTTCGGCTTGCTCAAGGACGAGAAAACACCCCCCGAAACAGAAAACACCCCCCAAACAAATCCTGGCTACGGCCCTGGTCCTACGCTACCATAAAAAGCAAACTAGCGGTCACGTTTTAAGTTTCTTCAGTTTAAAAAATACATAAAACTGTTAGTCTGTACAAATGTAGGCCTACCCATTTGCTTGGTGTGCTATATTTAATGATTAATGTGAGATCTGACAGGTCACAGATCTATGTTTTAATGTCGGCCTATGTACAGAAATCCAGAGATTCATGTAGGGCCGAATAAAAGGCTCCCAAATTACCAGGTACAATGTAAATTATAAAAGACATGTCAAGGGCCGTGCCAAAGGTCCCCAGGGGCCGGATCCTGCCCGCGGGCCGTATGTTGCCCATCTCTGGTGCCCTACGCGATCATTTTTACATGTTAACGGAGCGGACATAATTTTCCGGGGACAAGTTAAAATACATTTTTAAAAATTATACTGAAGATCCGGTTCACCAAGTTGTATTTATAAACATACAATTATATTTAATATAAAAGAAACATAATTTTTTTGGCTTAATGCAAATCATTTTGAAATTGTAGACGAAAGCAATAAGTACTATAGCCTAGGGACGGTAACGGAGTGGAACATTTTAAATTCAAAATAAATGTTAATAAATTATTTTATTGCTTTGAATTACTTTCAAAGGTCTTAAATTGTTGACTGATCAATAACGTTTTAATCTAATCACTTAGCATGATCAGACTAGGTATTATTTTCGGAGAAATGACCGGGGACAGCCGTATTTCCAATTTAGCCAAATACCGGAAAATGACTCATACACCGCTGCCGCAAGTAGTAAATTGAGGTAATGTAAATTAAGTAAATAAAAATGGTCTCTCCAAGTGAGCCAAGTGTCTCGGGATGTAGGCCAAGTTCCAAAGTGCAAGAAAATTAAGGCTCCTCCACACGTGTCACTTAGTCGTCTTCGATATGATGCCCGTCTCAGCACGCCCAAGCAGTGCCAGCATCAGACAGGCTTAAGCCTTAAACATATCCATCTTCAAACTAGCAAACATTTAATTGGACTGTCATTCATTACACCAATTGAATTGGGAGAAAGGCGCAGCTTTGTTGGCTGAAATGGCCATGCTTCTGAATGTGATTTGATTTCTGATTTACCAGAATCAGTTGAACGGTGTGAATTCTGTTTTCCGGCCGTTTTAAGCCATTACCATTTTTAAACCTTAGATTGGATTGCCTCATTATTGGTTTGCGTTGGTTCTCTTGTCCTTGATGACCTATTTTTGTAGCGATGACGATCATTTTTCAACAGTCCATGGCATTTCACGAACATCTATCGATCTATGATCAGAGTTTTGAATTTTAATCTGTAGACCTGGGACGCCGTTGTCCACTATGTCCGACTGACCTACGGCTATGCTGTCTAATCTGTCTGCAACTGAACCTATGCTTCGAAGAAGCTGTGCCATGGTACAGGAAGACCGAGACAAAGAAGATAAATGGCGAGCACTATTCTCATGATTTTAGAGTCTAAAGTAACATTTTTGGGGTCAAGGAATGCGATGGAACTAAAGACGCATATGTAGCACTGCCAAAAAACAAAATGGCGGACAAAATGGAGGCCAAATATCTTCAAATGGCTATACGTAAATCATGTATATAAAGTCGTGTGTATGATGGAAACATGATTTTAGAGTCTAAATTAACATTTTCGGGGTCAAGGAATGCGATGGAACTAAAGACACATATAGTACTGCCAAAAAACAAAATGGCGGACAAAATGGCGGCCAAACTCTTCATTTTGGCTTTGAGTAACGTCGTGCATATGATGGAAACATGATTTTAGACTTAGAGTTAACATTTTCGGGGTCAAGGAATGCGATGGAGCTAAAGATACATATGTATACGTAAGGCTTTTACACTGCAAAAGAAGCAAAATGACAGACAAAATGGAGGCCAGTCTGGAGTAGTGTTTTGTTGGTCAAAGAATACCAAGGAAGTATTGTATTGTATTGTGTCTAGAAATTTATAAAGCGTTTCTCGCAGAATAACTAACTATCCAGAGGCACTCTTAGCACAGAAGCCCTATGGAAACAGAAATGCCTTTTTTAGAGAACGCGAGACCGATGAGGAAACCAGTCATTAGTTTGGCCCTGAGCAGAGAGCGAAGGTCATTTCAGATCGTGGGACCCACTGCAGCAAACGCCCGGTGCTGGGCCAATGCAGTTTTAGCCCTGAGAACAAAAGATCAAGCCTATTCACAGAGCGCAGTGATCGAGAAGGAGATGCAGATAGCGGCTTTCACAAATAGTTGGAGAGATATTTCGGGACCCCTGCTGAGATTTAGAGACAAGGAGGAGGATTTTATAACGGATGCGCGCAGCAATAGGGAGCCAGTGCAAGACATCAGGCATGTAAGTAGATATATGGGCAAAGCGGGAAAGTTGAGGGATGAGCCTAGCGGAAGCATTTAGAACAGATTGAAGGGGGAGAGACGCCGCTTAGGGAAACCCATGAGGAGCGAGTTGCAGTAGTCCAAGCGTGAGCAGACAAATGAGTGAACAACGGGGGTAAAGACAGAAGGTGAGACCGAGCGTCCGATGGCCCTGAGACGCCTCAGTTGAAAGAAGCAGGAGCGTGTCATGTTGGAGATATGGTCTGTGAATGTCAGGGAGAAGTCAAGTGTGACGCCCAAGTCGCGGACGATGGAAGAGTCGGTGTAAGCAGGGAATTTCTCAGTCAGCAATGGAATGTTGAGTTTAGCAAGCTGCTGCTTTGTCCCAAACCAGATCAATTGAGTTTTAGCAGTGTTGAGGCAGAGACGGTTAGTCGACATTCAGTAGTGAAGGTCAGAGACAAGATGGTCAATGGATCAAACAAGGGAGAGTTGATCAGTTGACGGATCATGTACAAAAGCCTGAGCATCATCTGCATAAAGATGGCCATTTGCCCCATGTTTAATAAATATTCAGCAGTGAAGAGGATGTATAGGATGGGACCGAGCACCGAGCCCTGGGGAACACCAACTTCCACCTCTGTCCACTGAGTCCTGGTTTCACCAAGGACAACCAGTTGTGCGCGGTCAGAGAGGTATGATTTAAACCTAAGAAGAGGAACACCAGATAGGCCACAGGACAGTTCCAGTCGCTGAAGGAGGATCTCATGGTCATGGCGCAGCCATTACTACAAGAAGCGAAACTCACCTAAGTTGGACGCAGAAGCAGTGCTTTTTTCTAGAAAAAAGGTTCCGGAACTGAGCAATAGGTTCCAGAACTGAAAAATTATGGAAGTGCTAAAATCGAAGGCAAAAGCCCGAGAAAAACGGGATTGGAGGTCGGGAGGTGTCTCAATAAACACTGAAAACAGTTCACAACACTGAAATTACATCAAAATAACTAAATTCTTTTTATTAATAAAATGAATAAATTATTTTTAGTAGCTGAAAAAAGGTGCTAGAAGACCGTACGGTTAATGGAACGACGATTAATATTCGAATTTTGGCATGAAATTTTAAACCATGCCATAATTTGAAACCAATTTACATGATTCAAGAGCCTTTAAATAGCACTTCTCCAAGCTAGCTATAGTCCTCAGAGGCGCTCCCGACCAACCTCGGCAGATCCAAAGGGAAGCCATTCCAGCTGGAATAAAAAAATTAAATAATTAATAAAGCGTGTTAGTTCCGCTACAAAGCAAGATTTAGCAACGTCACAGTTACATTACGTCACAATTACCTACTCGAATCTGATAACGTTACACTTACATGAACATGAATCTGACGTCATCCCACGAGCTTCTGAACTTGCAGCGATCGGCCGTAGACGTTGGTTTCGTGGGTTCCTTTGAGGTGTTGGCTCTTCCTCGACAACATCAAGAGGACTCTGAGAAAGGATTGCTTACAAAGAAGGGTATCTTGCACAGCAGTGTGACTTTCAAAAGACAATGCTTTGCAACGCAAGTAGAGACGGTCACGTTTTATACCGACTCCCTGTACTGCAGATGTAACGAATCATACCGTATAATATATATAAACCGGAAGGAGTTACATCGTAAACATTGCATAACTGCAAGTCTTACGGAATTACGTCGTGAAAAATTGCAATGAAACTTCATCTAAAGGAATAAGATCGTAAAAATTGCACCGTAGCTATAAATTGTAATGAGTTACAACGTAACGAATTGCACCGTAGCTCGGTTGTAGGATGGGGAACCAAAACAGCGAGCCATTCGACTTTAGGGTGACAGGCGGCGCTAAGGTCCAACCGTCAAATAAAAGGTCACGGAAAATAAGTCAACCACCATCCGGTAAGTATTGTATTGTATTGTTTTGCATTACATTATTGACAATCTTCCTTAATACATTGACCATCTCTCTTGTTTCCTCAGTCTTTTCCCGAATTCTCTAAAACATCTTCTTAGTCCCAACTCCCAACCACTTCTTCACTTCTTTATCCGTATTCCTTATTTCTTGAACCACTTCCTTCGTCTCCTTATAGGAACCTCTCTAATCCGCTTAACTATCTAGATCATCTGTAATGTAATTTTACAAAAAATATATAGCGCCTTAGAGCACCTCCGAAAGTCCTGCTTGAGTGGCCATCCATGAAATAGCCATTCTTGGGATAAAAGCGCCCCAAATTAGCATACCGGACCTATAGTTAGATTTAACAACCTCCCGTGGTGGTTAGGCTATATCCTTAACCATCTCCGGTATTTCACAAACAACTTCCCTTATTCTCTTAATGATCTCCTCCCTGTCTTGTTCAACCACCTTCCTTTTTCTCTTAACCACAATGATTTCCGTGATTATCTTCCTATATAAGGAGTGGCAACTAACGGGAGTGTTGTGTGACGCCAAAATGCCAACTCAACTCAAGGGAAAGGTATACAAAACAATGGTAAGACCGGTGATGCTATATGTAGCAGAGGCCTGGGCGCTGACAAAAAGGGATGAAGGGTTACTGGAGAGAACAGAGATGAGAATGCTACGATGGATACTTGGGATCTCACTGAAGGACAGGAAAAGAAATGTGGACATCAGAAAGAAGCTCGGGGTGGCATGTATAACTGACAAAGTACGAGAGACCAGGCTGAGGTGGTATGGACATGTAATGAGAAAAGAGGATGATATATCTGTGTGAAAAGAATCATGAATGCAGAGGTATATGGACGCCGCAGTCGGGGACGACAGAGGAAGAGATGGGAAGCCACGATACAACAAGACCTAAAACTCCTAAAACTGAAGAAAGAAGATGCTCAAGAAAGAAACAAGTGGAAGAGAAGGATCCGAGTGGCTGACCCCTCTCCAAAGAGGGATTAATTCGAGCCTGAAGGGAAAGAAGAAGAAGAAGAAGAAGAAGAAGATAAGGAGTGGCATCACTTGTTCTAACCTGATTCCACCCTCTGCTCTTTAACTCTTTCACCACTCCACTTCCAAAATAATACTAGGCTGTCCAACGTTGTCGCCTGTCCATCCACCTGGGTAAAAAATTGATACTAATGGGATATGTTTGAGACAAATATTAGCAGTTATTAATAGCTTATTAGCAGTGGTATATAAGCTGTCTAAACACGTATAAGTTGCTGTACACAAAAATGCGGTTTGCAGTTGGTTCTAATAAAGAATATTCTATTCTATTCTATAAGACTGGGATCACGACATGAATTCGAACCTGACCCTATACCTGCTTATCGAGTTTCTTCTCACTGTGGCTGGTTAGCTACCACGTTTACCGGCCCGGTTAGGTATGCTGGTTAGAACGCACATCTCATGCACCTCTTGGCGTGAGGTTGCCGGTTCACATAGGCTACAGATGGTGGCTTTTTTCAGAGAATAAAAAAAATCTCGGGCTAGCACGGTCCGTACATGGGAACCTTACAGTGCGTGGCACCCATTCAAACGGGCAGCGGTGGTGAAGGATCTCACCCGATCAATTCACTGAAACATGAACACGGCCGAGGCCATTACGGTCGGTATAGAAAGACATTTACATTTTACGTTTAAACTGATTTCCGCGACTCGACATAACGGCTACGATTAATATGGCGTAGATGTTCCAGATGAAGAGTATGGGGACGATGATGATTCAGATTCGGGGAACGTCCCCTACGACGACGACGACGTCCAAGAGGCCCCCGGAGACGAACCCCCGCTATCTCCAGAGCAGGCCCTCAGATGCTGCCAGAAGAGGGACCTTGAGAGGCCCCAGAGAGCCATGTCACCATACAACTGCTTCATCAAAGCGCGGATGAAAGGCGGTGGAAAAGGAAGAGGAAAGGTGACATCGATTAAATAACCTCTATTGATAAATGGCTGCTCAATGACGTAGACGATCATAATCATGATTATAATCAAGGACACTTATGTATGCACATGTATGTATGTATGTATGTATGTATGTATGCATGCATGTATGTATGTATGTATGTATGTATGAATGTATGTATGTATGTATGTATGTATGTATGTATGTATGTATGTATGTATGTATGTATGTATGTATGTATGCATGTATGTATGTATGTATGTATGTATCTATGTATGTATGTATGTATGTATGTATGTATGTATGTATGTATGTATGTATGTATGTATGTATGTATGTATGTATTTATGTATGTATGTATGTATGTGTACGTATGTGTATGTATGTATGTATGTATGTATGTATGTATGTATGTATGTATGTATGTATGCATGTGTACGTATGTATGTATGCATGTGTATGTATGTATATATATATATATATGTATGCATGTGTATGATGTATGTATAGGCTCATGATATAGCGCCTTTCCAGAACCTCACAGGGTCCTTGTTATACTGATCATCAGCATGATCATTGTGATTATGACGACGATGACCATTAGGATGACGACAATAGGATACGAAGATGATGACGAGGTAATGATGATGACGACGCTGATGATTATAACGACGCAATGATGATGATCAAATTAATGATTATTATGATCATGTGGTGTCAGTGATGATGGTTCTGTTGATGATGACGAAGACTCCGTTAATAACGACACCGACGCTGATGATGATGAGGACGATGATAACGATGACGACGATTGCTAGGACATTTGTGACTATTATGAACACGTTGATGATGAGTTTAAAGATGACAATGATCAGAGTAGCAAAAGCGATGACGAAGTCGATGATGATGATGATGATGATGATGATGATGATGATGATGATGACGACTACAATGACTTCAAGAGTGATGACGAAGACGACAGCATCGATTACGATAATGATGATGAAGACGACTTTATGTCGTTGCACAGGCCGTAGGTGAGACTCATCGGATGAAAACTCTGGCAAGTCAGTGGAAGAGCATGTCGGACGACGACAAAGTTCCCTACGTGAATGCCGCAGCCGAAGACCGCCAACGATACGATAAGGAGGTCGGGTCACTTCACCTCATTGACCGGTAACGGAAGATAGCTAGGTCATATAGACTAATTAGGTCAGGTCTACTAATTAGGTCAGGCAGGCTAATTAGGACAAATCAGGTAATTGGATAAGAGAAACTGATGAGATCAGGTTAGCTAATTAGGTCAGGCAGGTTAACTGGGTCAGGTTAGCTAATTAGCAAATATAAAAATTTGCTACGTTATGCTAATTAACTAAGGTACGCTAATTAGGTTTAGTCAGCTAATTAGGTTAGGTAAGCTATGGAATGTTTTGGCGCATGTTGCTTCAATATCTAGCGAATGCGAAGAAATTATAAATCCTTTGCGAGATACAAAAAGTTGACGATAAACGCTGAAGTTTTTCTCTATTCGTAATTGAGAATACGTCTACATCTTTTTTTATAATAATAATTATATTCTTTATTATTTCAAACCAACAGACGCAGTAAGATTACATTGAAACATGAAAGTACAATCAAGATCTTAATTAAACACACAGTTTGGCAGCCATGCAAGGCGCCGCCCTAGAGGGGGTTATGGGAATCGATTCGCGTACCTTAAGCTCTCCTGGCCATGAGTGTTACCATTACTCTATCCCCTTCCATCTACGTATGCTATAAATCATAGTTGTTAAAACCGGTTTTTTCGTTTTTAATTTTTTTTCTTAAAATAACCTCGGTTTTTTCGTTTTTTATTTTCCTTGTCGTTTTTTACGTCTTTTATTTTTTTTATGTAACTTAATTTATTTATTTACTGTATGTTAATTTTCATTTTCTGTTTAATTTTTTGTCTGATGTCCCTTACGTTGTTTCCCTACTTTCAAGGATTCAGCTAATATACGTCACAATTTACGTCATCATTTGAGAAATAAATACTCCGTGAAATAGCACAGTAGGCCTAGGCCCTACAAGAAATATAATTTTAAAAAGTTTTTCCTTAGTCATCTAAAATGCCAAAAGAAAAGGGTACGGAATGAATTCACGTTACTTTGATAAACGAGAAAGACAAAAACTCAGCATTGGCTAAATTGAAATGCATTTACTGTAAGAAAGCTTACACTATATAATCTATAGGCCTATACCAGTGGCGGCGATCTTGTTTGACAGGTGAGGGGGACATTTTTGAACTGATCTGGTCAAAAAGAGTTTTGAACTGATCTGATCAAAAAAATGGTAAAAAATTTATCGCCGTGAACTAATCTGGTCAAAAAAAGGTTAAAAAATGTTTCACACTCACGCGGGAAAAATCTGATGACCTGTTTTTGGTGTTTCTTCAAAATGTGGGGGTCCGATGTATGGTGTGTCTCCCCCACTCTTAAACGTGAGGGAGTTCTTGTCCCTCTCAACCCCCCGCCGCCCATGATATCTACAAAGTTTAGTTTTTGATTATGTTAGTTAAGTCAGCATGGACTTATTTGGACTTATGTCTACAATTTAAATTTGAAAAGATTTCAATATTTTTAATTTCTCAATTTCTTATTAAACCAAACTTATAAGAATAAAATAATTGTTGTAGATTGATATTCTTTAGTGTTTACTAGGCCTAATAGAGTTGTGTTATTTGCTAATTAAATTCTGTAAATAAGGTTTTTAATTTTAAATTGCAGTAGCGCCTACTAGATGCGAGAATGTCAAATTATTTTCTTTTGTCGTTTTTTTCGTTTTTTTTCGTTTTTTATTTTGTTGAAAAACGACGTTTTTTTCCGTCTTTTTATTTTGTTTCTATCGTTTTTAACAACTAGGCCTATGCTATAAAATAATGACCACGCAAAGGTAGCGACAGATAGACACAGACAATATGAAAACAAACCTCTAAGGGTCCTATCTGCGTAATTGAGCATATGCCGACATCTGGCGAATAAGTGTCCAACTAGTGTTGGTGGCAGAAGACAAAATATGAAAGTAAACACTTGGAGGTTTCTGCATTTGTTGTTACTTGTAGAAAGCGAAATATGAGAAGGACAAGAGCCAGATAATAAAGCGACCTCTGAACGGTTACATTCTTTTCATGCGAGATTTTCGTAAACACCAGAAAGGCAACTACAAGGATGCCAAAGAGCTCGTCCGGGAAGGTAGTTATTTAATAGGCCTAATGATGATAATGATAATAATTATTATTATTGTCATAATTATTACTATAATAATTTTATTAATTTGTATTATTATTATACAAGTGATGACGATGGTAATGATAACGACGGTGATGATGATGATGATGATGATGATGATGATGATGATGATGATGATGATGATGATGACGATGACGATGACGATGACGATGACGATGACGATGATGATGATGATAGTAATAGTTATGTATGACCTGAGAGATTCAGTCAGATGACCTTGTTGAATAGATATGTGAGTGATGAATGAGGACTGATTTAAAAAATTGTGGTTAGCCAGAGATCAATGTTTTATACACTACTATAAAAGTCCCAATTTCAAACAAATCGTTTTATGAACAGAAAGCCAAAGCAGATTTAAACACAGGGGTTGTGTGGTCATGTTTTGACGTACAAGTTACGGCTCTAGCCAAAACGTTCTGAACTCTTTTGTGGGATTTCTGTATGCTTTATTGTTACCAACAAGAAGCGAGTTACAGTTATCGAGGTAATTCTGTATCAGTGCGTTTGCTAGAGAAATCCTTGAAGACATTGGTCCATAACGTCCAAATGTAATGTCATTATTGTTGTTGTTGTTACAAATGTAATCCCATTGTTGTTGGTGTTACAAATGTAATGTAACTGTAATTGCAATTATTTGTAACTTCTATTGCACCGGTGTCTAATGCACAAGGTTTCAACATGTGGCGCACCAAAACCAAGCCGTAATCAAGGCAATATCCAGAAGATCAGTCCGTAAGACAGAGAGACAGCCTGTGGTGGATAAGCAGTTTGAAAGAGGTCATGCTGACTCATGCAGCTTTAAGTTGAGAACGAAATGACACAAGCGCCTGGGCAGAGCGCACAGCAAGAGAGAGAGTTCCAAAAAAGTAGGTCTATAGCAACCGAAAAAACTCGTAACAGTTCTTGCGTTAGATATGACTAGACAAAGATAATCGTAATCGTAATCTCCAAACTTCTAAGGCGCCTTTCGAAAGCCAAGCGCAGGACACCAGCTTACTCACGAGCGCTGCGTCAAGTCAAAAGGGGTTCCAATGAGGAGTCCAAAGGAGGTCCGAGTCCGGTTTCCATAGGGTCCAGATTAGTCCCCTGTGTCAGTCGCTAAAGAATTACCGACTGACTTGACGAGTTAGCGACTGACTTAGCCATTTAGTCGACTGGTTGTAGACGTTGAAGCCAACGTATTTTCAACGCTACGTTTGCCTTACGAAGACCTTACGTAGGGGCCTACAGACCCCAGTTTCGATGAAATCGTTCCGTGACCTCATGCAAAGTTACAGACACCACTGTGGCAGGCAGGCACGTAACTAGGATTTTTCGTTTGGGGGGGCTTAAACCTTGAACATGGCAACATTTATACAGTGTTCATACGAATTTTAGCCGTAAGCATACAACGGCTTGACTTGTTTGGGGGGGCTTCAACTTCGTTTGGGGGGGCTTAAGCCCCCCCAAGCCCAACGCTAGTTACGTCCCTGGTGGCAGGTAGTAACTGAAGAACTGGTGACCTGACATCGACTGATTGTTAGACCGTTAGTCTGTTGCACTGTGACTCGATCGTAACTTATAAGCAAGTGTTGCTTTTGTCCTGCCACTGATGTCTTCGGAAAGAATTGAAACTCGGAGACCGCGATTAAAGCAATAAGCAAAATATTAACGTGAACGAAGTCGCTAGCAGTCGATAGCTTAGCGACAGGTTTCTAGTTGAGGGCTTAGCGGCGGCGGCGGCGGCGGATGGTGGCGGTTCAGATCAAGAGAGGACGCAGAGCAGATGTTAAGGCTTAGGGCGAGAAGAATTTGAAGCACGAGTGAAGGGATTAAACCATATAGATCTGTCGTAATTTCGTAAATTATACTGTATAGTGTATAGTCTCCCTATTCAGGCTAATTTTAGAGGTTTAAATCTCGGGCTAGCACGGTCCGTACACGGGGACCTTAAATGGCGTGGCGCCTAATCAAACGGACAGCGGTGGTGACGGGGGTATTGCACCCGAACAATTCATTGAAAAATGAGTAGAGTCGAGGCCACACGGTCGCTGTATAAAAAGTCTACATTTACAGTTGTAACATGTAGCTCAAATAATAAACTAAATATATATATATAAATAGTTTGGTGCATGTATTATGTATAGGCCTATGTTGTAGGCCTATCAGTAACGTATAGGAGATTGTTTACGTTGTTCACTTGGCAGGTGCAAAGGCATGGAAGAGGTTAAATAACGAGCAAAAGAAGCCATACAACGAAGAAAGCCTTGCCGATAGCTCCCGATACGCCCGAGAACGTCTTCAGTCGTGCAATAAGGTACACTACGCTACATCTCACAATGCTACACTAAATATTTAACTACATTATGCTTTATTACATTACATTACACATCATTATACTTCACTGCACAACACTACATTTCTCTACACTGTGGCGGAAAGGCCATAAGGCTTGAATGAAGGTACGAATGAAGGTTATAGTAATAATAGCTGTCTTGTTTAAGTGTTCTCCGGCGACGTAATCACCAGAGGACGCCAGCGACCGATCCATAGATGGAAGCGCCCGCGTGATATCGTAATATTATTACCTTTATGACAGAAGAACTCCACTGGCTCCCGCTTTCTGCCCGCATCCAATTTACGGTCCTCATCCTTGTCTGTAAGGCTCAACTTGGTTTCGCTCCAAAATATTTATGTGACTTAATACATCGCCCTCACTCTGCTGCTTCTCTTCGTCCTCTTCGTTCATCTGACCGTTTGGACCTCCTCGTTCCCCGTGTCAGGACTTCTCTGGCTCAATCTAGGTCTTTTGCCTCCATTGGCCCTGCTCTTTGGAATGAGCTTCCTCCGTTCGTTCGTTCTTCTATTCTCTAAGGTAACGTCTCTTCCTCTTTGACCTTTCTTAAAACTTGCTGTTTCTCTCGGGGTCTCTCGCACTGGGAGCGCTTCTGAATGGCCCTCCCGCTAGAAGCGCTTTATAAATATCCAAATACAATACAATACAATATTTAAGCTGTAGTTTATTTTCCCATTTTAATGCTTTAAGTTATTAATTCATGTCCAATATTTTAATACGTAGAGTGGCGACGCAGCACTCAATGATACGGTGCTTCGTCAGTGACATATCAAAGTCCGGGCTCGAGAATAAGGCTAATCAGTGCGACCTCGAGTGACAGCCGCTCCAAACGCGGTCTGACCAGTGCTGATCCAACGGGCCTGAGACTTACCCTGTTGTTGATAGCGAGACGGTTTGAGTCGGATTGTAAAAGGCTGAGCAAAGCTTGTGGGAAAGACCGATCGTGAGAAATAAAGAAAACACAGGTCTGTATACACAGAGGGAGGGTGACTCCGTTGGTCTCGTTCGATAAATGGGTCATTATCCGAAATGTTACAAATTTCGTCTCCGAAAAACAAAAAACATTTTCCCCCCAAAATTGGTTGCAAGTGTTTTTTTAGTCATGTAGGCTACATAGTTAAATTTAACTAATTTGAAAGAAATCCACTATATTTTTAATCATAAGTTAATTTTTTTTCAGAAATTATAAAGTCAAAACTCCTATTTTTTAATTGAAATCCGCCCTTTTTGTGTAATCATATTTAATCACGGGAACCTGAAATATTCCTCTGGTGCTTATAAAATGGCAATTTCTTAAAAGTAGATGATGCCAGCATTAAGTAGGAGTACAATAGGCCTTTCCTTCACATAATATATTAGTCTGGTGTCAAGAAATTAAGACATTTTTCTAAATTATTTAAAAAAAGAAATATAATTTTCAGCTGCAGAAAAAAATCTGTGCAGCATTAGCTATAACTGTATGTTATATGCATTAGATACAAGTTGAACAACATTTTAAGAGTTGATAGTAAATTCTAATTGCTTGCAATTTATTTTTATATCAAATAATTCACAAACAATACATGTAATTCACTCTGAGCAATGCGTCATTACCATCCGAGACAAGATGCGACTGCCATGAGAAAATAGCAGAAATCTGATGAATTCGGATGGTAATGATGAAAAACAACCGCGAATGGTAATGACAAAATGATGAAATTTATAACAGCCGTCAAACATTTTCACGTGAATTACTCCATCAGATAAGTAATTTCAATCAGTTCAACAATAGCGACAAATAAAACAAGTTGTCAATGTTGTAATCTACCTAAACCAGGAAATACAACACTAGATGGTAATGAAGCAGAAATTTACTTTTCTTGTAATTTGGAACACACAAACTTAAATTAAAAATAAAATATTAGGAATTTCACAAATCTGTGTGATCCCATTAATAGTTGACAATATCTCGTTCTTGATGCTTTTCTTTTAGTAAGTAAGCACGTTCTGTAAAAGTTATAGGCTTCCCAAAAATTGGGATGGCTATGATGCTTATTTCTATGGACAAGTTTAAATAGGTCAAAAAGAAATAAATATTATGAAAATGAGTCTAAATGTTTAATTATTGCATATTGCATATATTGCATATGTTAGCTACTAATTAATCAAAATAATATACCTTTGTTACAGGTTGTAATGGAATAAATGTGCGTAAAAGCTTAATTTAATGCATTGTACACCGTCTCGGACATTGGATGGTAATGATATTTTGTATACATTTAGTAATTTTTTTCAAAATTTCCAGAATCTAGCAGCTAAAACAATGATGGGAAATGTTAATCTGCTCATTCTTTGAAGGATAGGCAAAAAAATTTGAAGAAATTATCGAAAAAACTCAAAAAACCAGCATGGGACATCGATTCTGCACTTGTCGGATAATGACCCAAATACGGGGAAAGACCCCTTGGTGGCCGTCCGAGAGTACGGGGAAAGAAGTTTAGGCAACGAACAGTTGAAGAGACTGGGCTTGACTTATCAGGGCCCTTTGTGACGTCCGAATACCGCGTCTTATACACGGGAAATGGGGTAGAAGACATGGCAGGAGCCTTTCAGCAGGTTCGAGCACGTGGTCTTAAATACAGTACAAAGCCTATACGCTTGAGTCTGACGGAAGGTGTGCCGTGCGTGTCGGATATCGTGTGGTAGCTGGGTCTTTGGAGTATTCGGCAGAGGTTGTTTATTTCCTTCTCTTTTTTTCTTTTCTGCTGGTTGATGTTGTCGGCTGTTCGTGCTGTCGCTTCTGCCGTTTTCGTCTTTGGTGTTTTCGTGCGGTTCCGTAGGCTGGTGTTTTCAGGGCATATTTTAACTGTATAACTAGTGGGACAAATGTCCCAGTAGTCTTAGGATTTGTCCCAGTAGTCAGAGTGATTTGTCCCAGGGAATGTATGTATAAAGTACAACTAGTGGGACAAATGTTGGAAGAATTTAAACGATTTGTCCCAGTAGTAAAATGAGGTACGACATGACGTGTTATTGGTTGGGAGACTGTGTAGAAAAGTTGTAAAAGAAGGCGATGACTAAAAAAAAAAAAAAAAAAAAAGGTCATCAACTTTTTTGGGGAGATGAATTTGTATAAAAAGTCAGAAAGTTGATCATGAACTAGACTCATGACTGATTTTGTCCCAGTAGTAAAAATTCCTTAAAATATGCACTGGGTGTTTTTGTGCGGCTTCCTTTTGTTGTCGGATCTTTCCGATGCTGCGTGCCGAGTTCTTGTGGGAGTTGTTTTTGGTCTTCAGGTTTTCGTTCGTTGTTTTTCTGTCTTCTTTCCGATCGTTTCTCTGTGTGTTGTCGCTTTCTTCGCGCTTGAGTGTTGTTCTTTGTTTTCACCCATGTGGTTCGGTCGCTTTGCAGGAAACGGCCTTCCGTCTGATCTTGGGAGAAGAGTTGATCATTTGTCTGTATACGATTCCACATAGCATCTTCTGCTTCCGAGACGGCTTTTCAGTGATGACAGATCCATGTCTTTTCTTCGCTGGTTTTTGGTTGGATGGTTTCTGCTCCTTGGATGATTTCTGAGCGTTTTTCTTTTTTTGCTGTTTTTTTCCGAGTCGGGTGGCTCCAGGCGTGAAGTTGGCTGGAGTCAACCCCGCCCAGCGAATAGGGTTGGCGTCCGGGCGGGCGAACATCACAACTCTCGTACTACTACACTACACTACACGACTCTACGCTACAATAAACTACACTATAGTTCACCATATGACACTACACTACATATTATTACACTAAACTATGCTACGCTATGCTACACTTCACTACATTACACTACACTACACTCTACTACACTACATATAATTATACTACACTATGCTACATTACACTCTACACACTTGACTACACAATACTAGACTACACTAGCATGTACTAAAGTGCAAACACTACGCTATGCTACGCTACATATAATCACTAATACTACACTGCACTACATTACACTGCACTGGACTAAATTACAGAACAGAATCTTCACACTTTTTGATGCATTGCGGTACATTACATCGAATCACAATATCATATTGCATCACAGTTCATTACATTACATTGCGTAATTGAATTGTATGTATGTATGTATGTATGTATGTATGTATGTATGTATGTATGTATGTATGTATGTATGTATGTATGTATGTATGTATGTATGTATGTATGTATGTATGTATGCATGCATGCATAGTCTGTCTGTCTGTCTGTCTGTTTGTCTGTCTGTCTGTCTGTCTGTCTGTCTGTCTGTCTGTCTGATGTGTATACGTGTGTATTTATGCATGATGTATACTTCCATTGACATAATTATGTATCTGCCCTTTTCATAAATCTTCAATGGCACTTTAAGAAAATAAGGAATACTTAGGTATTAGACTACCCTTGAGTACATTTTTATCTGAGCCTTAATTTTTTATTTACCCATTAGTTTGAATTGCACTAAACACTGTGTTTATAGTGCAGAATTTCGCATGAAGCCGAGAAAAGACGTTTTATTAGACCTATCTTACGTTAGTAAATGTCTTGCTGTGACTCAGATCATGGAAAAGAAAAGAATCTTTATCCGTGATTTGAATTAAACTTCCAGTGCTAAAACGTTCGTTGCATTAGGAAGTGTAATTATGCACGATGTATAGCAACCTGTAGCAACAACCGTAATCAGGTCATCGGTCCACTTACACTACAGAGAGGCAGCTTTTGGTGAATAAGCAAGTTGAGAGAGACAGACAGACAGACAGACATACAGACATACAGACATACAGACAGGGACAGAGGCAGAGAGTTCCAAAACTTAGGGTCCAGCAACAGAAAAAGCTCGCTCATCAAGAACAGTTCTAAGTGTGAATGTTAATGCAAACGTTTTTCCATAGCAACCGTATACGGCCTCGACCTAATCAGGTTTAGATATGATCAGAGAGAAAGACAATGTAGTCGGATGACCTGGTTGAATAACGACAAGCCTAGGAATAAGAACTAATTTTATGCTCTGTTTATCACCTTTACCCACGAATCGTTTTTCGCACTACTCACAAATAATATTATATTAATTTATTTGATTACAGGTAGTTCTACGGCGAAAGAATGACACCCGAGTTAGGTGAGGAGGCTGATGATGCTGCGTAGGCATAGGCGCAATTTGTGGGGGTACGAGAGGTACCCGTACCCCAACTTTTTGTTCCGGGGGTACCGTACCCCCTTTTAAACAATGTCAATCAATATTTTATTATTGTGCCTTCCCAGAGATCGCAGTCTCCGCCTTGCTTCTTATATGCAGAGTGAGGAGTTTGTACCACAAAAGTACGAAAGTACTTAGATACAGTAAACTTATAATGCCAGACGAACTGAGTCACAGGCATTCAGACAGGCACTTTCAGCCACAAAGGTCACCCGACAGACTGACCGCCGTGACCGGCCCTTAGGCTACAGGCGCCACACAAATCTGGTCCACGGCTACATTCTTAGAAAGATCTGACATCACCCTAACTCTCCACCTTATGGTTTTCAAAGCGCAAGCTTCTATATCCTTCATCAGTTACACATCCGTTATATGGACCCACACTTATATTGTTGGCTTTGATATGACTCCTCACTCCTCAGTCCACTCACAATCTCAGAATCCATGACTATCCTTGGTTAATATATCCGAGCCGGCTAGGTGAAGAAAGCTCCTTCCATTACATTTATAAGCACTTAAGACGTCGTTGATTTTGACTTGTACACGTCGTGTTCCGATTTTGCTAATAGGAAAAATGGATAAATTTGTTCTAAAAAGAAAAAGAGTAGATGACATTATAGAGTATAGATGATAAAATTGCCGTTATGGAGGTAACCTCATCAGCGTTTCACAATCTTACAGTTTAAGTGCAAAATGGTCTCCATGCGAAAAGCTAATGTGTAGAAGAAATTGCTAACCCCACTGTTTAGACCAAAGTTACGCCCTTGTACGGAGGCCGTATCATTGTCGTGACGACATAGGCGTAAATGTTTTTGGGGGTACGAAGGGTACTCGAACCCCCACTTTTTATACCGGAAAGAAATAATGCTCATTATCATTTTCTTGGAGGAAGAGCTTCATTTGAGCCCTCAAGACTTAAAACAGTTATACAGCATCATCGTCATCGTGATCACTATCATCGTCTTCATTGTTTCTATTACTATAATTTTTATTATTATTATTCTTACTACAATTATTATTATTATTATTATTATTATTATTATTATTATTATTATTATTATTATTATTATTATTATTATTATTATTATTGTTGTTATTATTATTATTATTATTATCATCTTCATCATCGTTATCAGCATCATCATCATCACCATCATCACCATTGTTATTAGGCAGGGCGCATAAACGGCGCTATTATAGTCTAATTAGTCGCGAGAGGGGAAACAATGCGAAGTTTGGTGCTCTCCAGACCAAAGTGACGTCTCTGCGTGACAAACACGGATGGTTGAAATCCGTGTCATCGCCCATTTACACTTTAACGACGATTAATAGGAGACGCATGACCGCCAAATTTCAATTGTTAACGACGCCATCTGTGGAGGTGACGATCTGAGGATTGAGTATGACCAATGATGCATTTAAAATTATGGGCTGACTAGGCAAATCCTTGCAGCATGCCAGCATTGTACCCGAAGTCACCGAGCTAAGAACTTACCGACTGACTTGATGAGTTAGCGACTGACTTAGCGACTCATGCTTATCGACTTACTAAGTCGCTTAGACTTATCGACTGACCTAGCGACTTGCTATCGACTTCTCAAGTTATCAGGTATGTCTATTGGACATACCTGATTATATGTGACTTTATCTCCGATGATTTTGTTGTAGTAAGGAAGAAATGGGAGGTCAACAGAACGGACCCCTCAAGCGCTCAAAAAGGTATGATTACCTAACAATATAATGCATTTTACCACGTACTGTACTGACCGTGCCATCATTTCCGTTGGCGTTATATGGAACCCATAATATGTACTCTATACAGGTCCGAGATGGGAATATGGGCTCCGCTCCATGTGGGCATGCTGACAGAGGACAGACCGATGACAGTGAAAGTTAACGTTAATGTGATTTCCTGAAATTAAGCGCTTGAAAAATTGAATAAAGCGAGCAGGATTTATAGCAGTATAGGCCTACCCGATCTCACTGGCCGAAACAGCTGATGCGTGCTTCTTTCAGGCAGTAGCAAAGGACGAGAATCATGTACTCCGGCACTTATTCCCAGTGTGAGAATTGTAGAAAAAAGACTGGGAGGTTAGACTTTGATCCATGTGGACTCTTGTTGAATTGGATATTTTATTCATATTTTGCAAACTGATGTCAGCGAAATTTTAAAGCAGCAGATTTCAACGCTCGCAGTTTTGCAAGTCAAACTCAAATCAAAATCAATCCCTTGTTGAGAAAATGCAAAAATGCATACATGATACACCAGGGAAATTTCTTCACTTTGTCAGAGATTTTGAATCAAATAATGCTAAATCACACCAGCACAACTGAAGGAGTTGGAAACGACCCCATGGGGTGTGCAATGAAGACTTAACTGTGGGGTCCTAAGAAAGATTAGGGATGACCCTACAATTCTCACCCTGCTTATTCCCCCTCTTCGTAATCATCAACACCATCTTCGTAATAGAATGCATAAATTCACTTTACAAAAAAATGACAACAACTATATCCCCGTATTCTGTATAAGAACTCTTACTAATAGAGCAAACTCTCTCTTATAGTGTACCACGTTGCGGCATATGTCAGCTTGTTTTCCTCAATAAACGAATATGGTATTGTATTGTATTGTATTGCATTGTATTGTAAGTGTTGCTCATGTCCTGCTGCTGATGTCTTCGTCAAATCGCGATTAAAACAACAAACAAAATACTAAGTGATCGAAGTCGCTAGCAGTCGATAGCTTAGCGACTGGTTTCGACTTGAGGGCTTAGCAGCGGCGGCGGCGAGGACTATGCCCGCATGGAGCCCTTATACATGTAAACTTATATCCCCATGTGGGACCCGTATATGGGTCCTATCTAATGCTCGTGGAGATGTTGGCTGGGTTCGGGGATTGGTGGCCAATTATGTTCCAAACGTTGGTGTCCATTGACAAGTTCGCAATCTGATACAGGCCTATATAGCACTTTGAAAACTCGCAAAGTAGTCTCGTGCATTTCCCCGATATGCACAGATGTGGAACAATTTTATATCTACACCACTGGGCGAGAAATAAAGTGCAACAAGTATCAGTCGGAATTTCTCCTGTCATTTCTTTAAAACTCATCAACATATCATAATATTAGCATACACGTATCTCGTTGAAATTATACTTAAACACTTTAGCTTTTCTCATATTTTATATCATGCTATAGATCTACCAGGCTATCGATCTATCAATAATTAATATATCTGATATCAGTATCCTCTATACTATTCGTATACCGGTATGTGACTTTATCTTTGAAGATTTTGTTATAGTAAGGGAGAAATGACAAGTCAACAGCTCGAACCCAGTAAAATGGAGACAACGGATGATCAAAAGAGCGAGACAGTGGATTCTACGTATGTAGGCTTACTGTAGCGCTACAAGACTTTTCAAATAACTTGCTTACCTAATTAATTAATTTAGGGTGCAGTATAAGCCACGTAATTAATAGCGGCGTATAGTAACTGTTATAAGGTAGCGGCTATTTACTAAGTATTAAAATGAGCCGTTGAGGTTCGTCAACTGAGATGTCACGTGATCAGGCATTTTGGACAGGTTACTATGGCGACCAAAGACGCAGCGAATCAGGAGCTTCGGCGGACATCTTCGAATGTTGAGGAGATCGGTTTGGGCGGATATGTGATCTTCGCTCTGAGTTTGTTGTGAAAAGCGGCAGTAATTCTTCCCACAGTGTCAAAGTATTACGTGTCGGAAGATTAGTAACTTGATCAGCAAGTTTACAGATCGATAGACAGTCGTTTCGTTGAAGTGTGAGTACTATTATCCAGCGCAGTTTTCTTGTGACGCTTGGATTATCTGATCGAATTCACGAACCGCTATCGCTAACTGTGGCACCGTTACGAGTTGCGGCGTATACGATTGAATTCGCGAGTAACGAGGATTGTTCGCTGTACTCTATAACGACCAGTAGATAATCGACATGGATTAATCTAATTCCAGAAAATTGGTTAGATTACATGTCAGCCTACGCCGTTAACTTTACGACGAAAGGAGATTTGTTTGCATCCACGGCCGAGTTGGACTTTTCTGCATGAAGGCGTTGTTTACGGGAACTGGTTTCGCTGCTTTCCTTTTACGTGACCTAAGGAGGGAGACTGGGAGACTGCTGTAGAATCAACCTCAGGATCAGATAAGCTGATTCAAATGATATATTTTAGAGAATAACGCCGCTATTAGGTAATTAGGCTTTATTTACCTGTGAACTTTAAACTGTTCATTTCAATATAATCAACGAAACACTACTATAATGTCTGATATTTATGATATAGCAGAGTACTCGATGTAAGGTAATTAATTTCATCAGCCGAGTTCGACGCTGGAAAAGTGACTATAATATAGTTAGGCCTACTGCTCTACACCACTGGGCAAGAAATAAAGTGCAACACGTAGCAGTCGGAATTTCTCCTGTCATCTCTTCAAAACTCATCAACATCTCATAATCGACACGTATCTCGTTGAAATTATACTTAAAACACATTAGCTTTTCTCATATAATTTAGACTATAGATCTATTATCAGGCTATCGATCTAACCATAATATATCTGATCTATATCTTCTATAGGCCTACTATTCGTATATGTGACTTTTTTCTCTGATGATTTTGTTGTAGTGAGGAAGAAAAGGCAGGTCAACCGAACGAACCCACTGAAATGGAGACAACGGATGATCAAGACAACGCTGATCAAGACAACGCTGATCAAGGCAACGATGATCAAGGCAACGATGATCAAGACAACGATAATCAAGGGGCGATGACTTGGCTGAGGAATGCTAATCCCATGCCATCAGCATCACCATCACCATCAAGACGCAATACTACTTCACACTAACACCATAATCATCACTATAGCAACATCATTAAGACCTACCTCTCCACGGTAACACCATAATCATCACCATAGCAACACTATTCGGACCCCTCTACGGTAGCACCATAATCATCACCGTAGCACACCATTCAGACCTCTCCACGCTAACACCATAACCATCACCATAGCAACGCCATTAAGACCTACCTCTCCACGCTAACACCATAATCACCACCATAGCAGCACCATTGAGAGCTCTCCACGCTAACACCATTTTCATCACCATAGCAACATGGTAAAAACTTGTACCAACGCCGTATCAACGTAATGAAAAGCGCAACAAAATAAATCGCAAAACAGAAAACTTTGCACAGCCATCTCTTTGTCACCGGAGACGCAAAGTGGACACTGAAGCACAACGACTTATCTCTCGGTTCTGCTGACCGAGCCGATCACTAATTAATCAATATGATATGTAGAAACTTATTTTGCGGCAAATAAATGTAAAATCGTGTATAATATAAACGTTTCTGGCATTGTTGGATATTTACTATTTTTATTGCACCTATTGTGAATTTATCTCGATTAGTGCTCATGATCCTTGATCTCGCTGTCTCAGGACAACCCTTCAGAGCTAATGAATAAGATAGTGCCATGCAATTAATTAGCTTTTAGATAGTGCATTGGCTTTTCAAGTTTACGATAACTAATTGCTTGGGAATTGAGCACAGACATTACATGGGTCACACAATGATAGAAGCAATTCCACAGAAATTATGCCCCTGTCTGTATGTCTGTCTGCCTGCTTGCCTGTGTGGCAGGCTGCCTGCCTGTATACCTGCCTGTATGCCTGCGGTGACGCCACCGTAAACATTGGGGAACATGTGTTATAACGATAGACGTCATGTGACATTTAAAGTCTGCGTAAGCATCGTCAGGGAGGCAAGGGGGCAGTTGCTCCCAACCTTGCTCAGGCTAGGTCCTGGGATTCGTGAAAGCCGGTGCTTTTTGGATAAGGGTACCCCCTGTGTGGCTTGACTTTTTTCCATTAGTCTTGATCCATCTCCCAACAGCAGTTACTAACTGCAGAGTGGAGAGTCTCGCGCAAACTGGATTGCGATTGGGATAACCGAGCGGTTGTTGCTACTCTTTCGACCAGGTTCAAGGCTAACACGACTCGTTCCAGGACAGCTGTGAGATACTACATCAGGCTCCTACAAGACCCGGGTGCTAGGATTGTCTATAAGACATACTTAAGAGAGCGCTTTAGAACAGCTTTAGGAATGCCATGCACGAGGCTGCCGGTACAGTCTTAAGTCATCGAAGCCTACCAAAGGAAGAACGTATTGTTGACAAAACACTGGATTTGGTGCCAAGGGGAAAGAGAAGCAAGGCTGGCAGGAGCAAATAGCCAACAACGAGAGCGCGGAGTCTGATAGACCAGACAAGTTGTAGTGGACTGATAAAACGGTTAAGGTGGTAGATGAAAGTCTGGACAGAGGATGCCACGTGAACGCCTCCGACAACCTCATGCAGCTCCGAGGTGCCTACAAACGGACCAGAAGCCCATCCTCGGCCTTGCATGGAACATGTTTATTGCGCCTCGTTTTGTATACTTGTGTTTTGTAAACCGCAGTGCGTTTGCAGGCGGTTCAATAAAGAATATACTTACTTACTTACAGCAATGCACTAAAGGGACATAACTGGCAAGGTGGCGTGAGTATTACGATTTATTGCTCAACCACCCACCATCCTCCCATCATAAACATCAGAACGAATCCATGGTCGAGAATGACGACTTAGAAATTAACCTCTAGGAATGCCTTCTGAGGCAGAGGTCGCTGAATTTGTCCGTAGTGTGAATAATGGCAAGGAACTGGCCATTTGTAGGATCACACCAGAAATTCTCAGAGAGTGCAGAGAGATTATGAACTTGTCAATGGACTTGAGTGGTTCACTCAGGTGATAGAGAGAGCCTGGTAGACAGAAGCATAACTCCAGGCGGCTGAGACGAGAGTTATACTTCCGTTCTACAAAGGCAAGTGCAGCAGGAAGGATTTTTAAAAATTTCGTGGAATCACCCTTCTCTCTGTTTCAGGGAAGGTAATTGCGCTTAGCATAGTAGGACGTGTGAAGGCATGGGTACACAATGCTAACGACTTCATTTTCTTGGCCTCAGCATACGAGGACGGATGTATAAAATCTCTTCCTCGTTGCTTGTCCTTCCCATCTCATGACGCATTTGTTTTATACCGAGCTCGCTAGGAGAAGCAAGTAGCCAACTATAGCAGAGAAATCGCCTGCGCACGTTCTAAACGCAAGAGTCACGGCGATGATTGCACAGGCCAAGACGGTTAGGTCATACTATTTCCTCCGTGCACACTCGGAAACGCTGTACACATACGACGCCTGTGATGCGTATGGCTACAGCAGAAGCTCGGCGCCTGGAAGTCTTTGCGCCCAAGAGGCAGATAAAAACGCGGCCGTGGCTCTGAGGCGTTGAGATCATCTTCAACCGTCGAACGAGCGGGAGTGATATTAATACGCGCCCTCCGAACAAAGCTCCTTTGTCTTTCAAGTATGCGTTTCAATTATACTTTGTTGCGTCGGCGCTACAGAATTTTTTAATTCGCTAGGCGGTGCTTAACTTTTATGTAGTCTGTAATCTTTTCAAGTAGGTCTCTGGTACGTGCTTTTATGGCGCCTGCGTTATAAGCTGGTCTACCTACCGCGATTCTTGTGTGGCGCTAGGATTTTTTGGATTTAGGGCCTAGGCCTAATTATATTTTATTATCGGCTACGAATTTTAGCCATTGTAGATCTTTGATGCTTTAAAAGTAGATTTGTATTTTGAATCGGTGCTATACTAAGGTTGAGAACATTAGACTTCTCTGTACTATGTATATACAATATATAGCCCTAAAAAATTCCGTTCATAAATTCTATCGATAAGCTGCTGTTGAACGCTAATATGGTTCTTTTATGGCGCACTTGTTCAAGTTCGGGCTTGAAGTCTGAAATAATTAGCAATATGTGTTATACAATATTGAATAAATTTTAATCTGGTGTGAACAGTTATTATGTCACTCAGGGATCGGTTGGGACCGGAACGCACCGGAACGGCGTTCCGGTTCTTTGTTTGACTACTTGAACGCCGTACCGGTTCATCCAGCATTTAGCTAGAAATGTCTAGATTGACGCGGCGCCTGACGCCTGCGTTCGGTTCTTGTTTGTTCAGGACGGGATTCCTGATTATGTGACTCGTTAGTTCTAATATTTTCCTATGTACGAAACATTGAATATTTGAGCTTACTATAACGTATAGGGCTCAAGCATCTGGTCTTTCACAGGTGTATTCCTTTTGTATTTACAGATGCAGGTTATAGATTGGAAGGTATTTAGAAATGTTACCGGCGACATTTAATGTGTATATTATAATTATTGCAATATCTACACATGTAAAAGTTGAATATTTACAGGTGTAAACATACGATAGGCCTTTTACATGAGTATACACGTTGAATATTTACAGGTGTAAAGCATTGCATGTTTACAGGTGTAACCTTCTCATGACGATGAATGGTCTGAAGTTACGAAAGGTCGACGGAGGGAATCTGGAAGAAAATGGAAAGAATGAAACGGGAAAGGTTGGCATAGGTAGCGCTGGAAAGAACGGTCATGGAAAGGGTGAACTGGAAAACGGCAGAAAGGCAGGAGTAGGCGATAAAAACGCGGCAAACGTCAAGGGCGGTGAAAAGAAACAGGAAAACGGCAGGTGCGCGGCAGATAAGGAGGGCGAAAGAGGGGGAGAAGGAAGCGGAGGAGGAGGAGGATGCAAAGAATGGAAAGTAGGCTTAGTCAACTACGAAGGGAAATACCTGACGGCGGAAACATTCGGCTTCAAGCTGAACGCGTCCGGAACGACGCTGAAGAAGAAGCAGAAATGGACGCTGGAGTTCGACCCACAAGAAGAAGACACGGTCTACCTGCGCAGCCACCTGGGTCGCTACCTCGCCGGCGACAGGCGCGGCAACGCTGCCTGTTCCTCGGAGGAGCGCGGCCAAGCGGAACGGTTCCGCATCCACTACGCCACGGATGGTTCTGGTCGGTGGGCGATAAGTAACCGGAACACTGGGTACTACTTCGGCGGATATGACGACCGGGTGAGATGCTACGAGAAGAAGCCACGCAAGACCGAATGGTGGACGGTTCACCTCGACATCCATCCGCAGGTCACGCTCCGTAACGCCAATCGTCAGCGTTACGCAAGCGTGACCGGCGACAATGTTTGCGTTACGCAGGTGGTTCCGTGGGGCCCGAACGCCCTCATCACCCTAGAGTACGTCGACGGAGGGTGCTTGGTGAGGGCGTTTGACGGACGCTGTCTCGACCGGCACGGGACGCTGGTGGACGACGTAACGGAGGATGCAGTGTTCCGGATCGAGATCCGGAGGTCCGGACTGGCGTTGCGTGACTGTTGCGGAACATACCTGAGCGTTGTTGGAAGGGATGGAGTCGTACGTGGTCGGAATACGACGCCTGGAAAGGACGAGTTCTTTGTCGTGGAGGACAGCCAGCCACAAGTCTTCTTCACGGCCCACAATGGAAGGATGGTCTCCACCGGGCAAGGTATATATAGCCTCATCGTCGTCATCGTCATCATATTGAATCTTTGTTAATCGTCATCATAATTATCGTCTTTTTCGTCATCGTCGTCGTCTTTATCATTGTCATCACCACCCTTATCATCATCATAACTTGAGCATCTACAGCTATTAATCGCCTGCTGTTTCTATATCGAAATTCTCTCCTCCTCCTCCTCCTCCTCCTCCTCCTTCTCCTCCTCCTCCTCCTCCTCCTTCTTCTTCTTCTTCTTCTTCTTCTTCTTCTTCTTCTTCTTCTTCTTCTTCTCCTTCACCTCCTCCTCCTCTTCTTGCTGCTCTTTCTCCCCTCCTCCTCCTCCTCCTCCTCCTCCTCCTCCTCTTCTTCTTCTTCTTCTTCCTCCTCCTCCTCCTCTTCTCCTCCTCCTCCTCCTCCTCCTCCTCCTCCTCCTCCTCCTCCTCCTCCTTCTTCGTTTCTTCTTTTTACCACCACATCCTCGTTATCTTTCTCTTCCTCCATTTCTTTCTCCTCTTCCTCATCCTCGTTTTCTATTTTCTCTTCTTCGTCGTCCTCCTACTACACTTTCCTTCTCCTACCCATCCCTCTCTAAGACCACACTAGCTCACCTACCAGCCTCTCTGATCAGGTTACTTCAACCTAACCTGTAAGCTTTCAAGACAAATATCTCTAACATAAATATCGAAAAAGATTATATTCTATCAAAGAGTGACTTCCAAAGAGAATAACGACGTCACTAAAGACGAAGGTCACAGGTCAGAGGTCAAAGTCTGCGCACTTCAGAGAAAGGTCAACGGGAAATTCTTTGAAGCTTTAATCCTGACGCACGATAACCTATTCCAGTTTTCCACAGACTTTCCTGGAGTTGAGTGGTGTAAAGAAAAAGCGAACACAGTGGCCAAGAAATTGTTGATAATTTTCAGACATCGCGAAAATGTCTGCAGTTCATTCGATGACGCTCTTTGGAACTGTTAGATAGCTGTGCTCCAGTGGTCTCTTGAGGATCTTGAAAGTTATTAAGATACACACACATATACATACGTGCATACATACACACTTGCATACATACATACATACATACATACATACATACATACATACATACATACATACATACATACACACATGCATACATACATACATACATACATACATACATACATACATACATACACACATGCATACATACATACATACATACATACATACATGCATACATACATACATGCATACATGCATACATACATACATACATACTTGCATGCATACATACATACATACATACATACATATATATATACATACATGCAGCATTGCATACATATATATATATATACTGTATATATATATACACACACACACACACACACACACACACACACACACAAATCTGTTGCAGCGCCTATTCGTTTCCTTTGGCTTCTCTGGTAATGTTCTTGATTTACCTCATTTGTGCAAGACCGCTCCTTCATGGTGATCCACGGATCCACTAGGTCCCCTTGGGTCCCTGTTCCATTTGGCCTGCCTCAGGGCTCTGTGCTTGGCCCCTTTCTTTACATAATCTACACTGCTGACCTGGGGTCCTTGTTGATGGCTGGGTCAGTTCTGAGCCAGTCCTATGCTGACGACCTGCAAGCCTATATAATAATAATAATAGTAATAATAATAATAATAATAATAATAATAATAATAATAATAATAATAATAATGCTGCTCTCCTGCTGATCCTCCTGGCCCTCTCTCGAATCCTGAGGAATAGAGGCCGTTCCAGATTATTTGCTTATTTTAATTAATATTTAAGTCCCCAAGGGATCATATGTACCTTGGGGCAAAAAAAATAATAATCTTTTTATTTATTAATTCAAACCGACAAAACGTAGTAAGATTACATTGAGACATTTCAGTGCAATTATCAATATCTTAACTAAACACACGTTATGGCAGTCATGCATGGCGCCCGCCCGAGGAGGGTTGCGGGAATCGAACCGCGTGCTGCTGCTCTCCTGCTGATCCTCCTGGCCATGAGTGTTACCATTACTCTATCCCCCTCCCCTACACTGCCCGGCTGTCCGCGCTGTTGCAGCGGTGGAAACCATGACCCATGCCATGGAGTGCGTGCAGGCCTGGACGTCCTCAAACCGCCTGCGGCTTAACCCCTCCAAGACGCAGTTTGTATGGCTTGGCACTCCCCAGCAGCTCTCTAAAATAGATCTGTCTTCTCTTGCCTTGCAATTCCCACACCTTTCTTTCTCGACCTGGGTCCTGGACTTGGGAGTCATCCTGGACCAGGAACTGGCATTCACGCGGCACATAAATCTTCTCTCCCGCAGTTGCTATTACCAGCTCCGGCAACTAAAGGTGATCTCCCGTTCTTTGTCTCCCGGTGCAGCTTCCACGCTTGTCCATGCTTTTGTTGTTTCTCGATTGGACTACTGCAGTGCCATATATGACAGACTCCCGGCCTGCCGGATTGAGCCCTGAATAGTATCCTGCGTACTGCTGCCCGCCTTGTAGGCCGTATCCCCAAGTTTGGCAGAGTGTCTGCGTATATGAGGGATGTCCTCCACTGGCTCCCCTACCCACAGCGCATCACTTACCGAATCTCTGCCTTGGTCCGGCGGTGCTTTGAAAGCTTGGGCCCTCCATACCTGCGGGAGCTCTGCTGTCCCAGTTCATACTCGCACGCCGTTGTTCTCTCCGCTCAGCTGCGCAAGCTGAACTTATTGATCCCCACGCGCGGACAGCCATACGGCAGCGCCGTGCCTTCCCATGACCTGGAATGGGCACCCTACTACACTCCACCAAATACCGATTGGTCATTTCACCCTGTTTCTTACTGTCCTCAAAACTGCGTTGTTTGACCGTGGATGGGCTGGGAGTGCTCCTGAGTAGCAATCATGGAGAGGGGCTATATAAAACTGCTCTAATAATAATTTAAAAAATTCAGCATACATTACATACAGATCCACATGCATACATACTCATATACATACAAACATACATACATACACATACATACACAGGTGCACGTTTGAATATATATGCCTATACAGGCTGGTATTTCACTGTAAATCAATCAATCAATCAATCAATCAATCATTCAATTAAGCATTTATATAGCGCCCCTTCTAGGAAACTGTTCAGAGGCGCTCCAAGCCCAACCCCGGCGAAAGTGCAGAGAAGAAAGCGGTGGACTAGCCTCGAGGAAGAGACCGCAGCTCAGGAGGAAGCCCATTCCAAATGATTGTGGATCCAACCACGGATAAAGCGCGCTGGTGCATAGTAGCGGTGCGTGCGAAAGGAGCACGGGTGGCAGAGCGAAGAGAGCGGTAACCAGGTGGAGCCGAGGCGCGAGAACAAAGCACGCCCAGATAGGACGGAGTACGGCTAAGCTGACATTGCCAGACAATGGTGGCAATCCGGTAGACGGTGCGTTGCGAGAGTGGTAACCAGTTGAGGACATCTCGCATGTATTCAAATACATGCCGAATTTAGGAATGCGCCCGAGCAAGCGCGCACCGGAACGCACTGCACGTTCGAGGCAGTTCAGTCGAGTGAGGAGAAGCCCAATATAGAGGGAGCAGCAGTAGTCAAGCCGATAGGTAATGAACGCATGAACGAGAGTAGCAGTTTGGGGGGGGAGGGAGAGATTGGTAAGCCACGCGAAGCTGTCGCAGCTGAAAGTAGCGAGCGCGGTTCTGCTGCGAGATATGCGGAGAGAGTATGAGTTCTGCATCCAAGATGACGCCAAGATCTCTGACGGAGGTGGTAAAGACAATATGGAGGAACTCAGGTGTAAGACTAGCGTAATGAATCTTAGCAAGCTTCCTAGTGGTGCCCAGCCACATGTATTGAGTCTTAGAGGGATTCGAAAGAAGACGGTTGGAAGACATCAGGCAATCAAGGAGTCGGTGGAGTTGCACATGAGGTGGACTGCAGCAGCGGCCGCAGAGGGAAAGCAGTGGATGGTGGGTGTAAGCCTGTATGTCGTCAGTATAATAACTGGTTGAACAGAGAGCAGATGGCAAAAAGGCGTCTGAGATCGAAGGTGAAGATAATATAGGGGAGGGGGCCCAAGACGGATCCCTGAGGCCAAGTCGTATGATACGTCTTTACAGTGAAATACCAGCCTGCTACGACTCGTATCGGTAATTAAGAAAACAGCTTGTGGGTTATATTGCGCCATTATCGATGCGAAGGACGCCTGTGTAAGCGTCCGGGAATTAAAAGTCTTCAGGTTGTAGTCTCAGTCTTACGACGTGGAACTGGTTTATCGTAGTAAGACCAAT
>OY744603.1:79160868-79230868 GCA_963556255.1 Allolobophora icterica
CTGGAGCGCCCCAGTTTCGCGTGAAGTACGGAAAGTTCCGCACCTGTTTAGGCGCAGTTAGTCCTAAACGTTTAGGCCTTTAGGCCACAGTAAATCAAGGGACTCGGACTGCGGAGAGGGAACGGCACCGAATTCCTGACCGCTATGTATTTACGCGTAGGTTTGTATTTTATGTAGTGTTGTCACATTCCATCGCATTCTCAAAGCATTGCTCACTTTTTCGGTGTTTCCGTTCATAAGATGACTTTGTTTCGAATGAGGTGAGGTATGGATCGCTCGTCCGCAAAGGTTAATGAATGGTTGCATGAAAGAAAGAAGGAAAAGAAAAAGTTAATGAGATTATGACAGAACAAAGAAATGAACGATAAATCGAACGAACGAATGAAAGAACGAATGAATGAATGAATTAACTGGCGAATGAGTGAATGAGAAAATGAGTGAATGAATGAATGAACAAATGAATGAACAAATGAACAAATTACCTACGCTACCCTACTCTGCCCTACCCTACCCTATCCTACCTTATATGCCATACCTTGATCAAAAAATTCTCACATGAAAGTACGAGAAAATACATGAGGACCTCACCGCAGCGCTCGTGAATAAGCAGGTGGCCCGCGTTTAGCTTTCTGGTACGCTTTAGAAATTTTAAGTTTACAGTTACGATTACCCTACCTTACATTACCTGTAATAACTTTGTCCGTAGACAACAAAATGGTTTCTGGCATTGTCTTTGTCACTTAGTTCCGATGCTGGTCTCTTCACGGTTGACTGGCACTTGAATGGCGTCATCAGCCTCGCTGCAAGCAACGGACGTTACGTCACGACACGCTTGAACGGTTCGCTGCACGCCGGAAGTGACCGGGTGGCGGACAAGGAGCTGTTCCGAGTGACCCTCATCAATAGACCCCAGCTCGTCCTTAAGTGTGAGCATGGATTCGTCGGGTGCCATTCCTCGAACTGGTCGCGATACGAATGCCATCGAGCAACCTATGACGAAATCCATGTCGAGTGCGACCTAGAAGAACCAGGCGTCTACTTCCTTAAAGGTATGGTATATAATTTATTTCCTCAAAGGTATGCTATATAGCCTCTATTTCTTCAAAGGTATGGTATATAATCTATTTCTTCAAATGTATGCTATATAATAATAATAAAAATAATAATAATAATAATAATAATAATAATAATAAAAATATTATTATTATTATTATTATTATTATTATTATTATTATTATTATTATTATTATTATTATTATTGTTATTATTATTATTATTATTATTTTTTATTATAAACAAATTTTATTATTTAAAATGATCCCTCAGACACTTTGAAACTGCCTTAGAAGAGTTAAGTTCCAGAGTTTAGCGGTTATTATTATTATTATTATTATTATTATTATTATTATTATTATTATTATTATTATTATTATTATTATTATTATTATTATTATTATTATTATTATTATTATTATTATAATCTTCTTTATTAATTCAAACTGACAAGTACGCAATAAGATTACATTGAAACACGACAGTACAATCAAGATCTTAATTAAACACACGTTTTGGCAGCCATGCAAGGCGCCCGCTCTGGAGCCATCTATTTCTTCAAAGGTGTGGTATATAATCTATTTCCTCAAAGCTTTGTTATTCAGCAATCTATTTCATCAGAGGTATGGTATTTCATCTCATCTCATCATCATTTATTGAACCCAATACCAGAGTGGTACACATTACAAGAATAGTAGAATTGTCCGGGATACAAAAGGCAACCCAAAAGGAAGAGAAGCCCCGCTTAATTGTAGGGTCACCTATTAACTCTAAGCAATGAGATGACAAAATTAACATAATTATACAACGAATTGCTCTTAGGAATAATACAAAAATCAAAGAAAGTCAAAAGAACAAAAACAGATATTCAGCTACAACTGAGCCGAAAACCTAATACCATAGGTAGGCCTAATAAGAAATGAAAAGAGTTAGCTAACTGTATATAATTATACAAGATTATAATTTGTAACTAACAATGTATACAATGCACAGTCATATCCTGTTAAGGGATACCATCACCTAAAACTTCCCACATGTCATTTGAAATTTCACGCGCTGTCAATCATTTCATATGCGAATAATTATTTAATCACAAGATGTTTTCGTTTTTATCCATTGTTTACATTTTCGTATAACAGACGAGTGACGACAATTAACGCGTTGCCTAGCACCCAGTATGACGTCACAGACCAACGCATTTTTCATACGCTGTTCTAAGGAAGTAAACTATTGAGCAGAAAAATAGTTATATGAAAGAACACTTCCTTAACTGTGTTTCTCATTACTTATTGATCAGCCCTTGTATTTTCTCAAGGGTGTGGTAAGTGAATAATTATTCTTCTGCTCAAGGGCGGCGATCCCGGGGTTCGGGAGGGGGACAAGACCCCGCCTTTTAGAGGGGGGGACACATCATACATATGTCCCCAAAATTTAGACGAAACACAAAAAAAAGGTCAGCAAATTTTGTCGCGCGTGAGCGCGAAAAATTGTTTGACCTCTTTTTTGAACAGTTCAGGTCAAACCTCTTTTTTGACCAGATCATTTCTAAAGTGTCCCTCCACCTGTCAAACAAGATCGCCGCCACTGCTACGGTATATCATACATCATTACTATGGCAAAATACCAACCTTTCTCCTACTATACTCAGAGGTATAGTAGGAGTCTAAAGACTATATATATATATATATATATATATATATATATATATATATATATATATATATACTAGCTGGATTACCCGGCGTTGCCCGGGGTTATAAGTTTCACACCACCACCACCACCACCACCACCACCACCACCACCACCACCACCACCACCACCACCACCACCACCACCACCACCACCACCACCACCACCACCACCACCACCACCACCACCACCACCACCACCACCACCAACAACAACAACAACAACAACAACAACAACAACAACGACTGCTTGGCAATCTTGGCAGTCGCCCTCTGGCGGCGACTGCTTGGCAGTCTCGGAGGCCCTTGTGGCGTCTGGCGACCTGTGGCGGAGACTGCTTTGAAAGTCTTGTAGACGCCTTCTGGCATCTAGCGACCTCTGCCGTGGAGTGACTGCTTCGCAGTCGCCCTCAGGCGGCGACTGCTTCGCAGTCTTGGATGCCCTTGTGGCGTCTGGCGACGTCTGGCGGAGACTGCTTCGCAGTCTTGTAGACGCCTTCTGGCGTCTAGCGACCTCTGCCGTGAAGTGACTGCTTCGCAGTCGCCCTCTGGCGGCGACTGCTTCGCAGTCTTGGAGGCCCTTGTGGCGTCTGGCGACCTGTGGGGGAGACTGCTTCGCAGTCTCCCGTGGACTGACTGCTTCGCAGTCGAAGAGGGTGAACCGGGTGTTGGCGTGTTAAAGAAAACGCCAGAAATCTAGCCCTCACTGCAGGTCTGTAGTCGGCCTCGCCCTTAGTAGAGCAGACTGGTTGTTTGATATACTGTAAATAATTTAGATCTTTGTCTTTGAACATACATGTGTTAAAATTTTTCTGTAAAACGATGAATGTACTTCGAATCGATCGTCATTATATTTTGTGCGAAAGTAAACAACTTACGCGCATTATTAGTGACGTTGGGGAATACCGGCGCCATAAATAGAACCGCGGTGTCGTTAAGCGGATTATTAATGACTTTGGGGAATACCGGCGCCATAAATAGAACCGCTTGGCAGTGGAATAGGCGAGCTTGCGCGTTATGGACGCTCGGGTGGGTAGCGTTTTGGGGCATTTTCACCATGGTAGGGTTGAAAACGGAGGACGCGAACCCCTCCACTGGGTGTCCGAAGCCGAGGCCGACACATTAGTGAAGGTTTCGAGTGAAAAGGTGCAAAATTGTAGAAGTTAAGCCCGGTCAAACAGACAGACAGACAGACAGACAGACAGACAGACAGACAGACAGACAGACACACAGACACACAGAAAGCTGGCTTTATATATATATATATATATATGTATATATATATACATACATATATATGTGGAGAGAGAGAGAGAGAGAGAGAGAGAGAGAGAGAGAGAGAGAGAGAGAGAGAGAGAGAGAGAGAGAGGTTTTAGGCTGGAGCTCTATCCATCCCCATGAAGGCGTTTATTATACCTCAAAGGTATGCTAGACTATTATTCTCCGTCTTCCGAATTATCATACCTGTCTCATACCAATATGAGAAAACACGTACCTAAATGAAAACCGTACCTGTCTGAACAAACATCCTGACTGTGACCTTGTGACCTCTGGCATCGCTTCAACAAACATACCTGCATTAAAACTCGCTTAATCATTCTCCTTTAAAACTATCTTCTTCCACTGGCTGACTCTCATGCACTTTTTCGAGTATCTCGTAATCGCCTCTTCTTCAAGAGGCGCTAGATAAACTCCACGTTTATATAGCGCTTCTAGCGGAACATTCCTCACAGGTTCTCCCGACATAACAACGTAAAACGATCCAATAGAAAGGGGTTTAACGCCGACGAAGCTATCATCCATGACGTCATGCATCCTCTCCGGAACGTCGCAGTTACCCAAACACTTTGCCAACCGTCTTTATTCCTCACTTATGTCCAAGACGCGTGTAGTCCAAAATTCACCTCTCTGACTTGACGCAGCGCTCGTGAATAAACTGGTGCTCTGCGCTTGGCTTTAGAGTAGCGCTTTAGAAATTTGGAGTTCACTATTACGGAATTTAGCCCTCCTCTGACTCCCTGTACGTTTTTCTATAGCAATCGTAAGACCTAGACGCTGGTCATTTAAAATGAGTTAATTGGGTGAGCTCCTTTACCACCGCTGCCCGTTTGGATAGGCGCCACGTCATTTAACACTAACGAGGAGAGTGTTCTAAAAGCGACCGAGAAACCAATAGTAGGCCTAGTGCGTAAAATAATATTATTATCGAGATAATAAATTTGGTCGTTATTGATTAAGTTGACCTGGAAGTGGGGCGGGCGCCATATTTACGCATGGCACAGAGCACAATTATATAGCTTGCTACTTTCCTTAGCGCCGTTTGAAACCGTTAAAGGTCGGTCTTCTAAGAGTCTAATTATCTTTCAGGGTTTTTAAGGGCGAATGCTTTGCTTTCGTCGATGATGATTTGGCGTTGCGTTGGGGGAGAGCAGAGGGAGGCAAATGGAATGGCGTGTGTGGCATTTGAAGGGTCATTGGTTCAGAGAGCGTTGGCCGGAGGAATGGGAAGTGCAGACAAATTGTTGCTGGAGCTGATAGAGAGGGAAGAACAAAACAAGAATGACGACTGAAAAGGACTGATAGAGAAGCATAACAACAGAAAACACGTAGACAGAAAGACATGCACATACACACACACACACAGACAGTGGTAGGTAATTATCACAGACAGCCAGCAAGAAGGACGAACATGTATAAAGACCAAAATACAGCGAGACAAGCAGAAAAACACCTGTGTATACAGAAAGACAAGCATGCAGACAGACACGTGGCAATTACTAATCAGAGATAAGCAAACGGATGAGCAGAAAAACAGACGTACGCAGCTTTAGACAAGATCATGGACAGACACCGACATTTAATTAAGAGAGACAGACAGACATATAGATAGACAGGCAGACAGATGAAAGAGAGGAGCCAATCTACAGGATTATCTCAGGAATTTATATAGGGGCACAATTTTGTAGGGGGCAAAATATTTATAAGGGGACGCATTTTAGTAGAGTGGGCAAAATGACGTTTTTGCATAAAATAGCTATACATGAACACAGAACACGTAACATCTTCAAAAATAAATAATGATCAAGAAGTTTACCTAAATAATTAGGCCCTAAGTGTTTTTTCGCATTAAAAATCGTGTTTATATGATCAAAATATTTTATTTTTAAAATCTATGGACTATGGACCATGGACTATGCGCAAAATCCAGGGCATCATAGGCGTAGACTCTGGGGGCAGCCGGGGCACGTCTTCCAATAATTGAGGAGGGGGCAATGCCCCCCAAAATCGAGAGGAGAATTTCTTCAAATATTAAAATATTATGTTTCAATATAGACAAATTTCTTCAGAAACAGAAAACAGAGACACAGAACTGAAATACTATCAGAAATTCATAATGAAAACAAAGATTTTTTTATTTTCAATATCTTCAATATGAAACAAATTTACATGTAAACAAAACGTACCCTATTCATGCACATTATGTAATAGGCCTACTGGAAGTCTCTGTGGCTCGCTGATTGTCCAGACCAAAGGTAAAAAAGTTGGTTTTTCGGTTTTTGGTTTTAAAAAACACAAGAAAAAGAAAGTACAAAATTTGTTTTTCGGAATTTTTTAAAATAAATTTCTTATTCTTGTAGAAGATATAATTTAATAACATTGATTTAATGATTTTTAATTTCTGGAAATCGCAACTGAATTAAGCTGAGTTGGAGCTCTTATTCATGCCATTTTTCTTGATTTTTATGGTCCGAAATCCGAAAATCTTAAAAACAAATAACCAAAACCAACCAAAACCATTAAAAACAAAAAACAACAAAAAACAACAAAAAACAACTTCTCATATTGAAAAACTTGGTTTTTTTCACCTCTGGTCCAGACCCCATGCCCCCAATACGCCTATTTTGGACAAGTTTACGCCAGTGCAGGGGACACATGTTCTTTAGCCCCCTCCGGACGCGATGGACCAATCTTAGTTTTCGATTCTTTATTTATTAAAATTTTTGAATGAAGTGTTAACATTGACATAATTTAACATGTCTACGAATTACGTTTCTCATATTAATTTTTACTATGGAAATTCGATTAAATTCAAACAAAATGGCATTTCAGTTCATTCGTTTTAATATGTTTGGGGCATTTTTTTATATTTAGCCAATGGCTGGACGCCATTAAGAGTAGCAATTTATTTGATAATGTTATCAATGGCTTCTTTAATTTAATAGGCCTAATTGTTCGATAGTGTCAGGCTGATTATAACTATTCCGTGCCTTCTCGGACTCCCTTCTTGGCTTTCGACCGGCCTCGCCCTGGAATTCGTCTTGTGCAAAGATTGTGATTAATAGCGGCCATCGACTGGTGCCTTAAGTATTTTTACAGTGGCGCTACAGAAGTTAGTAGATTAGATTCAGTGTTTTAGTTATCAAAAAGAGCCGAGGTCGACAATTTTAAAGATTACCAAAGAACACGAATGCAGGTCAAAATCTAATGTTGTTAATATGTTGCACACGAAACAGCTGACGACTCATGAGATACGTTAGCTTCCTGACCCAACATCGTGTCCGTTATTTAGCTGAGGGGGCTAGAAGAAGAATTAGGGGGTGAACGTCTAACTTCCCAGCAACTAAAACACTGATTATATTATTTTAGATTAAGAATAGTAGGGCACACTGACTACAAGTTACAGTCAGGTGATTTATGCCTGTATGAGATTTCTAAGCACACTGCTATTTGCTGTGTTGTAATGCAGGGATTACTGCAGGAGCATAATAGAGTGGCCTCAGGAGATATTCAGCCAATGCAAGGTCTGATAGAAACCAGAAAATGGCCGAGATATCGCCAACGGAAACGGGAACTCGACGGTGCATTGGGTTCTTGTAGGGCGAGATAAGGACTGGAAATCTACGGCTGGTCAAGAGATAATCCTGTTGAATGGAACACCCCCTCTGTCTGTCTGTCTGCTTGCCTGTCTGCATGCCTGTCTGTCTGTATAATTTACACTTAGCTGGCTGTCTGTATATATTTACGTCTGCCTGCCTCCTTGTATGCTTAGCCTATGTGTCTGCGACATCGCGTCTGCCTTTCAGTGTGTTTATGTGTCTGTCTGTTTTGTGGCCTTGCCTGTCTGTATGTTTCCCGGTTTTATCGACCTTTTTACGGAGTGGCCGATTGGTTCGAGCGCTCTCCTTGTAATGCGGAGAGTATGGGGTTCGGGTCTTGAGCAAGTCCTTCGCTCACAATTGCCTCCCGACTCTGGTTCAGATTTGCTGAGCTTGGACCCATAATAAATCCTATATGTTACAAACACTTATTACTCTTGTTTGTTGTTGTTGCTGAACTGACCCCAAGAGCTGGAAAACGAAACGTTTTCAATCAGTCTTAGGCCTATAATCGGTGTCTATACGTTTATCTTACCTTATCATACCTTACCTGCAGGGCTGTAGTCGTAAAATTAGAGGTGAGTACACACTACCGGTTATTTTTCTGAAAGAAATTAGAGGTTTGTACAAATATTTTGTGAGCTGAGTATACGCTCTAGAGGTGAGTACACGCTGTATACCCGCGTATACTCTCGACTAGAGCCCTGCTTACTTGCTTTAGGTTATGTTGCCTCAAGTTACCGTCATTACCTTATATTGTCTAACTTTCTCAAGTCCGTTTCATTTGACTCCATGCACGAGTCTTACCTGACAGTGAGACTGAACAAACAGCAAAGAGTTTCGGAGACTTACCCTATGTACATTACCTTTCTGACTCACAGTACATTGCTGAGTTGCATACGCTGCTGACTTACATTACACTATATGACTTACATTACGTCTTTGACTTGCTACTTACATTACACTATAAGCTTATCACTTACATTACATCTCTGACTTAGATTTCATTACACGACTTCGTTACGTTGCAGGACACAACGGGAAGTACTTGTCAGTGGACTCGGACGGTTACCTGAAGGCTGACCAGGCTGAGGACCCACTTCCGTTCCTCCTGGAACTGCGAGGCCGATCGAAGCTGGCCATTCGAACGTCCAACGGACAATACATTGTCGGAGAACAGAACGGAACAATGACTGCGAAACAAAGCGACCCCCACAAGGCTACGCTGTGGGAATTCTAAGGTACGGTAAGGTAAGCGAGGGTACGGTCAGGTAGGCCCCCTACGGTAAGGTAAGGCACGGTATACGGTACGCTAATTAGCTTATTGTGGGGCACGGCAACCGAATGGACTCGGCCTGTAGCACTGGCGGTGTGGGTTAGAACCTCAACTAAGGCGGTCACTGTTTGAGTACCTTGAGCAAGTTCTTCACTCACAATTGCTCAGCGCCATTGATGTTCTGTTGTATGGTCGTGTGCACTTCTGAACTTTGGAAGGAGGGTAATATCAAGTACGGCTGCATTATTGTATTGTAACTAGGCATGATAAAGTAAGGTAAGTACGGTTAGGTACGGTAAAAGAAGACAAAATACCGTTAGGTACTGAAATGTAAGGCAAAGTACGGATATGTACGGTAAATAAGATTGGGTACGTACGGTTAGGTATGGCAAAGTACGGTTACACAAAGTACGGCTAGGTACGTTAAGGGATGGTACGATTAAGTACTGTAATGTAAGGCAAATTACGGTCGGGTACTCCTTACCTAACGTAGTTAGCCTTACTATGCACGATTGTTCAACATTGTCCATAGCTGGACAGCGAACTCAGCTGTTAAAACTGACATATACAGGGAGTCAAGTCTCGAAAGGGGAAATGGATCGCCGACGCTTACCTTCTACCTTGCCTCACCTTAGGCCTACCTTACATTACAGCCTTGAATGAACAGCCGATGTTGTGTATATCACATACAGTTTGAATTTTAACATTTTGATGACATTTCGATTACTGTTTCCGGTTGATGTTAAAATACTCTGTAAATAAAAGCGTAGATAACTTTGTCTAGACCTTTTGTTTAGTTGAGTTGTTGCAACGGAAATTGAACGCACACTGGATTGTTTGAATTAAGACCCCACTGGGCGACAGATATTATCAATTATTTAAGAAACCCAACGGGACATTACGGCAGAATTCTTTACTGCAAGAGTCGTAGACTTGTGGAATGGTTAGGATGATATCACTTTATACAAATATACTCTGTAAATGTAGTAGGCCTACTTTAAAACTGCATGCACTACTGTTACCTCCGTTGTCTACTCACTCTACTCCAAGCTTGCAATGATTACTGCAATTCCCTCTTCCTCAACCTCAAATACACCCATATTGAAATTCTGCAACTTATCGAAAAACAACTCGCTAGTCCGAGCTGTCACCAGAACAACCAAAATCACCGTATTACTCCCATCCTCAAATCACTCCATTGGCTAAAACTCCCAGAGCGAATTCGACTTCAAAGTGCTATAACTAGCCTACAATTATTTACAATACTCCCAGCCTAAGTACATGTATCTCCGCGAACTCTTTACCATCCAGCCACCCCGCTCTAGGCCTACTCGATCATTAAGTCTTTCCCGACCCCAGTAAATACTCAGCTCAAGTTGTTTGACCGAGTCACCTATCAAACTACACTTCGACTTCAGAACGATCTCATTCCTGAATTCCGCAAATGCTCGGTTCCTCCGCCAGTGCGGTCAGTCACCCACCACCACCTGCCTCAGGCTCCTCTACTCATCACCCCCTTAGGCTTACACTCACAGTCTCGCCTTTTCAATCTTTCCTTACCTAAACGAAGTCCACCTTAGCAGCTCCACTGTCTCCCTTCTCTGGTCTCTTTGGCAACGTTCTAATCTCCATTTGACATATCTAGACAACCTCTCTGACTAGACGCAGCGCTCGTGAATAAGCTGGTGCCCTGAGCTTAGCATTCCAGTAGCGTTTTACAAGTCTGGAGATAACGATTTACTGTGGGACACGGTAGCAGATTCGTTAGAGGGCTCGTCTTGTAACAGAATATGATGTGTTAAGGCTTCTTTCGTTGACGGTTACTGTGTCGGGACATTCAGCAAGTCCTTCATTCACAATTATTGCATCGAAATGCAGAAAATATAGTCACTAAGAAAGCATATCTTTTTACAGTGTATATAGCTCCTCAGTCTTTCCCTTCCTCTGTTCTGGAAACTCCTGAAGTCAATTTTATTTGTTAGTGATAGCACTGGCTTGGGTCGGGAACGCCTCTGAGTCGTTGAGTGGCGCTTTTATAAATGTTTGATTACAATAAAAAAGTCGAAATGGCTCAATTCTGTACAGTTATTTAATACCGTAGTAAAACCCCAGAATACCAAAAAGAAATTAAATTAACACAACAACATGTACGCATGCATGCAGAGTGACACGTTACAGATTTACAAATTCACAAATCATTCAGCAAAGATTCCGACCAGGTCATCGTCCGCTCGACTCATGTCAGCAACAGTGCATCAAAGAAAAGTTTATTCAGATACAGAGGCTGCTTTCCTATCCCATCAATTTCTATCTACAGGTAAGTTTCAATGCAGTTAATCTGTAAGCAAAAGATGGAATAGGGTACAAGGTAAGTTAGGGGAAAGGTAAGTTAGGGAATAAATTAAGTTAGGGTATAAGGTAAGTTAGGGTATAAGGTAAAGTATGATATTAGGTAGGTCAGGGTATAAGGTAAGTTAGGGTTTAAGGTAAGGCAGGATACAAGGTAAGGCAGAGTATAAGGTAAGGGATATAAGGTAAGGCGGGGTACAAGGTAAGGCAGAGTATAAGGTAAGGGATATAAGGTTAGGCAGGGTACAAGGTAAGGCAGAGTATAAGGTAAGGGATATAAGGTAAGGCAGGGTATAAGGTAAGTTAACTGATCACCTTCATGTGCCTCTTTCCAAGTAAGCAAGCAATTAGCCTTTATTAGACTTCAAAACACAAATATGGCACAGTTCAGAATCCTCTCAGAGGCTGTTCAATGCACTGCACGTGAAATCCAAGCACCCAAGCAGTGACAAGACAGGTAGGTCATTCCCGGATTAAACCTAGTTCTACACAGAACCTGGCGAACTTCTGTAGCGCCGCTAAAGTAATGCACAACGTATAGAACGCCAAATTCAAAAGTGATAAATGTAAACCGCGGACACACAACCTCCGAGACAATATACAATCATGTGAAAGTCGACACTACGCAATTAAGAGCCACATCTAGACTACGACATGTGAAATCATGTGATTCTTTGTCAAACATGTATAATGTAAACACATAACCAAACCAGAGACGAACAACTCCGACAAAACCCTCAACCTGTATGTAACTCGCAGAACTTAAGCAATAACCAGATGTCCAATTGAAAGAAAATGAGATATAGCTTCTGGAATGTTGACAGATTATACTTTCACTCTCAATGCACTTTCTTATTACACAATATATCAGTATCAGATCAGTTTTAAAAGGATAAGGCAATTTGATATTAATTTATTACAAGTCTGTACTCATCAGGATAAATCTGTCTTGGTTATCGAGTGCTGGGGTTCAGGTACAGGGTGACACTTTCAACTGACAAAATGAGTAAATTACTAACCAAAAGTTTTCAGAACACAGAAAAGCTAACAAATTTAACTGCTTATTAATTACTACACTGGGACATTCTTATAACGTTGCGTTCGGGGTCAAATCAAGGACTGCCTTATCAAGAGGTTGGGTTGGAGGGGATGGTGTAATTCCTTCTACTCCTACCTCTGCCTAGAGGTCTTTATTGTTATTATATTACGACATATTTATTAAGCAGCACTATCTAATAACCAAGCATCAGTCAATGGCTCTCAGCACCTGTGAGTGTAGGACTTGTTCAAGATCCCTACACAACAACCATCTAAGAGGAAGTTCGAACCCGTACTCTCCATGTTACAGGACAAGCGTTCCAACGAATAGGCTTTCGTGTCCGACGCTGTAAGCAAAGCACGTCAAGCGTCTGAATTATTCAGCCAAGGCTAATTTTAATCTAACCTAGTGACTTCTATGACGCCGTTACAGAAATTTACGCTAAAGAAACCTCTATTGATTGTAGTCATAAGGTGCAAAGGAAAGGTGGAGATCGGACTGGCTCAAATCTCCTGCTCAAAAATCTCTAGCTCCACAAAGCTTTGAAAAACTTCACAAAAAAGTCAATAAAACATGAAAGAAATTAAAAAGAAAAAAACTTTGTTCTTCAAAAATGTACACAACAAATACTTTTCTAATAAACTGTAACACCCTTTCCATAGTCACATTTGATTCTCGCAGGTCTGTGATCTTATCTGACCAGAACTCCCATTAGCACAAAGAGAACTGCAGACAGTTTTAAACATCTGAGCAAAGAGAAACTATAAGACAGCGGACAGGAAATGAGGATATAGAGAACATTATCAGAAAGAAAAGAATCAAACGGAAGGGAAATTTGGTTCTCAAGGACAACGATAGAAGAGCTGATCAAGTGATAACCTGGATCCCTGAAGGGAAAAAAAGAAGAGGAAGACCATGGGATAATTGACCGGAGACCATAGAGAAAACTTGAGTCGCATGGCGTTGTTGTGGGACGAGGCTGAAAGACAGAGAGAAGCATGGAGAAGATGTGTTGCCAGATATACGGACTTCACCAGAAGGAACTCCTTAGTAAGTAAGTAAGAGTAGAAACAACACTGGACAGAAATTTTGTATACTAGAAAGTGACTACACTTCCAATAGCAACGATACTGGAAAGAAAATGGAAAGTTTCTTGGCAGTTTCGTTCTGCACTAACAGACAGTAGTGCAACAAACAATTAATACTTCAATGCAACAAAAATGTTAAATAACAACTAGAAATGATATTCCCACCCAAGGATGTCATGTAACAGTTAGCACATTCAGTAATCACCCTCATAATTAATACACTAAATTCGTGCTTTTTCACATTTTTATAAATTAATTTTTTGTACTAGTTTCTTCACAAAATTTTTAAAATTCTTAACAACACTTGTCAACTTCTTCAAATCAATCATCAAATTCTTCACAATGTTTATCAATTTTTTACACTGTTAGTAAATTTCTTCACATCATCTGGCACAACGTTAATGCAGTTTTTTCTTCAATGGTGATGGTAACTGTAAATTACACAGCATATTACACTGGGTCTTCAATTACACCAAATTCACCCAACATTTAAGATCAACAGCCTGAACATAAACTAGAAAACAAACCGGTCTCCCAAACAATCAAATGAATTAACACAGAAGTTTAAACAGAATTATGAGTAGTGTTTCAGCTGATTGTACACATACCATGTTCAACTCCAATAACAAGAGAGATTTAAGTGCCAGACTATACAACAATCGCCCGTAACAACACGGACTACAATTTTCCGGAGAATTCCAAGGCCACAGAAAGTTTTATACAACTACACAGACAGTTCGTCGAGCCATAAAAGACCTGCAACACCTTATGAAATCACGAGAGTAACCAAGAAAAAAAACTAATATGAGCCGATTCTATACTGTTACCCGGGTCGTCGGTCAGGGTTAAAGGTTTTTCAGAGTTTACTAAATCTGATAATCTCCGATTCGTGTGAAGGAAAAGTCGAATATGGCTTGGTCCTTTGAAACAACCTGGAATTGAAAATCAAAGCAGAAGTTCATTTTACAATTGTTGTTTTATTTGAAGGCACATCATAGTCTATTGGTCAGCATGGCCGGGGTTCAAATTCCCAGGAAAGCATCATGATTTCTGCTCCATTGGTGCCCCTAATGGCTACAAATGAGCACCTTGAGCATACTCTGATGCTCAAAGGACTGGTCACCACAAAATGAAGTTACTCATGGCTGCATCTCACATTGCCTTTAGGAAGTACTCTTCTTCCTTGTTTAATTCCTCACAAGCTTTTGGTTAAGATAAGCAAAGTTGCCAACACCTTGTACGTCTCATGGTTAACTCAAGGAACTGCTCTTTTCTGCTGTTAACTTGTTTATTGTTTTCAAATCCTAAAGTATCACCACAGCACACTCGAGAGAATGTTAAAAAGAATTATAGAAATATTATATACATACATTATATACATACTTACCTAAAGAAATATACACATACAAGTACATACATACATGCAAATACATACATTTATGCATACCTATAGAAATATACATATACAAATATATACATACATGCACACATAATACAAACATATATATATACATACATACATACACATAGATACACAGATATGCATATACATACATGTACAGATACATATATAGACAAATACATACATACATACATACATGCATACATAGTTACATACATACATACAGCAACATTTTGCAACACCTGGCAACAGTCTCCTCGCGTTGTGGTTAAGCTGACTTCTGAGGAGATAACCTCGAAGGGCACTGTAAAAATGCTCTGAAAAAGTAATTAAGATAAAACAAATTCTGCATCTCTAACTACCCAATAGGATAGAGCAGAGCATAACTCCTACCTTGTCTCAAAATTATTATTCGACCGTGACGGACTTGGCCAAGTTGCGCGGGCAGTCGACCTAAAACACAACCACCATCACATTACAACAAAATTGTCATTGTTATCTGATTCAATTTTTTAATACCCAGACATTTGTTAAAACGCAAAGGATCATAGCTACCTAGTGTAAATAATAGTAATAATAATAGTAATAATAATAATAATAATAAGTAGCATAAGTTTTTCCTGAGGAATCACACTTATCTTGGGTAAATAAATTATATTATTATAATAACAGACATTCCAGAACGAGGCTCCCCTTATTGTTTCAATCACGTAAGCATCTGGTAATAACAACAAGAATAATAACTATAATAAAAACAGTAATAATAATAATAAGAATAATCCAGAACAATGTAATAATAATAAGAAGAAGAATAACAATAGCCACTCCAGAACAATGTCCCCCAATTGTTTTAATTCTGAGAAATCATAAATACTTCTAGTGGAAAAATTTTTAAATATCAATGTAACACTAATATTTGCACTTGCACTCTGTCTAATTTTTCAAAATCTCGAGGACGACTTAGATAAATAATAAAATAATAAATAGGTTAAATAAATAATCATGGTATGGGTGCTTACATCGCATTTGCGCAGTTCGGCGATGTGGAGTGACAGCAGTTGCATTGGAATGATGGTGAGGATTCCTTGGAGACAATCCACCTGAGCTGGAACCTCGATCACTTTGTACGCGTGCTTCTTCGTTTCTTCATCACCCTTGTTGCATATGACGATCGGCTGACCCTGCAATCATCAATTGATCAAGGGGTCAATCAATACATCAATTAAATAATAAATGAGCACAGTATTTAGTGTATCATTTGATTGTCAAATAATTAATTATAAATGAATGAATAAATGAATGAATGAATCAAAGCAATAATCAAGTAATGATCAGTGGTGTCCGATTGGTCGGAGCGCTCACCTTGTAACGTGAGGCTCAGACACGGTTACTGTTTAAGGACATTGAGCAAGTCTTTCACTCACAATTGCTCAGCGCCTTCAAAGTTCTGTCGTATGGTCATGTATGTGCACTTTTGAACTTCAGAAGGTGGGACACATGAAATGCAGTTGTATTGTAGAGATAAAATTATTGTATCGCTTCACTAATTTTATACAGAAATTAACAAGAACTATTCCCAGCTGCAAAAAATCATCAGGCAAGTGTAGAAAACTGTTACTTTTAGAAGTGCTTATGCATGCATTTGGATGTTCACAGAGCGCCCTTAAGCAACTCTCACGGACAACCATAGAACTTACATTTCTTGCTGTAACCTGTTGTAGAGCGTTCATGCATTTCTGTTAAAAAAAGAAAAATTAGCCAGCAATTAAAACAACAATCAAATCAGAAAATAACACATAAAAAACTTCGAAGTCTAGCTTTATATATCAATAGTAACGTAATAGTTATTAATATTATTGTAACCCGAGGTAAATGCGATTCCGCAGGATTTCAAAATTAGGGAAAGCATTTTTCTGCGATGGCTAGTCTTCTTTATTGCAGTCAAGCTTATTATATTATTACTATTATTATTACAATAAAAGACCAGATGGAGCAACGTTGATCCCGTGGTCAAGAGGGAAATACATGACTTGGGACGCCACCAGTGTACACACGTGTGCAAACTCATATATACATCTGACTTCCATAACGCCAGGAGCAGCAGCAGAAATGGCAGCCACCAGGAAGAGCACAAAGTATGCAGAAATCCCCACTACCCACTTTTTCATTCCAGTAGCACTGGAAACTCTGGGACCTATCAATACCCAGGGTCGGGAGTTCTTGTCAGAACTAGGGCGGCGTTTGACCATTGTTTCGAGGGACCCGCAGGAGACAGCACGCCTCTTTCAACGTCTTTCAATTTGCACACAACGATTTAATGCAGTTGCATTTCGAGGCACTTTTGCACAATGGACCGGCGAAGATGACCGTTAACTCCAGAACGTCAAAGCTTTCGGATAGTTTCTAAGAGCCTGAGGGATTATTTTTACAATTATTATTACTATTATTATTATTATTATTATCCCATACTTCCACGATGCAACATGCTATCTTTGCAGTGGTTGGCCCCTCATTCTGTTACAGGCTTCCATGCAATATGCGACATGAACTTCTACTTTCAATGCCTCTATTTCACAATCGGTTAAGACTATTCTATTCGATCATGGTTTTCTACAGTTAGGGTGGAAGCACCTCTGACGAGCTTTCTTGAAGTGACACAATATAAGTACATGCTTCAAATTAAAAATAATACAAATTACTGCATGTGTATTATTACGTAAAGCCTGAGTTTGTGGAGCACAAAACTGAAAAGCAAGTTACCTAACAGGATTGCGAGGGCCAAAATAGCAGCTGGCACCATACAGTGACTCAACATAAATGACTCAACATAAACGACTTAACCTAAATGACTCAACATAAATGACTTAACAAGGCAACAAAGATGACCTGGCACTCGAATACTAACCACATAGACAGGATCCCTTGTAACGATCATGATCAAAGGCATGGCTGAATCGACAAGCGCAAGGGGACCATGCTTCAGCTCCCCAGCCAGGATGCCCTCTGAATGCATGTACGTCAGCTCCTTGATTTTCTACAGCATCCATCAAACAAACAATAAATCAATCAAAATGTCAATCAAGAAATAACACGATATCAATTGTTTGATTAATCAATTAAACCAGAAACAGAAAGTCGTTAAGATCCTGACTTTGGCTCCAACCAGAGATATCGCCTTGTAACAAGGATTGTAATTAAGTCATTTTCCATTGTTCAAGAAACCAATCAAGAAAATCAGCGACAAAATCAATCACCCAATCAATCAACCAACCAATAATCCAATCAATAAGTAAACCAATCAATCAACCAATCATTCAATCAATCAATCAACCCATTAATCCTGCATCTGGATGAGAATCTGTTGGTGGCTGCCACACACCATGAGAGCATTTACAAGAACTTTTTTGCTAATTAATATTAACATCATTTAGCCTCTTTTAGACTGAGAAGGGACCGAAATCCCGCTTATTAGCTTGACAACAAATTGGGTTGAAATGACAGGCGATTAACATAAGAGCCTTACAATACTTTAACACAACAGAATAAAAAGAACCAGAGCTTAAAAACTTAACTAACAAGAACTTTAATTCATTCAATGATTTGTTCACTCAAATATGCGTGCAAAGACTCATTACAATTACTAGCAACTGGTCAATCAGGATATAAACCAGTCAGTTGTCTAAGCAAGTGATTAACCAGTCACAAGTGCATAGGTCAGTGAGTAAGAAAGCAGAGGCATACCAACGCTCCTTCTAAGCACGTGGCGTAGTTGAAACCGCGACCCATGACGAGAAGACTTTTCTGCTGGTAGAGTTCTACAGCCAGTTCGTGAATCTGGTCGTCCATGGCCAGCACCTCCTTTATCTGCTCTGTAGAAATTTAAATAAAACTATCATTAGCAACACAACAACATTCCACTGGTTTCTCATCTCGTGTCATATGTAACTATGTATGCATATAAGTGGATACTTGCAACAGAACTTTTCAAATACCTCACAAAGGCACTGCCTGCACTTTTCAAACTGATGTTAAATGTCATTAAAAACAGATGCAGAGAAGACTAGAAGAGTCACCAATGGCGTGCCCATGCACACCTGTGGAGCTCAACCAATGGATGGATGGTGTAGCGGTATGTTCTGTGCCTTGTAACCGGAGGGTTGCAGGTTCGAATCTACCTCAAGCCATTGCATACCGACCCAGCGCCATCAATGTTCCGTCGTATGGTCATGTGCACTTCTGAACTTTTGGAAGGACAGCAATATCAAAATACAGTTGTATTGTATTGTATAGAAGTCCTAAGATTAGATAATATACCAGAGACTCGTGATAAGTTCCAATCCTCATGCCCTACTAAGCATAGAAATACTCTGAGTCGCTTACCTGGTAGTTTCTTGAGACCGCTGATAATACTGTTGTGCCGCTCCTGCATCGAGAGTCGGTCCTCCGCCATGATCAGACCAAACATGACGAGCGCGATGTACTGACTCGTGTAGGCCTAGGCACAGTTCAAACATGCCACGTCAATAATCAAATCTAATCTCATGAAACTGCGTCTCATCTAATCACCTTTGGTCTGATCTAATCATGTCTAATCTAATCCAATCTATTCTAATCTAATCTGGTCATATCTAATCTAATCACAGATACTTTCTCTCTGCTGCTCAGAGTGACCTTGTTGTCCCGAACTTCCACAGTACTGTACAATACTCCGCTGTAATTGGTCCACCTCTCAGGAATACGTTACCTATCAAAGACTGGTTGATTGGTCGACTGATTGATTGGTTCACTGGAAGGATTGGTCAATTGATTGATTGGTTGATTGATTTTGTCACTGATTTTCTTGGTTGGTTTCATGAAAGATGAAAACTGACTTAATTACAAACCTGTGACATTAACCATATAGCCTTTCTTTGCCTGTTTTCCACATGTGCTTGAAAACAATTCCATTCAAGCATGGTTTCACATTGTGTTTTTTGTATTGTATCTAGAAATTTATGAAGCGCCTCTCGCAGAATAACTATTCAGAGGCGCTCTCAGCACAGAAGCCCCAGGGAAACAGAAATGCCTTTAGGGAACGTGAGACCGATGAGGAAAAGCCAGTCATTGTTAGGTCCAAAGCATTTCTCACGAGCTCCCCCTAAAATGGCGCTATATAATTTTCCGATTGTGATTACAAGACTAGTCTCACATAATCTCTAATCAAATCTCGTATGTCTCATCTGATCTAATCTCATGGTTATCGCCGCCGTTATCTTCATCTTACCTTGGTGCTGGCGACTCCAATCTCAGGTCCCGCGTTGACATGGACTCCGCAGTGAGATGCTCGGCATATGCTGCTGCCGACCGTGTTCGTGATTCCGACGATGAGCGCCCCGCGGTGTTTGCAGTACCTCAGCGCCATCAGGGTGTCAGCAGTCTCCCCTGCAATTAGCAACAAAATGGGTCAACGACCAACGAAAACTGGGTCAGGGTGTCAATTACAAATAAAAATTATCATATTAGGTCAATTCAAGCAGAATTGGGTGAAGCTTAAGCCAAATGAGAAGCCGGCCATCAGCAAACCAGGATTCAAATACCCACCATAGTGACAAAAAGCTATCTCCTCTATACACTCCTCCATCCCTTCTTCATGCAGTTATATTCCACCTCAGCATCACATGATTATAAGTCAGGATTTCAATCCCTTCCACTACGGTGGAAGGTGCTCTGCCACCCAATCCACTATCTGTTCCTTCATGGGGGGATGTAGGACGTGATGGGCGCCTTGCATGGCTGCCGTATACAGCTAAATTCGACTCCTGTAATAACTTGTGATCATCAGTTCATACTGATTTGTAACCATACTGCGTAATTGTCAGTTTGAAAATATTAAACGAAGATTATTATTATTACACTCCATCTCATCTTCCCATAGTCATAATCCCGGATTCCAATCCCTGCTGCCCTGGTCAAAGGTCAAAGGTCATCGTTGCATCAGAAAGCCACTGACCTGACTGGCTAATGAAGAAGCAGACATCGTCTCTGAAGACCGGAGTGCCTCGGTCGAGGAAGTCACTCGCCAGGTCGACCATAACCGGCAGCTCAGTCATCTCTTCCAAGAGTTGCCTCGTCTGAAAGACAACGCGTAACATATCGCCATTACATGAAGAACGTAATGTAAGACTCTTTCTCTGAAAAGTGGATTTATATAGCACCTCTTCTAGAAAAGATATGGTCAGTGAAAGGCAGTAAAATTGAACCTAACCGTATCATGGTCAGTTCAAGGTTAAATCAAAGACAAAGTTTACCAAATTTACCATACCATGCCAAAGCAAAACCACATTTCCCTCATTGGTCTCAACTCGTTCTGTTTAAAGGAATGTGACTTTGCGCATTTACTCCAATCGAATGACTTCTAGAGCGCCGATAGCCTAACATACTAGGCATCAATCTATAGTTACTTCACGTGAAAACATTGAAGAACTATTGGCAACTTGAGTCAACATCCGACAGGTAAAAGTTAAAGTGATGCCCACACCTTACCTTATCTAACTTACCATCGTACTCGTAATTGCAATTTATGTAGTGCCCCTTAAAGAAAAATTCATCTTACCATACTTGTTACCATTCTAAATATTTTATCCTGTTACATTTATTATAATGGTCCTATAGAAGCTTAGATATCAGATCAGATTAAGCTTAGAGATTATATCCGATTAAATTAGATTAGATTGAAGTGTAGGTTTGGTGGCCAGAACGAGGGGCCAACCACTGCAAAGAGCATTGCGAGGTGTACAAATACATACAGCGACAGCGCTGTGGTAACTCGTTCCACATCCGATGAAGAGCAGGCGACGGCATCGTCGGATTTCGGGCATGTAGTCCGTGATGCCACCAAGGATGACGCGGTTCTCGTCGAAGTTGACGCGGCCTCGCATCGTATTCGTGACGGACTCCGGTTGCTCAAAAATCTCCTTCTGCATGAATGACCGAAAGTTGCCTGCGATTTGGACAGAAACAAGAAACGTTTTATCACCCCCATAAGCTTTCCACTCCAAATTAATGTCCCACGTCTTTGGAATTTCCTACCATAATCCATCCAATCCTCTGCCGGATTCGATCAGAATCAGAATAGATCGGATTAGCTAAGTTGGATCATATCATATGAGATTAGATTAGATTAGATCGGTTTACCCTTCATGATCTGTTGGAGTTCCATCTTGAGCGTGATCACCTCACGACTCATTGGACTCGTTGCTTCATCTTCGCTCAAGTTTCTTAGGCGATGGATCGTTAGCTTTCCGTTACGGTTGACCGCCGCCACGTCATTGTCCTCCAGGTAAATTACCTGGTTCGTGTGCTCAATGATGGCACTGCAATCAACAGGTAAGCCAACGTAAGAAAATTCAACACTGTGACCAATACTCATCTTGCCACACATCTTAGAGTATTACTTACCTTGGTTTACCAGGTATTTCTCAGGATCATTAGAGGAGGCAATAAATTAACAATCGCCTTATCATACCTGTTACCAACCCATATCTTACCCATTACTATCCCATATCTTACCTGACCCAACTTACCATACTACCTACCGCTCCATACCTGACCTTATCCATCACTATCCCACACCTTACCTTATCTAACTTACCATCGTACTCGTAATTGCAATCTATATAGTGCCCCTTAAAGAAAAATTCATCTGACCATACTTGTTACCATTCTAAATATTTTATCCTACCATACTTCAACTTACCCATACCACTTTCTTACCATTACCTGATATGATACTATACCATGTATCATACTTTTGATATGCAAAGGTAAAAATAACAGCAATAATGCTGAATGATAAAAATAAAAATATCTTAAATGCAAATTAAATTTTCATAGTGCAAACAGTCATAATCCATTAGCAATACTCAATTATCTTATCTCAACAAAGCTAATAACTTCTATAACTCCACTACAGCAACAGGTACTGTAGCAACGAGTACTGTAGCAACGAGTAGGCCTACTATAGCAACAAGTACCATAGTACGGAGTACTGTAGCAATGGGTACCTGGCATCTGAAGCGAAGAAGTACTCCACCTCCTTCTCATCGCCAACTGGGGCCAATGTTGACGTGTCGTCATCGTCAACAATCGCCGAAAACAATGCTCCACGATGATCTACACGTTAATCAGTATATGTCAATACGCTCATTTACATATTAATCACCACATTTACATATTAATCACCACATTTACATATTAATCACCACATTTACATATTAACAGGCGCAGGCAGTTCACCATGGTCATCATACTAATCAGAGACTGGAGAAAGGCAACAATTACAAATGCTGTCTTATTAACACATGCAAATCTCTTAAATGTCATCAGTCCTACATATACATATATCTACACATAGATTATAATTATTATTATTACTATCAATAAGATATTTATCGCGCACTAATTTATGAATTCACCGAAAAAGCGCAGGTAGCTTGAAAAGGATAATAAACTTATTGTAAAATGAAATAAGAGAAAGAGAAGGGGTCTTGAAGCTGGTGGCAGCAAATTCCAAAGATGAGGGCAAGCGTGTAAGAAGGCCAGGAAACCACCCAACTGTTTTTTGTAGTTCAAATAAATGGCCAAAGGAAGACAATCTAAATTATATATATATATATATATATATATATATATATAGAATATATATATATAAATATATATATATATATATATATATATATATATATATATATATATAAGAAGAAGAGCAGTCCTTTAAGCTAGCCCTGAAGCAGACATGGGTATGGTGTTAGTGACTTCATTTTCTAAGCCTTGGCATATGAGGCTCCTCTCCAGTCCTCTCTCCCTCGCCATCTCATCTTCCCACCAACAGTGTACAGTAAATGTACTCATTATGACTAGGTGGAACCAAAATCTCGATATTTCACAAAAATGATTATAGATTGTAAAGTTTAAATAAATTATATATGCAATACAAACTAGCATTTTGGAATTACATAAAAGGGTGATGGATTTATACTGCAAGCTAGTACGGAGCACCTAGCAAAATCCGAATTTTTACAACAGTTCACGGGTTCAAATGCTGAAATGTTTTCAGCTGAAAATATCACCAGCTAATTTCTTTGATAGAAAGGTGCTCCAAAAGAACTGTGGTTTCTGAAGAAACCAGAAAAGCCAAGGCAGAGGAAGCCTAAAGGGTCAAAACTAGAAGCAGTGACAAACTAAATGCGCACTTGAAAAAAATTATAAAAAGTAACTGAAAAGAAATTATATAACATGCCCACAAAAATTAAATTACAAAACTACATAACATGCCCGTGAGAATCAACGCAAAAAAACGATAATTTAAAAGCTTTACCCATGGTATTGACTGAATTTCGATCTATTTTGGAGTCCCATCGACTAATGCCTAGCACACTATAACAGCAGCACTATAGAAGCTCTAAGACCCACCTAGGTAACAGGTCGCACATTCAAATCAGTTTAACCACCATGGATGTAGACCTTTCAATTTTCCCATACGTAACAGATATCAATTGGACTTCTACCATGGGTCACGACTACAGACTTGTTCATCTCTGATAAAAGCATTGGGCCATCGGATTTAGGTGATCCGATGTAAACTGGACTCTGGTAAAGCAGTCTTTCGGGCAGAAAACCGTGAGAACTACTTGCCTAAGGAACTGCTCTTTTTCTAGTACAAAGCTAAGAGTTAAGTGCTTAATTGAGTTAATATCAGATGTCATCTTACTAAGGCTCCAGTGTATCTCAGAGGAAGTTTCATTGCGAACATAACAACCACTCCACAGAATGTCTGATTCTCAACAGGACAGCATCATTTATTTATTGTTACGTATTCATTCAGTGCCACTATCAAAATAACCGAGCATCAATCGATGGCTCTGAGCAGTTGTGAGCAAACAACTTGCTCAAGATCCCTACACAAAACCTGTCAGAAGGCTGGAACCCCATACTCTCTGCGTTACAAGGCTAGTGCTATAACCATTCGGCCACTGTGTCTCACTTATACACTGACAATCAGAAATGCATAACTTGAACCAACACAAAGTGCCCAACAAAACAGCCAACTCAATTTGCGAATTAGGTACTAAATTACTCATCTGTACTAACAAAGTACCAAAACCATTAAATTCCGCAAAGCACAAGAGAATATTTGAGCATATTCCCATTGAGCCCTCAACTTACGATAAACATCCTCCACAGATACCCCACCAGAATGCAGTCCACCTCCCGTCACTGGAGGCGCCACTGGCTCAGAAACACAGAGATATCATCTACCCTTATCTAATCTAATGACTTCTATAGTGCCATTATCACAAGGCAACAACCGATGGTCGCTTCAGTGAAACTATATTCCATTGGAGAAGCCCTGTCAAAGTGTGACAGTCACACTGTCATAGCAATCTAAACTTAACTTCTACAGCACAACTCTACATGTGTTCGGTTGCCCACCGGTGGTGACGTTTCCAGCACACAGCTCAACAGCCTACAAAAAGGAACTGAGAGCCTCCCTTAAGTTCCACTCAGGAACACAGGACCTTTGATGAGTCTCTCTTGAAGTGGTGCTATATAAATTTGCAATTGCATCTACCTTTACTTCGCTTACTTGACTTTAATGTAAGTAACGCAGCCATGCAGTTTAATAGCACCTTTAGAATTAGTTCTGCTATACTCTTTCACGAGCAACTAAAGAACAAGTTCAGACTATAGGCTTAGTAAATGTTATTCTCATTCTCATCTGTTTTCCTGTAGGAGGGTCCAGTCTCTACGAAAGCTTAACCATTCACATAGAGAAATTATTATTATTGTCATTATTGTTAATTAATAACTCAATACCTAAAAGCCGCAAAACGTGCATGGATATCCCAACCCTGTGGCTTCTTCATTAATCCATTCAATGATCCTTACAAATCGGATGGTGCTATAGAAGTCTCTTTAGGCATGTTTGTAAGTAAGTGCCTTTAGCAATTTATGTCACGCCTTACTATAATCTCTCAAAGCTCTGAACTGCAGCTATCTGTGAGATCATACAGCATGCAGGTCATGCAGTCTTTGCTTACAGCTAAGACCACGCAAGATAAGGTTAGTTAACCTTAGATAATAATTTAAGATAAGATAAGACAAGATAAAAAAAAGTGTAAGATAACATAGTGTAACAAAAAGTAACAGTAAAAAAAGTAAGGTGAGATAACACAAGGTAAGGAAGGTAACCTAAGGAAAGAAAAGAATGTAAAGTAAGGTAAAAATACCCTATCTGCTCTGTGCCCCACAAAAGCTCCTCAAATGCCCGACTCCGGTCAGAGATTCCAGCCTGACAAATCCTCGAAACTATCCCTAACCACACTCCCAAATCTTACACCGTCCCAAGCGGCTCAGCATAAACCGAAGGTGCCAACGAAAGCAACACCACCTGGTGACAAAGGGGCTTCAATACAGACACAAAAGTCCCTCAAAAGAGAAAAACTGTGGGCACGTGGAAATTCTGGTCAAGTGAAGCAAAGATGAGAAAGACTCTGTTCTCGATTACAAGTAAGCGGTCGGCAGAAGCAAAATACCTTTGACATCAGAGATTGAATGATCTGAAAACACAGGATTTGTAACAACTTAGGCGTGCTAAAATTCGATCGAACTTTGGGTCGATAAAACCCAATCAAACTTCGGGTCGGTATAATCCAATCGACCTTCGGGTCAGTAAAATCCGATTGACCTTCGGGTCGGTAAAATCTGATCGAACTTTGGGTTAGCACTTTGGGTACTATATTTTATTTATTGATCTTATTTATTCAAAGCATTCAAAACATGGATGCATATCTGAGGATCAGATTAACGTTTGCTGAGGGCCAGACTAGAACTTGACAAGTGATTTAAATAATTGTAATAGGCCAAGACATAAAAAGGGACATGTCCTGGGTTCGAACCTTAGTGTATCAAGCAGTACCAACGGAAATTCTTGTTTCCTGGTTTGTGACTTAGTCAAGAAATACTTTCGAATCAAGCACCAGCAGAAAAGGGTTGCCATTAATCCTTACAGCCACGAAGAAAGAGCAATACCAGAAACAGTGAATGTTGTCCAACCATCTCCAGATTAATCACGGAAAACCTCAACTTATCTGGCTTCATAACCATCAGCAGCTCCACAAGATGGACTTGCATAACTTGCAGCTTTGCTTTCCAAATGCCCCATTTTCTACATATGTGTGTACATACCTGCGCTTTTATTGAGCGCATCTTAGGAGCTGCTCGCTCTCAAAAGTGCTGTGATGATAGCTAACGGATTTCAACATGTGCGTGAAGATAACTTTGGCCGAGGGAACAGAAAGAGTATGAATGTTCACAGGAAGACTTGCAGAGCGACCTGTGCCAAATCTTCTCATGTGAAGCAAAGGAGAAGAAGAGAACCTGTTTTGATTACAAGTAAAGCTGTCAGCAGAAGTAAAATACCTTTGAGATCAAGATTCGAAACATCTGAAAACACAGGATTTGTCACAACTTAGGAATGCTAAAAGACGACCGAACTTCAGGTCGACCTTATGCAAAATTTTCTCGTGTTGACGTTTGGCAACAGGGAAGCTGTGGATCACCCTGGCTAGCCGAGCAAAGTGCCTGACTGCCTGAGGATATCTACACCAATTCTGTGCATTGAACTGGGTGTGACACTAGACCAGGAATTGTGGGTGTGACACTAGACCAGGAATTATGTCAAACATGCTTTAACAATCTGCACTAGATCTGCATTATGTGTCACTTGCTGTCTGCCAAAGTTGCTTCTACTGACACATGCATTCATATGCACTGGGGTAATGCCATTAATGCGTACCTGCCTCTTTCTTGAACTAATCGACTCCAATCTGTTTTAAATGCTGCTGATCAACTACCTTATTATTATTATTATTATTATTATTATTATTAGTGTTGCCAATGATGTGATTAAACTGTTGACATATGGACGGTCTATTACCAGCCACTATTTTCTTATATAATAGGAGGACTCGATAAGCTCATCTGAGCTTTTTTCCCCTATTGAGTTGATAAATGGGCCGGGGTCGTCCAATGAACATAGGTTATAGGCCTATTACTCGTAATCAAATTTCAGAGTATAGGAGACTTAGGTATTAGTAGCTCTCTGTCCTTGACCAGGAGCTCGTTGGGTGATCCGGTGTCCCGATAAGGTAAACCTTGACGTGGTAAATTGGTTTAGTTCCTCGGTGAGGATGTTGTCAACTGTTTTGTTATCTAAATAGACTGTTGTTAATTATCGAACAGTTGTCAAATGTAAAACTTACTGTAAAGTCATCAATTGTCAATAAAGTTTGTCATGATTTGTCATACCTATTTCGATTCTAAAGTTTGGTAATATTTCTAAGAACATGCGGGACAACCTGCATTAGTTTCCCATGCAAAGACGCATCGAGTTGAAGATCCCTATGCCGATGTGCAACAGCTGGTTGTGTTCCATCCTATCTTAGAGAGCTATGTATTCCAGTGTTATCCTTACCTGGTCATAGATCTCTTCATTCAGCAACATAAGGTAACCTAGTTGTTCCCCTGCCTGTACTGCCACAGAGCAATATGGAAGCTTCACTGTGGTAGTCCCTCTTTCTGGAACAGGGTTCCATGACATCCTCTCCTGTCTATGCCTCTAACTCAAAAGCGGTTAAAGACCGTTCTGTTCAAACGCGGTTTTGGTATTGTTGGGGCAGAAGTTTTAGAAGTTTTCTTGAAGTGGCACCATATAAATATGCTCTTACAAATTACCTTCTTACCTTCTCATACCTTGTTCCCTTTTGATTAGAAACTGATTCGTACCTTTGCTGAACAGAACAGGAAAACGATCTGTCGCCAGTTTCGTCGGACTCTTAACTCCAATCACCAGAGGGCTACCACGTCTAATGCAGGTAACCATACCAACAATAAGCTTATAACTTGCACATAATGTATGTATGTTCATACGTTTACGTATGTATGTACAGTGCGCATGTATGTGTGTCTACGGTATGTATGTAAATATGTAATAGTCATGTTTGTAAGTAAGTATCACGACACTTGCAACGTTCAGCATCTTTTAGGTGCCTTTCAAAATTGAATTTATTCAGACATTAATAAGTTTACAGTTTCCTGATAACACTTCACATTTTGACTAAAGGTAAGCCTATAGATTACATTTATGATTACCATACATTACGTTTGGACCTCCTCGTTCCCCGTGTCAGGACTTCACTGGCTCAATCTAGGTCGTTTGCTTCCATTGGCCCTGCTCTTTGGAATGGGCTTCCTCCGTTTGTTCATTCTTCTATTCTCTCAGGTAGCGTCTCTTCCTCTTTTACCTTTCTTAAAACTTGCTTTTTCTCTCGGGGTCTATCGCACTGGGAGCGCTTCTGAATGGCCCTCCCGCTAGAAGCGCTTTATAAATATCCGAATACAATACAATACAATACAATACAATACAATTACGTTTATAGACCAACTAGATGTTTGCCCATCCAAGACGGCCTAAAAGCAATTTGAAAATGTGTATTCCAATGTGCATGCATTTATTATGACCTTCATAGTTTAAAAATTTGTGAAAATCTCATTGTAAACAGTGCACACCAGAGGCAACTGGCCAGTGGGTTCATTAATATTCAATAAAGTGCGCATCAGAGGCTGCTAGCAGCCGGCGGCCGGAGGCTTAATGTATATTCAGCAACAGTGGGCATCAGAGGCCGCTAGCGGCCGTTGGCCTGGGCCACAGGCTCCATGACAATTCAGTAACTGCGCATCTGAGGCCAGCGTAACAGAAAAGGGGGCTTTGCCAGTGAGTGACATTTGTGTTTGTTTATTATTATAATCATCATGTGTAACAAAAACACATTTACCTGGCCACAACGATTTCACCTGGAAAATGACAGCTCTTGAAGGCAAGTGCAAATGCACCCTCCTACAGGAAAACCGAAGAAAATGTGAATAACATTTACCAAGCAATCTTGCTATCTAACCAGAAAGTCAAGTGTCACTAAATAAAAAAAATAATTTAATTTACTAAAACAATTTAATCGAGACATATACAACACCAAACAAGTTATTAATGCATTTTAATGTATCCTGAAGAAGAAGAGGTACTTTTATGCATAGTTCAATTCTGTAGCACACTTTCGAATCACAAGGATTAGCGAAGCCACAGAGTTTAAGACAGGCTGAACATAATGTAACGTAATGCGATGTAAAGCAAAGAAAACAATCCATGCAGTACAGTTCAACAATCCACTTGGGCTATAGAAATCATGTAAAATGTTCTCTATATTTTGTAATATCCAAAGTTCTAAAACACTAAATTAAAGCCAAGCGAGTGGTTGGGGACTCAAATCCCTGCCAGGGCAGAAATTTGGTTCAATTGTTGGTGGGAAGATGAGACAGCGAGGGAGAGGACTGGCCACCCGCCCTCATATGCCGAGGCTAAGAAAATGAAGTCGTTAACCCTTCATACCTATTGCTGCCTCAGGGCTATAGCTTAAGGGACAGCTCTTCTCTTCTTCTTCTCCCATGGATTGTGATTTCTGATTGTGATTTCACCTGAAGCAACCATCAATTGCATCTTGGGCATCATGATAACGGCCCTAGAAAATCCTTACATTCGACTGGTAATGCAATATTGCCACGTGATACAAAGTTCAACGGTAATGTAAAGCTGTGTACAACTGGAATTTACGAATGATAGATTTAGTTCTCTCAATTGACTGACCAGCTGCTGAATGGTTTTCTCGACAAGTTCGCGGAATGTGACGCCTTTGACGTCGTTCTTGTGAGTGTCGTAAAGATGCTTCATCAGTTTAACGATCGTCTCCGTATCCGTCTCCGATTCGAATATGAAGTTACGTTTTGTCTGTAAGCAGTAAAACATGGTAATGTAATGTAATGACACAGTGGCAGGTCTTGTTACCGTCTTTGCCTTTTGCCTCATAATCTATCCATGGTAACTTTCAGGGCTGTAGTCAAGGGTATACGCGGGACGCGGGTATACAGCGTGTACTCACTTCTAGAGACCGTATACTCGCCTCACAACATATTTGTACTCAACTCTAATTTGTTTCGGAAAACTAACCGGTAGCGTGTGCTCACCTCTAATTTACCACTACAGCCCTGGTAACTTTGTTATTGTACCAGTAATTGTCATCAGAAATTGGAGTAGCACCATTTCAAGAGTAATTACATTAGAGCCGCTCTCTATGGCAGCCTAAATGATGTTAAGGATAATTAAAAACAAAAAAGTTAAAAACAAAAAAGTTCATCAAAACAAAGATTAGAACACATAAAAATCCACAGTGCAGTACAATTACTGACTTTTGCCGAGGTCTGCTCTCGTGCAGCTTGACGACCCTTCAAAAAAAAGTAATTCGTAACAGACTCTGACAATACATCACAGTAACTGACCTGACTACAGCTTTTGTTTGACCTAATTTAACCTGATTACAGCTTGGTTTGACCTGATTGTAGCTTGGTTTGACCTGATTACGACTTGGTTTGACCTGATTACGGCTTGGTATGACCTGATTACGGCTTGGCTTGACCTGATTATGGCTTGTTTTGACCTGATTACGGCTTGGCTTGACCTGATTATGGCTTGTTTTGACCTGTTTACGGCTTGGTTTGACCTGATTACGGCTTGTTTTGACCTGATTATGGCGTGGTTTGACCTCACTATGGCTTGGTTTGACCTAATTGTCAGTTTGGTCATGGTGCACCATCAGTTGACACCTTGTGTGTTATACACTGACATGAACGAAGTCACTAATTTTAGTAATAATTTTTCAAAGTTGTCTTTAGGAACTGAATGGAAAAAATGAATTCAGAATGGTTGTCATACGTATACGACACTCTTTCAAACCTACCAAGAACGCTTTCAGGTCTTTGTAGTTAGTGATGATTCCGTTGTGAATGACAACAAATTCTACAAAAAATACATGAAACATTTAGAAACCCTGTTTGTGCTATGTGAATGTCCTCTCTTCATGTACCCCGACAGTGGTTTCATTTCCAGTTGACCACCGATTGATGTCTTGCGCTAAATGATAACAGCACTGCAGAAGTTTCCAGATCAGATTAGATAGTGTCTGTTATGTTTAGACATTCCTTCTAATAATGTGGCCTGCAGGCAAACAATGAAGGACTAAAGTTTTTTAAGATTGTGGGTCATATGCAAACAAATGCTGACAGCTCATCTATATTGACCCAGAGATTTTGAAAACCAACAGCTACAAATGCACGCATTGTAGAATGTTTCAAGCAAGTGCAACCTCGAAATCGGATAGCGAGTCAAAATCATTATCTTCCACCTGCAGCATCATCCATCAAAACCATCATCTTGCACTTACATCATAATCCATCAAAACCATCATCTTGTACTTCCATCATCATCCATCAAAACCATCATCCTGCACCTGCATAATCAATGATTAATCATCCACCAAAACCATCATCTTGCACCTGCATCATCATCCTTCGAACACAATTGCTCTGGCGCCAGCTGTCGCCACTTCCAGCGTGGCACATTCCAACACGTGCAACATGTGTTATTCAGCGCATCTGTCACGTACCGGACCACGGCTGAATGACGTGCATTGTAAACTGATTTCAATGCACAGGACATACGAGAACAATGACAACATTGTCATGCAAGGCCACACCAGCCCACGGCATGCCCCACCCCTCTGGCTGGCGGCGAATTATGTACGCATTTCAAAATGTACACAGCGGCGCTCAGGAACTTGTCTGAGGAAAATGGCAACATGATCAGAATTCAATTTGACGTTTTGAACGTATTGTATCTGCACACTTCACAGCACCTTCAAAGTGCACTATATCTCGATAGTGGTGCGATGGAGATTGACCTGCTAAGTAAGAACTTACTTAGAAGACAACCATAATCATAATCTCTAAATTTCTATAGTGCTACTTTAAAGCCAAGTGCAGGGCACCAACTTATTCACGTTTCAGAGGGGATGTTAAGTGGAGATCCAAGCCTGGCTACCAGAGAGACCAGAGAGAGGAGGCTGATGAGCTGCTAAGGCAGGTTTCATTGAGGATGAGAAAGCTTGGAAGTAGGATTGGATGGATTAAGGTATCTTGAAGAAGTGAGACTTCATTTTGAAGTGGAAGGCCTGTGGAGGAGTGTTAAGTCAACGAGCATGAGGCAGAAGTGCCAACTTAAGTACTAACTTAATACAGTCTACGAACCTCAACGATACTTACCTATCTGAAGCACCTACAACTGGCGACAATTATTGATAACAATGTTATCGATGGCTTACAAGAAGACTCTGATAATCAAAGTCCTTAAGAGATGAAAATGAACATGGTCTGTGTATTTTTAAATCATCCGTATGAACAAAACAATTGTGCTCGTGAATCAGCTGATACCCTGTGCCTCGCTTTACAGTAGCAATTTAAAAATTTGGAGATTACGATGTTTCTCCAATCACAGTCACGGTCATTTAAAACCATTTCAAATATGGATTTTACTTTAAATCATGCCAGTGACGGTAATTTTAAATGTTTAAATCATGGTTTTTATATTTTTTAACCATTTCAATGACGTTTGTCCGTTAAAGCTATTTCAATGATGGCTTTATCTTAACCATTTCAAAGCCTGTTGGTTCATTTCGATGGTGTTTATTATAAACCAGTGCAATGACTGTTATTTTAAACCACTTCAATCATGGTCTTTATTTTAAACCAGTTAATTTTATTTTGTCTTTATTTCAAACCATTCAATGACATTTGTCATTTTAAACAATTTCAATAATGGTTGAAATTTTAAATTATTTCAATGAAGGTGTTATTTTGAACTACTTCAGTTGATGGTTATTTTAAACATTTCAACTGTACTTGATGTTGCCCACCTTCCAGAGTTTAGTGTATCAATGGCTTTGATCAATTGCGCATGAAGGACTTGCTCAAAGTCCCCACATGATGACCGCCTCAGTGAAGGCCCAACCCGTACTTTTCCTGTTACAGGCAAAGTACCCTAACCAATCGGCCACCAAACATATTATCTACAATCATTATCTACTATTATCTACAACCCAAAGGCATTCATTACCATAACCACTATCTTCATTGTGACCATCATTACAATCATCATCGTCGTCATCATCATCATCATCATCATTATCATCATCATCGTCAACATCATCATCATCATCATCGTCATCGTCATCATCATCACTGCCCGGACAACTGCAAACCTAGGGAACTAACCACTGTTAGTATCCGATCGCTGTGGATGGGTGTTGACCCAGTTGGGTTCTCCGTGGGTGGCCCATCGTGTGTGGGCGATGCCAATATGCGTCTGGAATTTCACCCCGAAATCTAACTCCTTCTTGGCCACTAGAAAAACCAGAGGCCATGTATGATAAGGTATATTAACGTAAGGTCAAGGTAAAATAAGGTAAGGTAAGGTATACCAAGTTAAGGTAATGTCAAGTTAAATAAGGAAAGGCATGGTAAGGTATACTAAGGTAAGGTAAAGGTGAAATAAGGTAAGGTATGGTATGTTAAGGTATAGTCAGGTCAGGTCAAGGTAAAATCAGGTAAGGCATGGTAAGGTATACTAAGGTAAGGAAAAGGTGAAATAAAGTAAGGTATGGTATGTTAAGGTATAGTAAGGTAAGGTCAAGGTAAAATAAGGTATGGTAAGGTAAGGTATACTAAGGCAAGACAAGCAAATATAAAAGAAGGTAAGGTATCGTTTGCTAAGGAAATTAAAAGAATAAGGTATGGTCAAGGTAAAACAAAGTAAGGTATACCAAGTCAAAAAAGTATGGTATAGTAAGATAATGTCACCTTGTCACCTTGTGCTGTCAGCTCGTGGAGCTCTAGCGATCGTCCTGGTGAACACACTCCATTGTTTCCTATTCGATGACAAGTCCCTTAATTCCGCCAAATTCATGCCAGTTACATCTTGTATCTCATCCATCCATCTCCTCCTTGGGCGACCCCGTCTTCTCCTCCCCTCACCGCACGCCAGCATCATTTCCTTCTCCAGACCATCAGATCGCATAACATGTCCAAAGAACCTTAGCTTCATTCTTGTCGCAGTTTGTTTTAACGACTCTTCATTCTCAACTCCAATCTCCTCTCGTAGGCAAGATAAAGCATGGAATGGTGACAAGAGGTATGCTATGGCAAGTCTAAGTATGGTAAGGTAGTCAAGGTATGGTATGGTAAGTCAGGGTAAGCTATGGTATGATAAGATATATGGTATGATAAAGTAAAGGTAAAATGAGCTAAGACTTGCATGGCAAGGTACAGAATGGTAAGCTATAGTACAGTAAGGTAGAGCAGTGTCGTAAGACCTATACAGTAAGAGAGCAAGATAAACTAATGAAGAAGGCTATGGTAATGTAACACTGAGAAACATGAAGCATTCGGACAGATTGTTGTACCTTCGATTTCCTCTTCAAGTGCTGCTACCTTTCCCTGTCTCTTGAGAAGACACATGAGTACCTCGAGGGCATTCAGTGTTACCTCATTGCCACCGTCAATGGCAATTCCTACGACACATTCAATCAGAATTTGACATAAACACATGATGATGACAATGATGACGACAATGAGGATCGTCATGATCATGAATATGATGATAAATAGGATGATGACGATGAAGAATAAGATGAAGACGATGGCAGTTAATTCATCAAAGGCTAGTTTTGTTGACAGATTGATTAACAAATCATTAAAAGATTAATTAATTAATATTAATTAATTAATTAATCAACTCAATCGTACATACATTCATTGACTCATCCATTCATTTACCTGTTCATCCATTTAATTAATTCATCCATTTATTTTATCATTCATTTAATTCATTCATCCGTTCATTTATTTTAAAATTCATTTAATTCATTCACTCATAAACTCTTTCATCCGTTCACTGACTCATTCATTCATCCATTCATTTACTTGTTCATTCATTCATTCAATCTGTTGTGTACCTGCTGAGTCGTATCCTCGATATTCGAGTCTCTTGAGTCCATTGACGAGGATCTTAATGATCTCCTCTCTTGTTCTTGGCGTCAGGTAGTTCAGGTAGGCAAATATACCTGTCACAAAACATAACAGCAACTGGTCAGGTCAGGCAAGGCCGAATAATTAGGTAATGAATAGGGTAATGCAAAATAAGGTAAGGTAAGGTTAGGTCATTAATGTCACAAGGCAAGACAAGGTAGGAAATGTAAGGTAATGTACAGTTTCATGGTGTGCGACCGTACGTACGGATTGTCTTTTTTTTTTCTATAATGTACGTACGGTACGCGTACGTTATTATGCTGCACGTTGGCGTTGACATCAGTTCATGACGTAAATAAAATACATAACATTATGCTCAAGAAAAGTCAATAATAGTTGGTGATTGACAACTCAACAACAAGAAACCAAGAAAAGTCAATAATAGTTGGTGATTGACGGTCGTAAACATTTTTAACCATTGCATCAGTCATCAGCTGTGGCTGTTCAATGATGTCTAGCTTTACACTTTTAAATTCCAAATTGCTAATATTCTGTCTACTGTATAATACAGTGCTTTTTTTCTAGAAAAAAAGGTTCCGGAACGGAACAATAGGTTCCGGAACGCAACATTTATGGGCGGGCTAAAATCACGAGAAAAACGGGATTGGGTATTGGCAGGGGTCTGAATAAACACTGAAAACAGTTCAAAAACACTGAAATTAAATTAAAATAACAAAATTATTGTTTTTATTATTAAAATAAAAAAAATATTTTTAGTAGCTGAAAAAAGGTGCCGGAACGCCGTTCCGGCTCGTTCCGGCTGAAAAAAAGCCCTGGTATAATATAAAGATAGTTAAGATTTTACGGCACACTTTATAGGATGGTCAGTGCCTGTGGTCATTTTGTTGGTGATGGTAAATTTTGGTACTGTTCGTGGTATGGTATTGTAAGACAAGGCAAGGCATTTACAGTTACATGGTGTGGTATGGTATTGTAAGACAAGGCAAGGCATTTGAGTTTTAAGGGAAAGCAAGTAAGATACTCAAGGTAAGTTAGATATAAATGAAAGTTAAAGGCAAGCTACAGATACAGTTAAGGTAAGGTTGGAATATATATCGACATACACACATACACACAAACATACAAAACAAATATACAAGTAGAGCATAAATGCACTGTTTGTATCACCTTAACAGTTAAACTGTGCCTCATGGCCCTCATTTCATACATACCTAAACCCATACACACAAATACACACACACACACACAGTCACACACACACAAATACACACACACATAAATACACACACACGGCCATTCCTTATTATCATTAGGCATTTAATAAGCGTCACAGTCTAATGACCAATCATCAATCAAAGCGCTGAGCAATTATGCATGAAGAACTTACTCAAGGCACTGCACAGTAACCATGTCAGAGGAGGAGGCTCGAATCCATACACCCCGCATTACAAGGCGAACGCTTTAACCAGTCGACTACCATGTCCCTTCCTCGCTGAACAATATGCCACTCGATTTATCTATTGTTACGCGTCGCTCCGCTCAATATACACAGCACATGCACTTATCTAAGTGGCACTTCTTCGGATCATTTCGATAGCCATGTATACTGCATAGCATTTCAGCGGGTTTTAAAAGAACTCTACATAAATGCTTTGATATATACCTACATGCATTTGCATACATACATACACATACATCCATCCATATATATATATATATATATATAATTATATATATATATATACATGCATGCAGACATACGATGAAAAACTACAACTCCTGACAATGACGTCGAGAAAGTTTTTCGGCAAATTTAGTTTTGGATTTTAATACTTCATGTGGTCTGCCATTTAGGCTGACCTTTTGGAACTAGGCTATGGTCTGTTGACCTTTTGGGCCTAGGCTATGGGTCTATTTACCTGTTGGGCTCGGCTATGGTTCTATTGACCTTTCAGACCTAAAATTTATAACTATGTTTGGATTTATGCCACTAGTCTACTTTCAGTGTATGTGTTAGGTCTACAGTTTGGGTCAAGGTTTTGGTCCTGTCTTTTTGCCTGACCTGTTTAATAGGGCCTACGTTTTGGTCTCCCCTAACAGGATCAACTTCATGGTCTTACCTACTGGGGCTTTGATAAGCCCACCAGTTACCTGGGTGTAATCAGATTTCCTCTCCATCTCTTTGTTACTATATATATCAAGTGCTATTCTACCGGTGGCCTGCTTGTCCGTGTGACCACTTGCTTGTCTGTGTTTGTATGTGTGCCTGTCAGTGTTTGTACGTATGTCTGTCTGTGTTTCTATATGTGTGCCTGTCTGCGATTTGTATGTATGCCTGTCTGTGTTTGTATGCCTGCTTGTCTGTGTTTGTATGTATGCCTATCTGTGTTTGTATGCATGTCTGTCTGTGTTTGTATGTGTGTCTGCCTGTGTTTGTATGTGTGCCCGTCTGTTTGTCTGTACGTTCATGTCTGTCGTCTTTCTCTTTTGTGCTTATGTATCATGGTGTCTCAGTATGATTGTATGTCTCTGTCTGTATTCCTGTATGTTAGCCTGTACGTTTGTCTGTCGTCTGTTCGCCTGTCTGTGTCTCATGAGAAAAAACCGAATCCCTTTAGCACACCTGCCAGCAGGCACTGTTTGTAAAGGAAATGTCCTCTACACAAGAGATAGGCAGGCAGTGTCCTACCTGACAACCCTCCCCTCAGCCAAACAACTTGACAAATTTACCCACGTACTGGGCAATTACCTGCATCGACTCTTTGAACTGCCTCATCACCAAAAGTTAAAAACTCGTCATGAATATTCTATAGGCTGCTTAAAGGGAGAGGTTGTCAAACAACTTCTGTACAGTGAATTAATGTTGTCATGAGGTTGTTGGGTTGATGAACTTCTGTTGTCACGAGGTTGTCCGGTACATATTCATATGTACATCACGCATGCATACACAAACATACATATATACATACATTAATTCGCTGTACTGCAATGATCACTTTCAATAACATGCCTAACAAAACAAGTAACACACACACACACGCCTATGACACGTATACAAGGATACATACACAAATTCGCGTTATAAGGAAGGGCGTCACAAACATTTTCCACTGTACCTAAGGCCTTTTCAGCTGAAGCAAAGGAGTTGTTGTGAGGAGGTAAACAGAGAGGGTGGGTGTCAAAACAAACAAGACCATCAAAGCAACCGCAAGCACAGGGCCCAACACAACTGTCTAGGCCTAAACCACACAACCCTAAGCCAGCCTAGATCACAGCCCTGCAGATCTAAGGACTACACCCTCCATACAGAATCTGGCCGGCCAGCCAAGCGTTACAACATTATGTCATATACGAAATTGATCCTAAATGGACAACTAAGAAACCCCAAAGCAGCGCCAGTCCCAAGTCTGGAGAAAGGAGGAGAGCGATGTCAACAGCCCTGGCAGCCATAGGATGTAGATAAACTTCGAAAACTAACCACCAAAGCACCCTACCATCGTAAAGCTGCAATGGGTATGAAGTGTTAGCGACTACATTTTCTCAGCCTTGGGTGGCCAGTCCTCTCCCTTGCGGTCTGATTTTCCCAACGACAGTGTGCGGTCAGTTTAGTCACTATAACTGAGTTGGCTAGGGGGGGTGCAGGTGGAAGAGAAATCTCGAACCAATTTTCTGCCCGGGCAAGGATTTCAACCCCTGACCACTCAATTGACAGTCGAGCATGCTAACCACTACACTATGCTAACCACTACACTACGGGGGCCGTAAGAGTTACGCCTGTCTCATGAATACTCAAATCATGACGAGGGTACTTTCGCATGGGGAAAACCCAGTGTTTACGCTTGGAGTAACTAATACATTGGATACTCCTGTGTCATGAATATGGAACACGACTACGCCTGGACTAGCTTAAGCCTGTCTCATGAATATGGCCCCTGAGCAACATACAAAACGCCCCATATATTCCCACAACATCCCACGATTCAAAGAAATCCAAGATTTTCCCCCATATACCGAAAATATCTTATCAATCACGAAACACCCTCCAAACCCTACGACGTCACCTAGGGATAGGCCAAGGAATTTCATTTGAATAAGGACTTCACTATACAAACATGGATCTTGAAACAAACATCCATTTCAAAACCACCCCAAACCAAACTCAAGAGAGAGAGACAGAGAGGATTCCAAGAAACACACAATGAATGGAGTTCTTGTGACAATGAAAACAATTTCAATAGAGTAGATTCTAGGACAAAGTACTTGAAAACAACCCCCCCCCCCCCGCCTCAAGCACACTATGTATGTATGAATATATGCATATATGTATGTAAGCATTAAGTATGTATGATACGTATTCTTGTCTGTATATATGTAGGCTGTGTTTGGGATATGTTGGCATTTATGCATGTATGTATGTATATATTTATTCATGTATTTATGTATCCATGTATGCATGTATGTATATATATTCATTCATCCATTCATTTATTTGTTCATTCATTCATTTCCTTCATAGATTCATTCACTCATTTAAATGTGTATATATATTTATATATACTTATTATATATATAATATTATATACATGTATATACATATATATACATCCTTACACTGTGATATGTGTAGGGTTGGAAGTTTGGCCCTTTCTTTACCTTGGATGTATAGCTGATCTATTATATATACATATAGGCCTACATATACACATACATACATAGTAAACACACAAACACACACACACATATATATATACATATATAATAGCATCTAGACATGAATGAATGCAAAGATCTGGACACTTAATACAGTCCCCTTCACTCCCCTCACAACAGCATCTTGGCCTACGCTATTGACAATGAAACAATGCTAAGTTCAGTCGTAAACTGAACCTGTTCCGATTTCTTGCTACTGCTACTTCAACTTATTATTCATCTTGCTCTTATAACAGTTACTATTACAGCTGCAATACTTGTTTTGTGCAACAAACAATTCCAACAATTATTATTATTATTATTCTGTTATTATTATTTATCATTGCTGTGAGCATTATATATTATTATATTAGTAAACAAATGCACGCAACGAGTCCTTGTTGACTGTAAATCAAGGCCAAGTCTTTAATTTATAAGTTTGTTGTCTTTAATCTGGCTACTGTTGTGCTGTTCTTGCAAGCTACATTAATGGATCTGAACTGTCCTTACAAGCATATGGGTAATAAATATCAGGAAAAAATTCACAACAATCGACCTGACTTGTAACGGACTTGGTCAGTGGCCGAGCGGTCAACAACATCTTACTGACTCGGGTTCAAAATTTGGAAACACCTTAGCAAAGATTGACACTTATTAGCACTGAGAAAAGGTGAAAGACCTTGGTGGCCATTAGGCACAGGTGCCTCATTTACATACAACAACACAGACACACACACACACACACACACACTGATAAGTGCCTCCGAGGTTCTAAAATGGTGCTATATAAATGCCCAGATGTATAAGCATAGCACCAGAGTGCACTGAACAACTGTTCTTACGTGCCTTACCTTACCTTTACCTCAACTTACCTTACCTCACCTTACTTTATTTTGTCTTACCTTACCTTACACTACCTCAACTTATTTTATCTCACCTTACTTTGCCAAACCTTACCTTACCTTACTCCACCTTACCTAATCTCACACAACATTAAGTTACTCTACCTCACAAATGCCAACTTATATATCATAAATACCATTTTATCATAAATGCCAATTATATATCATAGATTTTTAATCATTTTTTGTTTATTAAAATAATTACACAACAACCTCTTACAATGCACAGCCGGGAGACGTATCTCTAATAAATTGCCCTTCACTTTAAACATACCACGGGCCACTTCTTTATATTCCATCCAACCCTTAGAAGCTTCTGATGTCCCACTTCGGAAAACCTAAAGACGGAAAGCGGCAATCTTTGAGGCACCTCTCGAAGACCAAGTGGCAATTAAACTTAAATAATGATCACTGAACAATCTTCAATAGACTACAGATAACGTGCACACAAGCACAATGTTATGACAACCTTACACCGACCGTCTGCCACAGTGTCTAGCCAGCCAGACAGAGACAGACAGACAGACAGACAGACAGACAGACAGACACAGACATATACACAGGCACATGAAGTAGTTTTTGCATGAGACAGACACAGACAGCAAGACAGAGAGACAAACTCTTTCATGCATGCACATATATGGACAGATAAACATGCAGACCAATTGAGACAGACAGGCATACAGACAGACAGACACATGGACAGACAAACATACAGACAGTCAAATTCAGTATTTTCTGGACGGGACACAGACACAAGCATACAAAGACATAGGCAGATGCCAACTCTCACACATACACATACATATAAATATACATACACAGACCGGCAGACATGACCAGACAGACTTAACAAAAACTGACCCACTCTGTCTTATTATGTTGACTCTAGTTGATGATGCTCTGTGCTTTTTCTTTTTTTAAAGTATCTGTTTTGAGTGGCGGTTCTGTCTCTTCGGCACATTAAAGATAAATGTCAACAGCAATGTCTGCCGACTGCAGACAGTGGTGTGGCTAGCTGCTAAAACACCTCACAATCATAGTAGGCAACCCGATGCATGCAGTCAGCCACGCATACGGCACTGTAAATGGCCCAAAAAAGGTGCTATATAAAAATGCACTTATGTATTTGTGCACATACATACATACGTAACATACATACAAACACACACATATAAACACATACATATATACATACATATATATATATGTGAATACACACACACATACATATAGATATGCATATATATATATATATATACATATATATATATATATATACACCAATGTTACCAACTGGTTAAGTTGAAGAGTGTGGGAAACTGCAATGGTTATGCATGACTGAGTTTGCAGGAGGTGCTTTTATTGGACAAGGTCAGTGGCAGATTACTGGGTAGAACAGGCACGAAGGGCAAAGTTCACATCCAGTTAGATGAGGAAGTGGGTATTTAAGTGGATCCGTTAAGTCAGGACCAGCTAACTAAAGTATTACATTGTATCATCATTTTTATTATAATCATTTACAAGAATGTACCATCAGTAATACATTACTCATAATGTACAGTACTATGAATGAAATACTGCTAATCTAATGTATTATGAGTGCATTATTAACAATGCAGCCATTATCACAGTCTCGATTGCAAAGTCCAAATAACAAAGACATCCAACAAAAGACTCCATAAACTGCAATTAACTCACAAGACAATGAAACCGGATAAAAGAACAATGAAATTGTCAAATAAAGCAATCAGACAATCCTATGCTACCGGATTTAACAGGCTAATCATCTGCGACAGTTATATTAGTAATCGGTTCCTAATGAGCATCCTTTACGCTAATACCGCAGGCGGCGCCTTTGTTAGGGGTACTTCATACTAAAGGTCTAGATAATTAATTAACCGAGATAATGACTGAATTGCCTAGTCTCTCGAATTCTAATGCTGTTGAACTTCCTTCTAAAGCTGTCTCTGGGTCCTCACTGGCTCTCAAACAACTGGATATCTAACGCTCTTCAACTAGCAACTGACCAACTGAGCCTTTGCATTTTTCTGTGTGACTTTGTGCACGTTATGAAGATGTTTGCAATAAAAATAATAACAACAGCAACAACAACAACAGTAGCAGCAACAACAACAACAATAACAATCCATAACAAATATTGCATTAAACCAAGTTGTGTTCCTAGACATTTTTCTGTTACAATTCAAGACTGCTTAGATAGATTCCACTGTACAGTAGAGCCAACTGTGGAACTTTCTCTCGTCATACTCAATTGTGTTAATGGCGCTATAGAAGTCATGAGATCAGAGCAGATAATCCGGAACAGCCTCACTCCTAGGTTCCCTGACCAATCAGATTTCAACTGGATGTCTCCAAACTGCTATTATTTCAGACTGATTTCGCTGGAAGCAATCCCTGATTGATGCCTTGTGGCTTCACTGGCTTGTGATATATTCCCGACTGTGTCTCTTATCAGATCCTGTTTTATAAAAATGCTCCTCATGAAGAGGTCATTGTTACTCACAATCACTTAATTATTAGCCTATGATGCATATGACTCTTGCTGTTTGGAAAACCCCTTGCTACATTGACAAATAATGACACTCTTGAAGGACAACTCCCACAACCAAGGCCAGTAAGCTGAACCGTTAAAATTAACAGTTCCAAAACAAACACAAACCTTCTTAGTATTACAATAACATGGCAACACCCAGTCAAACCCGTGCAAGTCTGATAATGCGTGTATATGTACAGCATTTGTAGGAGGTAGAGAAAGAGAAGAAGTCGGTAAGGCTCAAAGTCCCTGATCACACTATCTAGTGTATTGGAACCTTGAGGAAGTCTGTAAGACGTAACTGCCTAGTACCATTGACTGATTCCACTATACAGTAGAGCTCAAGTCCAAATGTCCAATCCAATCAACTCCAATCCTATCATGCTGAACATTGTCATAATGCACATGGCATCAGTGGATGGTTGTCTCAAGTGAAAAACTATTATCAATATTATTATTAAGCAACGCTCTAATGACCAATTATCAATCGATGGTGCTGAGCAATTTGTGAGTGAAGGACTGGCTCAAGGTCCCTACACAGTGACCATCTCAGTGGAGCTTTGAACTGTACTCTCGCATTACAAGGCGAGTGCTCTAGCTACTGTGTCCCACAAACCACAGCCTAAATTACTCAGAAAGTCAACTGCACACTCCTCAAACTGTCAAACTGTAAGTCTGTACTTGAACTGGTAAGGAAAATTTAGGGTATCATAATGAAATTGTGTGCAGTTGACTTGAGCCAATCTAAAAAAATGCATAGTACTACAATCCCCAGACAAGTCAACTCCACACTCTGTCAGAAAACAAACTATTTTAGGCACCATGCCAAAACAGTAGTAAAGATCTGTAATCCTCTGCAGAAGCCACGTCAAAATTCGACAGATCAGAGACACCGAACGTTAGATACATAAAACAACCCTTGCTGCTCTCAATTCATTTAAACCTGTGGTTTCACAAATGTCACATTATGCAAGCACTCCATTAAACATAATCACACACGCATTAACATGAATCAACGTGTCAATGTTGACACGATGACCAACGATCAATTATACTTGAACTTTGAACGGTATTTACCAGAGGCCTCAATTCGCAGGATATGACCAGGAATTTACATAGAGCCATTTTAAATTCTCTACAAACTCTCTGTAATACATGTCACTTTTACTCAAAGCAGAATTTTACAGCATCCATTGGGATTGCAAATGTCACAAAATTCATGTACAGCAGCGCCCACTACATAATCTAAACTATTCCAATGACTTCTATGGAGCCGAAATCACAAAGCCCAAGATATCAATCAAGAATTGATCAATGCATGAGAAGATTACTAAAGAACAGGTGTCCATTAAACTAGCCCTAAGAGCAGCCATGGGTATGAAGTATTATCGACTTCTCTTTATCAGCCTCAGTCTACAAGGGGAAAGCAATCTACTCTACTTCACACCTGATTATCCGACTGACAGTGGACACTCGGTGTATTCATTAGTTAAATTTTATTATTATTATTATTATTAGTATTATTATTATTAATTATTATTATTAAACATCTATTAAGCACCACTATCTAATGACCAAGTATCAACTGATGGCGCCGTGGAACTGTAAAGCAAAGGACTTGCTCATGTTCCCTACTCAGTAACCACCTACAGGGAGAAGGAGGCTTAGACTTTTACTCTCCATGTTACAAGGCGAGTACCCTAGCCAATCACCTACCAATTCCCACAGTAGCCTATTGGTTAAAGCGATTTGTTAGTGCACTAGACTCCCAACCACGAGGTTGGAGATTTAAATCCTGCCAGGGCAGAGAAATATTTGAAAACATAACATTTGCCCCTAGCACACTATATTACAGTACAACTACAAGTTACAATCAAAATCCTTTAAATAAGCTTCTGAGCTTTCAAAAATCATCATCCTGTCAAAGATTAAGCACCGTGTAACCTTGCATGCCTTGATAATTTTCTTTATAAGCATAATAAAAATAATAATAGTAAAAAGGAGTCAATTCAGTCTGGTCATCAGAATAATAGTCCTAAGATTGGTATGAAAATAACAGAAATAATAATATCACTAACAATAATAGTAATAATAATAATATTACTGTCTGTTTCACCGTTTTTCCATCTGCATCCACTACTACAGTGCCATCACATTTCGTGGCATGTTCACTAATGTTGCGGAGGACAAGGCCTGATTTTTCAGACATTCAACAACAGATCCTAGCATAATCTTTTTTGACTCATAAGGGATTGTATGTACCTTGCGGAAAAATAATAATAACAGAAAAGATTGGGTTTGTTGGTTCAGAATTCAGGGTTTCTTAATACATAATTACATTACTTGTCATAACATTTGTTTCAGTAACATTCTGCATGTATAATTAATATATTATGAACTTTAGATTTGAATGTTATATCAGATTTAATGGGCAGTTCTGACTTAATGAAGTGCTTATATTTATACTTCAATCTATTCTAAATAAGAATTTGCATTACATAAATCCAACCCAACCACTTAATTGCACATTCATGAGATGAGCTTGTCTTCATGAGTCGATTAAGTCATGTCCTCAGAGTAATAATGGTCGTAATATTCCAGAGTCATGGTCCTTAATCATAAGAATCTTTCAACTCACGACTTTTACATTAGCCTAATGGCAAACTTTTCCATTGGTGTTTTAGCCTCTCGCTCATTAGCAAGGCGCTGTGGAAGTTGCGTAATGTTCACCACCCGATTTCATCACAATTACATGAAGCTATCGTATCGTATCTAATTCTCAAGTATGTTACAACACAATTATCGGATTTTGTTATTACAAGTTTTTAACCAACTTTGTTATTAGGCCCAAAATCGTCTTACGCTTACCGAAATTGTAAACACCGCGCTACATAAATTCAGCAACTCTATCACCCAACGCGCTGCATAAACTCAGCAACAATATTTTAAAGAGTTCATCTTACCGCACATTTTGGTATCTAGAGTTGATATAAAACGAGAAATTAGAAGCGATTTTCTCCAAAGTAAAAGCGCACAACTGAACCAAACGCCACGTAGCTACCGCTTTTCATTAACGATGTTGCTCATGAATATGCATAACCTATTTTTGGAGCACGGATGACCAAATGTCACAGATGGCGTCACTTGGTGTACGTAAGTAAGAACTTTGTTGTTATAGCAACCGTGTCGTTTATTAACAAGTACTTTGTTGTAATAGCAACCCTGTCGTTTATAAATATAACTTAGCACAAACTTTCCATTTGAGCAAAACCGAAACAAGACCCGGGATTAGGAACAAAATAGAATCTTAAAATTAATTTGGTCTTAGCAGACAAGAACTTTCCCGCATGCAGATTGCTTGGCGGTGCAGTTACTTTGATAATTTATCAAGTATAAAACAAAGATCTGCGAGAGAGTGTCGAATCGCACACCGATCATGACTATAAATGAAACTGGATTTCGAATTAACATGATTGTTAGGCCTGCACGCATGGGCGTCCGGAGGGCAATGGGGGCATTTGCCCTCTGGATTTTGCAAATCTTTTGATGAATATAATTACTGCAACAGTCTCAACACGATTGTCAATGCAAAAACACTTAATTATTTAGGTAAGTCCTTGACTATTATTCATTTTTAAGGTTGTCGCGTGTTCAGTCATATGCAAAACGTCACTTAAATTTGCTCCACCTACAAAAATTTGGCCTCTTAAAATTTTTTGACCCCCTCCCCCAAAATATTCATGCGGACGCCCATGCCTGCACGGGAGCTAAATTAACTACGACTTAGGTGCCTGCCGTTTTGCCCCCCTCCCCGAAAAATTCTGCAATATTCAATTACAATCTCCACCTATGAAGTAATACGATGTTTTCTTGTTTACTTACTTACTTTGTTCTACCTTGTCGTGTCTTTTCTCACCCTGCTTAACTTTACTTTACATACTTAACCTTACCTTGTCAATGCCTTACCGTACCTGATTACTTTACTTTATCTTACTTTGCTATCAATGGCGCCTAACCCCTCCCCACCTGGAATGGGAGAAGGAACCCCCGCCCCACTATGGCCGACTTATTATAAGAAGCACTGGAGGCGATCTTCTTTGACAGGTGTGGGGGACACGGGACATTTCTGAACTGATCTGGTCAAAAAAGAGGCGAAAAACTTTTTTCCACTCGCAAATTTTTTGACCTTTTTTGGTGTTTCTTCAAAATTTGGAGGAACAACTGTATGCTGGTTCCCCCCCCCACTCTCAAAGGTGTGGTTTTGTTCCCCTCGAACCCCCCCCCCAGCAAACACACCCGCACGGGTCCCTTGTGGGTTTTATCCGGTTTGACGGTACGGGATTCTCGCGGTTTTTGACCACGGTTTGCGTAAGGGACCCTTACGGTCCAGCTTGCGTCGGTGGCGCCTCCTACCGGTATTCGTATTTCTACCGCCGGTCCGCCATTTTGTGTGCCTGCCGTTTCGAATGTACACATATTTGACAGATCGCGATGTGTTTCTGTGAAAAGTAAGATTACGTTATATTTATTATAGGCCTACTAATGAACCTATATCTGCGTATATTAACAGTTTATGTAAATGCTGTAGGCCTATTTAATTGTGGTCGGGATAGACGAAACGGAGATTGCAGTACGTGGGTTAGGGTCAGGGCTGTAGTGGTAAAATTAGAGGTGAGTACACGCTACGGGTTAGTTTTCCGAAACAAATTAGAGGTGAGTCTACGCTACAGTATTTTGTGAGTATACGCTACAGTATTTTAATATAAATAAATATAACTATTTGGGAGGTGAGTAGGCCTATACGGTCTCTAGAGGTGAGTACACACTGTATAGTGTATACCCGCGTATACCCTCGACTACAGCCCTGGTTAGGGTTATGGACTGTACGGTAAACTTGCGCTATGAGGGTCCTAATGTTATGGTCTGACCCAAATTCAAGGGGCTATGTATTACTGTGTGACAAGAGGTCGCACCTTAACACTAGTTAGCGCCCAGACACCAATAAGGCTATTTAAATGAAAGCACATCGACAAATATTCAGCAGCAATGACGCTAGTTTTCAAGTTTATCCGTGTTAGATGTTGAGATCTCTCAGTTAAGTCGCATTAAAGTTTCATTTAAACATTTTGAAATTTATCCAATAAATGTAGCTTAAAGTTTCATAGATTATACTTGAACGTTTAGCTTAAACTTCCTATAAATTTAGCTTAAAGTTTCATTTGAACATAGTATCCTTTAAATTTAGCTTATACATTGTTGAACGTTTACAATAAACTTGAAAACTAGCGTAATTGCTGCTGAATTAAACATTGCAGCTGCCGTGACCATCAAAACTGGATAGTTGTCGAGATCAATAAGTACTGCACTCTGTGAAGATGAGAATGACGATATTGCAGGGCTTCATGCAACAAGAGTCGACAACGTTGAAGACTAGTCTGAGAAATTTTAAAGTACACAACCATTTAATTGTCTTTGTGATGTAGTTATAATATCTCTGCAATCCTTAATGAACTGATCGAAAACAAGGTGCAATTAGAATATTTTAAACGGGAGTACGTGTTGAACAAACATATTAAAAAGGCCATGATTCTGTAGAATGAAATGGTTTCTTAGTTACTTTTATATGAATGATTCACTCTTAAGCTTTGCATTCACTAGTTCTTAGTAGCTTGGTAACAGCCTGTGTGATTGACGGGTGTAATGATTACATTTTGTTTTATTATGTTACATTAGTCAACATTGTGCAGGCAGTGTCTCTAAATATTGTCATTTAATAACAGAAAGAGTTATTGGAATAATACCATTTTACAATACAAATCAGAGCACATCAAATTCTTAATTCTTGTTCTTTGTAACTTGTTATTTTTAATCTAAATGTTGCATGTTTGAAATTTCAGGTTCGGTAAAACATAATATTGCTACCAAGGACAGCATGAGGAAAATGGTTGAAGACGAGTTGGCCATTTGGTTTGGTAATGCTAGGGATCATGGCACTGGAGGCCGCCAACTATTGAAATCGGCGCCATTCAAAGAGACCGAGTCAGAGTCGATCAGTGTTGATCAGGAGTTCACCGATACTGCTGATGACATTATTGTTAAATGAAATTACAGAGCAGATCGACTGCATGATTACTTTACTTTATTAAATTGACTTTATTAAATTGATATGTCATTTAACGCTTTTGTTGATTATTTATTGCTTTAACTATATAGCACAGTTTACAGTACAGTTTGCATACTATACTGTAAACTGTGCCACTGGCAGAGTTCTTGTTTGACAGGTGGGGGCGACGTTTTTGAACTGATCAGGTCAAAAAAAAGAGTTTTGAACTGATCTGCTCAAAAGAGGTATAAAAAAACCGGGGTGACATTTTTGCTGTTTCCTAAAAATTTGGGGGTGGGGGCAGATGTATGGTGTGTGCCCCTACTGTTCAAGGGGGTCTTGTCCCTTTTGAACTGATCTGGTCAAAAAGAGTTTTGAACTGATCTGCTCAAAAAGAGATTAAGAAACTGGGTTGACTTTTTTGGTGTTTCTTCAAAATTGGGGGGGGCAGATGTATGGTGTGTCCTCCCCACTGTTAAAAGGGGTCTTGTCCCCATCGACCCCGGGATCGCCGCCCATTAACTGTGCTAAACTGGGTATCACTTTTTAGTCATCTGGGAATGAACTGGGAATGAACTGGGATGCCCGGCGGGATATCCCGTATGGGTCCCGTACGGAAACCGCGGACAAAAACCGGCGGGATCCCGCCGGGTATCCCGTACGGGTCCCGTATGGCAACCCGTATGGGACCCGTCTGGGTCCCGTGTGGGTGTGTTAGCTGGGCCGGGCTCGCCGCCCATGATGATAGGCGGCTCGGAAGTCACTCAGAACTGTAAATTACTTTGAGATTACATGTGTTTTCGATAACACACATGATATAAATTATGTCATTCGATAACACACATGATATATGTCATTCTCTACCTCCGTTCGAGACCTCGGTGTCATCATTGATCAGGAATTAACGTTTACTAAGCACCTTTCCTCCTTGTCTCGCTCCTGCTTTTACCATCTCCGTCAGCTTAATTAGGGTCGTTGCTCGCTCTCTCTCAACATCTGGTGCTTCTACTCTTATCCACGCCTTCGTTTGTTCTCGTCTAGACTACTGTTCTTCCCTTTACATTGGTCTTCCTCAAGTCCGGTTGTCCACTCTTGAGAGGGTCTTACGGTCTGCGGCTCGCCTTGTTGGTTCCATTCCTCGCTATGGTAGCGTATCCTCCTACATGTATCATACTCTACACTGGCTCCCTCTTCGGCAGCGTGTCCTGTTTCGGCTCTGCTCTCTTGTCTGGCAAAGCGTCTTGGGCACAGCTCCTCGCTACTTATGCTCCGTCTTTACTCTCTCTTCCTCCTTTACGGGTCGCTCAGCTCATCGTTCCTCTACTCGGGGTGACTTTCTGGTTCCATTTGCCCGCACTGCTAAAATGCAGCGTCGAGCATTTTCTGTTGTTGGTCCAACAGTGTGGAATGACTTGCCATCTTTCCTTCGCCTATCTCCTCGTACACCCTCGTCTTCCTTCTACACCCTATTGAAGACTTTTCTCTATGATCAGGCCTGGCTCGGGAGCGCCTCTGAGTAGAACTCTTGAAGAGGCGCTATATAAATTTTATGATTGATTGATTGATTGATTGATTGGTTGATATAAATTAAATATATTATCGGAAATCAACCCCACCCCGTTTTTATCTAAGAACGTCAACCGCCCCCCCCCCCGCACTTGTGGAAACCATGGAATATCGTTTCCCCCCGCCATTGGTAGACGCCATAGTTTGCTATAGCCTACCTAACCATAATTTCCATACTCAGGGCCTATGAGAGGGTTGCAGGGACTTGCAGCTGGTTCATTAGCACTGTAAGACCTTCTAGACTCTAGAGCTAAACTTTACAGTCGAAACAAGAAACGAGGTCCATGGAGTTTTATCCTTATTGAAATCTTTCGTCTGCGTGTTAATGTCAGCTTGTGATAGAAAATAATTAGCTCGCATAGGCCTAGTTAACTGCAGTAAGGTCATTCAAACCAGAGATGCCACATTGGATGTCGAAGTAGGAAAACGTTGAAACACTCCTCTAAGCTTCGACAAAACTCCGAAGCAACGGGGAATGCACGTGGAATTAAATCCAGCTTGTTGCATCAAACCTTAACACGGAAATAAAACTCCCTCGTGGACGTGGTGGAGTTAGTCGCAAGAGGGCATGGCTGTTTGGTGACACACATGTGCACCCAACTGCCAACTTGGCGAAAATGAATGACACAAATGATCCGCCCGAAGAGGCCTACTGCAAGAAGTCTGTGTTTATATCTTGTAGATAATGTAGCCTAACAGTAGGATTAACTAAAACTCGGGAAAAAATCAAGACTTTCTTTGAGTATGGAGTTGATTGGGCTGGAATTTCTGAATAATTAGTTGAAGCCTATATATATATATATATATATATATATATATATATATATATATATATATATATATATATATATATATATATATATATATATATATATATATATATATATATGCATATTCCAAGCGAAAATTTTATAACTTTACCGGAATGTTTTGACACATTGCGAGTCAATGTTAACTAATATTACCCGACCAAAGTCGTTGTGTCTATCTGAGGCCATCAATCAAAAGGGTCGTGAATTAGTGCAAGTAGAGTAAATTGGAGCGCGAGAGCCATAGCCCAGTGGTTAGCGTGCTGGACTGTCAACCCAGAAGTCGGGGATTCAAACCCCACCAGGGCAGAAATTTGTTTCACGGTCGTTGGGAAGATTAGTATTAGTATGGTGTAAGTATAATTTTGATGTTGGCTAAAGAGCTCTAATATTTAATATACGAAGAACAGGTCGGGGATTCAAACCCCACTAGGGCCGAAATTTATTTCAGGATTTCAGTCCATCCGCGTCCCCTAGCCAAAATCAGCCATAATGAGTACGCTGGCCGTACACGGTCGTTATGGCTGCCTCTCAGGGCTATTTTGAGGGACTCCTTCTCCGCCTCCTACTCCGCCTCTTCCTCGCTAAAAGCACGTATTCATACGCCTCGAGTAAGAGGCCATCAATCATCAATGAAATCTCCGTAAAATAACTGCTTGAGCAAAATATTTCCATGACATGATCATTTGCATAATAATAATCGATGCCCACGACTTCTAAATTGGGCACCAGAGGGATGGATGTATACAGGAATGGAAACTCGTGAAAATAATTGCAAATCTGTCATGGTGCTTGGTGCTTCAGCTTCTAACACGACGTTTAACAGGGCGTTACCTTTCCTGTATATGGTATGGTTGGTCCTTGGGCTAAACCATAATAATTCGTCGATTTTTCTCCATAAATATTGCACGATTTTCTTTGAAACTGTAATACATTTGTATGTACAGACGGCGTGATACTTCCTAATCGCCAGAGGCGCTGCAGCACACAGGCGCTCATAATAGTCACACGACTTTTAATAAGGACTGTGTATCATTGGCCCTTGGGGACATATTAAATTAGGGTCCTGATGCAGGCCTAAGGACGTCGCAATAAATCACGAAAACGAAAATACTTTACTGTCAAAATAAGAGCAACAGTCTGATAGCAAACACTCGGGGGGGGGGGCTATTGAGCAGGACTTGTACCCTTTTGGGTATCCCATTGTGTAGCCCACCATGAAATAAATTTAATTTACTTAAGTACATATTTATGTATGCTATTGCTACATATTATAGTAGAATCAGTTGATACCCTTGTATTGTCTTTCTTTCTTCTGTTTTTCACTTACTTGGACGGTCCATAGGCGTAATTGGTGGGGGTACGAGGGGTACCCATACCCCCATTTTTTGGACTGAGGTACCGTACCCCCACTTTTTGAACAATGCCAAACAATATTTTATTATTTTCCCTTCCCAGAGATCACAGTTTCAGCCTTGCTTCGTGTATGTAAGAAATTGGTACCCCCCAGTTTTTAGACCAAAGTTACCCCTCTGCAAGTTGGACCAGTAAAATTATATGTTATGTTATGTTACAAAACAAGGAACGCAAACATGCAAGCAATTATTCATTTTTACTCGTCTTTGTATCTGCTTGCATGACGTCTGAATGCGTGTCTCGCAAGTTAACTATTCTGAATAAGCCAGTTCACCATTATCAATGCGCATGCGCAGCCATTTGGCTTTCACTTCCGGCCGTTCACACACAAACTGAAGCATGCCGTTGCCGTCGGCTTGCCGATGATCTGTTTGACACAGATATTAAAAAATATTTGACTGATTAGCTGTTCATAGTGTAACAATAAAATGCGCTTGTGTGCGATTGTTAATTGCGGGTTCTAAGCACAGTTTAAAGTCCAGAATAAACAAAAATTAAGTCCAATTGCAAAACTGTCCAGACCACGTGACCTTTATTTGCACGCAGCCACATGGTCTGACTATAAACACCACAACACCCTCAAGTATCTAGTTTCCATTGCTCCAAATGGTCATATCTGATTTTGTGACCTCTTTGTTTTATATATTTCTTTAAATCCTCCACCTTCCATCGATTGAAGTCATTCAACCATAGACATCTATTATTACAACGATTCTAAGCGATCCGCCATGTTTTACTTTGTGTGTGAACGTCGTTCCCGTCATGCCTTGCGCGAGAAATAAAGGTGAACTAGCTTATTAGCGTAGGGGCCTATACGTTTCCCCCTCAGGCACCGTCACATTTTTATAGCCTCTTGTTACTATTACAACTGACCTGGTTAGTTAAATTGGTTAGAGAGCACGTCCCATGCTCCTCCGTGCGGATGCATGACGGTTCGCATACTGATGGAGGTTTATTTCAGATATTAAAATCTCGGGTAACACAATCCGTACGTGGGGACCTTAATTTAAACCGCGTGGCGCCTATTCAAACGGGCAGCGGTGGTGAAGTATTCAAGTATCTCTCCCGATCAATCAATGGCGGCAATCTTGTTTGACAGGTGGAGGGACACTTTTGAACTGATCTGGTCAAACAAGAGGTGAATTTTTTTCACGGTTGACCTTTTATGGTGTTTCCTCAAAATTGGGGGGACTGTATAGCGTGTCCCCCACTGTTAAAGTACGTGGGGTCTTGTCCCCCTCGACCACCGGGAACGCCGCCTCTGCGATCAATTCAATTAAAAATGGGTAGGGTCGAGGCCATACGATCGCTATAAAAAAGCATGTGCACGTTTACATTTACCAAGTGCGTGCTATAATACTATACCATGCATGCATCAGAACATTTCAGCAGCGCCATCTGGGGAATCGATTACTATAATATATATTTTATATATGATTGAATCCGATATCGAGATATTAATCAATAATAACCAGATGGGGCTTATACACGGTGAGTGGAAAAAACGATCACCTAGAAAACTTCATAAGAAACTTGAACTCAAAATTAACAATTAAATTTTAATCGGATTTAGAAAACAGCCGATTCAACTATAAGCCCAGGCCGTTAGGCAAACTGGCAACCGCCCAGGGCCGCCGATTTTTAGGGGCCGCCAATTTTCAAGTTTTTAAGAATAAATATAAAAAAAATTCTGGAAATTCATAAATGAAACAATGTTGAATTATTTTTAAAATTATTATTCGCTAGATGGAAAGTACACTATAGTGTTGGTTTATAGTGTTTGTGAGGCGAATGACTAAAAAAAGGTCAGCAACTTTTTTTGTAAGATGAAATTCCAATAAAGATGGACGAAATTACCATGACGAAAATCTAAAAACTTTGGAGGGTTTGCTCAGGGCCGCCGGTTTGCCTAGGGCCGCCGGTTTGCCGGTTTGCCTAGGGCCGCCAACTTTCTTGAGCCGGGCCTGACTAGGCCTATTATGGTTGACGCATTTAAGCCATAACTTGAGCTCAAAATGCTCTCCATTGGCTTGCACGCGGACAATAAGGCGCGTCCGCCATCGACCTATAATTGAAGCGCTAATCAGCAGGCACGTAACTAGGATTTTTCGTTTGGGGGGGCTTAAACCTTGAACATGGCAAAATTTACACAGTGTTCATACGAATTTTAGCCGTAAGCATACAACGGCTTGACTTGTTTGGGGGGGGCTTCAACTTCGTTTGGGGGGCTTAAGCCCCCCAAGCCCAACGCTAGTTACGTCCCTGCTAATCAGCGTTGACCATTTCATACGACGCGTGCCTGATACGTTGACCTAGCTCAACGACATTCAGAATTTTTGTTCTCTGGACTTTACTTCTTATTGTCAAGATTATGATCCATTTGAATTTCTATGCATTTATGAATATTTCATCGTTACATAAAATAATAATATTCATAGGAGGTCGCTTTTCCCCACTCACGCTGTAGGCCTATATAGGCCTATACGAACAGCATCGTGGCCTGCAGTTCAAGGTTGTGCTCTGCTAGCATGCTTAGAGAATAAAACGACGATTAGGCCTACAACAACGATTATGTGGACGACATTCACTACAACGCTGATGACGACTGATGATTATGAGGCGAAGGTCATGTCAAGGTCGTATAGGCATATATATATATATATATATATATATATATATATATATATATATATATATATATATATATATATATATATATATCTATTTCTAACCTTTCTTTTCTCTCTAAAACTCTTGAGAGACTTGTCTCGCTTCAACTTCTGCCCTATCTTGAACAGTCTGGACTCCTCCCTTCTAGTCAATCAGGGTTTAGAGGTCACCATTCTACGGAAACTGCCCTCCTCTCCCTTCTCTCGGACATTTATACTGCCATTGACAGGTCTCATTTGACGCTTCTAGCGCTCTTTGATGTTTCCTCGGCCTTCGACATGGTTGACCATGAAATCCTACTTCGACGTCTTGAACTATCTTGTGGTCTCAGTGGTCTCCCTCTTCTTTGGTTCAAATCTTACCTCTCTGACCGTACTCAGAGGATTGTCCTTGGTGACTCCAGAACTGCCTGGGTTAGAGTTGAGTATGGTGTCCCACAGGGTTCTGTCCTTGGCCCCATTCTGTACTTACTCTACACAGCTGACATACCTTCTATATTTACTAAACACTTTACCTCTGGTCACCTTTATGCAGATGACGTTCAGATCTTTGTCCAAGGCCCATCCTCTCAGCAGATCTCCCTTGTTGGATCCATTCATTCCCTCTCACATGATCTCCACTCTTGGATGTCATCAAATCGACTTAACCTTAACTCTTCTAAGACCCAACTGATCTGGTTTGGCACTAAACAGCAACTTTCTAAACTTGATATCCCACTTCTGTCGTCAATATACCCTGCTTTTTCATTTTCATCCAGTGTTCGGGATTTGGGTGTCACCCTTGATAGTACCCTCTCGTTTTCTGAACACCTCTCCCACCTGACACGTTCCTGTTTCTATCATCTGAGGCGTTTGAGGGCTGTAAGAAGATCAGTTTCTCCTTCAGTGTTCACTACTATGGTCCATGCCTTCATTTGCTGCCGCATTGACTACTGCAATTCATTGTTTGCTGGGCTCCCTAAAGCGCGCCTTTCATCTCTGCAGTCTGTTCTGAATGCGGCTGCCAGGCTCATTGCCCGTTTTCCTCGCTTCTCTCACATAACTACCTTTATGACTGATGTACTTCACTGGCTTCCTGTTGCTTCCCGCATCCAATACAAGGTTCTTCTCCTGGTCTCTAGGACTCAACTGGGAAAAGCTCCTAAATACCTCTGTGACCTAATGCGCAAACCTCTATCTGCTCTGTCTTCCCGCCCTCTTCGGTCTGCTGACCGCTTTGATCTGCTTGTCCCTCGCGCAAGGACTTCGATGGCTCAGCATCGTGCTTTTGCCATCCTTGGCCCTTCCCTTTGGAATGACCTGCCCCCCTCTCTCCGTAGCAAGATATTGCTTGGGATCTCGCCTTCTTCTCTCCGCTGCCTAAAGACCTTTCTTTTCCCTCGGGGCTGACACGCTGGGAGCGCCTCTGAATAGTCTATGCTGTGAGAGGCGCTTTACAAATAATCATATAAGATAAGATAAGATAAGATAAGATATATTTGATGCAATAAACACATTGATTGATTGATTGATACGTAGGTTGTGCAATCCATAGTTCGAGAATTCGCATTTTACGAATTTTAAGAATTTTTAAAATTCACGAATTTTAACGAATTTTAAAACTGCAGTTTTAAAATTCGTTAAAATTCGTGAATAATAAAATAATATAATTCTTTGCCATGGCAACGAATTTTATTATTTTTTTACTTTTAAACTTTTTTAGCGAGTAAATGTCAGTGCCATATATAGGCAATCAATCAATCAGCCGTAAAAGATAGCTGACTAGCAGCACAATAGTCCTGATATTCAGTTACTGTTCTACTTGGAGTCTTGAACTTCGATTTCAATCCTAGTTGGGGTGTGTGACTGTGTCAGTCAGCAGAAAACCACCAGTGCCTCAGGTCCCCAGCTCCAGTTAGACTAACGACAATCAAACATTGTTAAAAAGGGTTGGCAACGTTCACCGAGCTGTAGGCCTATCTTGTACTTCATCGTCCTCGGATTCTGAGTCAGGAACAGCCCACTGCTCTCACTCGACTCTAATTTCTGTATTTTCGCCATGCAAATGCTCTCGAATTCGGGCAGAACAACCAACAAATTCCTTGTCACAAAAACAACACTGTATTTTTGGATTACCCTTTAATTCTCCTCCAAAATTACTAGTTACTATCCTTCCACTCAGGTTCATGTTCTTTCATTTTTAAGAAATTAGATTTTGACTAAATGAACTCGTTACGTAATAAACTTTTATATTGAATTTTACATTAAATTCTAAGCAAAAGCTTAACACAACAAATCATGACGTCATCACATTTGTTGTTGTTGCTTTCGCTCTTTTTTTGCAAAACGCAACTGTCAATGTAAAAAAGGCCCAACAATGGCCCAACGAATTTTTACGAATTTTTACGAATTTTAAAATAGACCAAAAATTCGCGAATTTTTACGAATTTTAAAACCGAAAGTCACGAATTCTCGAACTATGGTGCAATCTATAGCAAGAAAATCTATGTATCTGAATAATTGCTTAGTGCCGTTTAGGATTCGTGTAAATTCCAAGATGAAGCAAACGTTGACGTTAACAGTCAGTCACCATTGTTTTCGCAATTCATTAATTTATTAAATGATTAATTTAATTTTTTATTTATATGTTTTGTTTTATACTTTTTATTTGTTTGTTTACTTTCAGCCATCACCGGGGCAACAGTCTGTCGTCTTAAGCAACTGTGCGTTAAGAAACTGTTTCGAGATGTCTTCATCTGACGGTTCAGCACTCTCATCTAAATGACTTAGAGTTCAGAACAATTCTGGACGATTTGTGTAGCGCCTTCAGTGTGCGTCATGTTATAGTTCAGACTATTGCGCGTACTGAAGAGACATTTCCCACACATTTCCGCCACTGAAGATACATTTCCCACACATTTCCGCCACTGAAAACACATTTCCTACATATTTCCGCCATTTAAGGTACATTTACCGCCAACATTTCACCTCTGCCATAGTTCTTTCCCTTCCCACTCCTGCTAGCCATAGAGATGCAATTCCTTATCTTGACTTCTATATCGCCGAGTTATCGTCAGTGTTGTCTTTAAGAGGCATCCATCCAGCCAGGGTGAGATTTGTACGGGTAGGTGGGGAACACCCCACCCGTAAACCATCTGCATATCGCACCGTAACTTCTAAAGCGCCACTTTCACCGCGTCGTCGATACACTCCCAGATGGTCTGGCTGTCCGATGAAGCAGCTGACGCACGGCGGACCGGAAGTTGCTGCTGTAATAGCAGTAGATGAAGGGATTGACACAGCTGTTGGCGGCGCCAAGCCACTGGGCGATGGGGGACAGGTACTTCCGGACAAGCGCCCTCTCGTGTCGCGTCATGGGCGGCCCGAAGAGGTTCCTCAGAACGATCACGTAGAGTGGAAGCCAGGACAGCGCAAACAGAACAACCACTACAACGAGCATCTTGAGGACCTTGGTCTTGGTACGGAGGATGTTGCGTTTGGTCCGCGGACCGAGGAGACCGCGGACCCGACGGCGCCAGACGCGGACCCCGATCAGGAGACAGAAGACGGCGATGAAGGACAGCGGGATGAAGTAGCAGGTGAGGAAGACGACGGCGACCGTGAAGGCCTTGGCCGTCCAGGGGTCGCTCCAGTCGGCGTGGCAAGTGACGTAGTCGTAACCGGAGACGAGGAATGTCTTCTCGTCGTAGATTAGAATCCAGGGAATGAAGGCGAGTGATGGAATGAGCCAGATGAAGAGAATGACGATGGCAGCACAACGAGATGTCATCTTCGACGACTTGTGCGAAAATATCGCCAGGTATCTGCGAACGAAACGAAAGGCAAGTTAGGTCACGGCCGATTTAAGTTAGGTCACGGTCGGGTTACAGTTAGGTCACGGTCGGGTTAAAGTTAGGTAACGGTCGGGTTACAGTTAGGTCACGGTCGGGTTAAGGTTAGGTCACGGTCGGTTTAAGTGAGGTCACGGTCGGGTTAAAGTTAGGTCACGGCCGGGTTAAAGTCAAGTCACGGTCGGGTTAAAGCTAGGTCACGGTTGAGTCAAAGTTAGGTCACGGCCGGGTTAAAGTTGGGTCACGGTCGGTTTAAGTTAGGTCACGGTCGGGTTAAAGTTAGGTCACGGTCGGGTTAAAGTTAGGTCACGGTCGGTTTAAGTGAGGTCACGGTCGGGCTAAAGTTAGGTCACGGTCGGGCTATAGTTAGGTGACGGTAGGGTTAAAGCTAAGTCACGGTCGGCTTAAGTTAGATCACGGCCGGATTAAAGGCCTAAGGTAGATCACGGTCGGTTTAAGTTAGGTCACGGTCGGGTTAAAGTTAGGTCACGGTCGGGTTAGAGCTAGGTCACGGTTGGGTTACAGTTAGGTCACGGTCGGGTTAAAGTTAGGTCATGGTCGGATTAAAGCTAGGTCACGGTTGGGTTAAAGTTAGGTCACGGTCGGGTTATAGTTAGGTCATGGTCGGGTTATAGTTAGGTCATGGTCGGGTTAATGCTAGGTCACGGTCGGGTTAAAGTTCGGCCTCGGTCTGGTTAAAGGTAGATCACGGTTGGGTTAAAGTTACATCAATGTCGGGTTAAAACTAGGTCACGGTCGGGTTAAAGTTAGGTCACGGTCCGTTTAAAGTTAGGTCACGGTCGGGTCAATCTGGGTAACGAGCTCAAGCAGTGTAGCGTGAGTTACAATGTAATGCAAGGTAAAGTAAAGTAAGATTACTCAAGCCATGCAGAGTAGGATAAAGCAAAAATAAATGGTAAGGTGATGCAGGGTATCTAAATTAAGGTAAGAAAGGTGACTTCAGGTGAAGAACTCAAGCAAATGCAGAGTAAGGTAAAAAGATGTTGATGGTAAGTTAAGGTAAGGTTAGTTAATATAATGTAAAGAAAGGTAAGGTCATGTTTTGTGTTTTATACAGGTTAAGGGACCAAGCAATGTAAAGTAAGGTAAAGAAAGGCAAGGAAATGACAATTAGAAGGTACTGTAAAGTGAGGTATCACTGGGTAAGGTAAGGTTATGTTACATAAGCCAGGATAAGGTGAACTTACCCTTTGTAAGCCAGAGAGACACAGAGACAGAGAGAGTGTGAGTGAGTGAGTCAGTAAGAGATAAGCAACATGAGACAAATACTGAGAAAGACATACACAGCCAGACACGAAGGTAGACAGAGAGACAGGCAGATAGATACATAGACAGACAGACAGACAGACAGACAGACAGACATACAGACGGGCAGACACACAGACACATAGATATACATATAGATACAGAGACAGACAGCAAAGAGTAAACGGACAGTATCAGAGAGGAGTTGAGGAAGATAAAGAGACTGACAGACAGACAGGCAGAAACACAGACAGACACATATCTGCTCTGAACAAGCAGAAACACAATCTAAAGTTAAAAAAAGTAAAAAAAATCTCCGTATGCACAAAATACGGCAATAAATGTCACTTGCAGTCTATCTGATAAACACATCGAAGATTTAATACCAGCACTTGGCAGACAGACCGATAGATAGATAGACAGACAGACAGGGAGACAGACATACACACACGGGTACACACAGAAACACACAGACTGACACACAGACATACATACAGACAGACACAGGTAGGCAGACTTACACACACGGGTACACACAGACACACACAGACTGACACACAGACATACATACAGACATCATCATCATCATCATCATCATCATCATCATCAACATCATCATCATCATCATTCAGGACTGTCTACGGCGCCACTCAACCTGTGCTCAGCGGCGCCTCACAAGGAGCAGACACAGGTAGACACACAGACATAGGTAGACACACAGACAGACACACAGACACAAAGACAGACACACGGACACAAAGACAGACCGGCACACACACACAGACAGACAGACAGACAGACAGAGAAAATGAACAGACTGCTCATGATAGACAGTATCAGACAGGAACTGACACAGAGTAACAAACAGACAAGCAGGCAGACAGAGCTATCAAAAGCCCAATGTTTATTTACCTCAAACACCATTCTATCAGGACAGTTATAAAGCGCCTTTCGATAGCAACGACATGACGAACTCTAATGGCATCTGCGCCTGCCAACATTTATGTAGCACCATGACAACTTCAGCCACTGCAGGGTTATACCTTACCACTAAATTAAAAGGCGCTATATTAATTGTCTAGATGCATAGATACATTCATGCTTAATCTTAATCTAATCCATATATATATATATATATATATATATGCAGGCGTCGTGAGAGCGTGACTCATTTTCTTTTCTGAGTCTCGGGTTCAACACCTGCTGCAAAAATAGGACCGTTAACTGATCACAGGCTGCGTATAAGAGAAAGATTTTTTAAGCTCAGGACCACACGCCTCGTCTGAGGGGGGCACCTGCTGCTGAACAGGAGTCTAGCAGATAAGCAGTTACCTTACCTTACCTCGCCTTACCTTGCTTTGCCTTACCTTGTCCTGCCTTTGCTGGCCTTACCTTACCTTGCCTTGACTTACCTTGCCTTGTCTTTCCTTTCCTTATCTCACCTTGCCCTGCCTTGCTGGCCTTACCTTACCTTGCCTTGACTTACCTTGCCTTGTCTTTCCTTTCCTTACCTCACCTTGCCCTGCCTTGCTGGCCTTACCACACCTTGCCTTACCTTGTCTTGACTTATCTTGCTTATACCACACCATTTAGCTTACTATCAAGCCGTACCATGTGCTAGTTATTGGTATCTTCTTTCGTGCCAATGCACAAGAGAAAACCAAAACCCAGCCAACACTACATACCAAATAACAAACCAAACCTTAAATTACTCTACTTACCCGACTTTACATTTGATCATACTAGAAGTGGTATGTGTAAACTTGTAATCACATTTACCACATATATACAATACACAACACTAAATGCAACTTGCCATAACATATACCTTACACCTTAATTAACTTGCATCATCCTTCCCTACCTGAACTTACCTTATTGCTACACCATGTCATACCATACCTCAAGTGGATTGTATAAAAAGGTATATAGGAACTGCCATATCAATTACCCCATATATATACCATGTACCACTTACCATAACATATACCTTACCCTAGCTTAAATCACTTCATGCTACATTACCTGAACCTACATGACAATGCCTGACCATGCCATAGCCTACCTTACGTCTATGAATGGGAATCTTTTCTTGGGCTCCACATAAATATCTAGTTATACTTACAATTAAGAGTGGTATGTGATAAGAGTGGTATGTGATAAAAGTGGTATGTGGTGACATACCTTTCAACGGAGACAGCAGCCAGAGTGTTGACGGAGGCACTGACAGAGACACCCTGGAGGTAAGGTGCCGCTTTACAGATCATACCACCATACCACCACTCTGCAACACAACGACATACCCCAGAATCAATTACCATACCAAGAGCCATACCAAGAATCACTTACCATACCAAGAACCAAGAACCATACCAAGAATCACCATACCAAGAATAAATTACCATACCAAGAACCATACCAAGAATCAAATACCATACCAAGAATCAATTGCCATACCAAGAACCAAGAACCATACCAAGAATCACTTACCATACCAAGAATTACTTACCATACCAAGAATCATTTACCATACCAAGAATCACCATACCAAGAATCAATTACCATACCAAGAACCATACCAAGAATCAAATACCATACCAAAATTCAATTACCATACCAAGAATAAATTACCATACCATGAGCCAATTACCATACCAAGAACCAAGAACCATAACAAGAATCAGTTACCATATCAAGAACCATACACAATACCATGCTACAATGTGCAATACTATGCACTGCAATAGAATGCAGTAGGTTTAGGTTAGATGATATTTGGTAGATTGGATTGGAGTGCAGGGCCGGATTAACCAGTACGCTCAATATAAGTAAGTAAGTAAGTAAGTAAGTAGATATCCTTTATTCTACCAATTGCTAACCGCACTTTGGTCTACAAAAAGTACTCGGCAAGAGCAAGCTAACGGCCCTATTGGTTTTTAAAATTGTTCATCTGCAGAGTAACCAGAAAAGTCATTATGGAATTATACTAGAACTGCAGTAAATCATTCGATAAATGAAAAAGTTTTATGCCTTACGCTTCATACGCAGAGTGACCAAAGGAGTCATTGACTAGGCCTAATTATATCCAAGCAAGTCATTGACTGATTAAATTGGAACAAGAGTAAATCATTCTGATTATAAAAGTTTTACGTCTTAGGGTGTCGGCTGTTGGGATAAGTCTGTTATGCAATCGTGGTCGCAGTGAGCATGCAACTCGTCTGGCTGGAGGTAGCAGCCCGTGTAGGACGTGCGTCGACTCGCACAGAACCATCCGTTTGAGAAAGGCCTGGAGCCGGGCCCGTCCATATATGTTTTAGCATGGGCCCCCACTTACAGGGGCCCTCGACTGAAGTCGGTTTATATTATTATTAATATTCTATAATTGAAATACCAAAAGCGAACTGCACATTGGTGAACAAGTTCAGAGATAATATAAAATATAGAAGTAACAAGAAGATAATAAAATTTGAAAAACAGAGAGAGAGAGAGAGAGAGAGAGAGAGAGAGAGAGAGAGAGAGAGAGAGAGAGAGAGAGAGAGAGAGAGAGAGAGAGAGAGACAGACAGACAGACAGACAGACAGACAGACAGACAGAGACAGAGACAGAGACAGAGACAGACAGACAGACAGACAGAGACAGAGACAGAGACAGACAGAGAGAGAGTAAAAATGTTATGAGTAGAAAAATAATGCTAATTATACTACATCAAAAGCATCAAAGTAATGGAGATACTAAGACAAAACTAAATAATCTCAAAATAGAAACCAAATGGAAGCCCAGGATACACAAAAGAGAAGCCGTCAGGACAAACACAGAATTTATTACACCAAATAATTATTTGTTCACAAGAAAGAGCCGTTAGTTTGGTTTAATCAAGAATTTGCACTGAGCAAATTTGAACTGTGGGCCGGCACGTGCAACCAACTGCTGTGTACATGCGTTTCTTTTGACTCAACTTCTTTCAGTCAATTATATTATCTATGCTGACGTAACTTTTGTTTTCATTCCGACGCGATTTGTTTTCGAGCATAAACACAGCAGCGAGCTCATCGTGCAAGGCAGAGAGTGAGACAAGTTTCGTGCTGAAACTTATTAGGTGTTGTAGACAAGTTGTTGACGTCGCTAAGGCAGAGAATTCACGCTTACAATGAAGTTCGTTATATAGGCTATTCGAAGTTGTATTTTGGCAGACTAGGCCTAGAGTCTGACAAGATTCGAAAAATGTTTCCCTCAGGCTGCAGGCCATGACATAGGCCGCCTACACAAGAGATTTGCAGTCAGGCATATTCGCTGATAAAATGATTTTACTTGCTGATTTTGCAAAATGAAGAGGTTGTGCCACACCTGCTGCTTTAGCTATGCTACTATACAACGAGAACCTTCTGGAAACGCTCCCCAACGTTTCTATCGCTCTGCGACGTCTGCGTATGTTCATATCATTGATGATCTCTCAGGTGAACGCTGTTTCAGTAAGATGGGGCTTATTAAAAATAAACTGCGAACTTCTATGACCCAGAAAGGTCTTACTACATTGGAACTTCTTAGTATTGACAGTTGTGTGCCTAGGCTAACTTGAGTTCATTTGATGACATTATTACACAGTTTGTAGCTGCTAAAGTCGCAAATGTTTCTTAGCTGTTAACAATGAAGAGAACACATTCGAATTTTGATTATAATTTTACAGTAACTGTATGTTATTACACATATTGGAAACAACCTTAGCAAATCCCAAAATGCAAAGCGTTTAAGTTGTGTTGTATGCACTGACTACTAATTTGAGCAGCACGGCACACAGCATTGAATCTTCTTTACTACAAGTTGATTGTCTTGTCATTACGGCATCCTCTTCATTCCATGCTCAATACACGACAAGGGTCTCCTTGTGTATTTAGCATGCTCCCCCCCCCCCGAGTGGTTAATCCGGCGTGGGTTGGGTTGAAATTAAGTAGATTGGACTTGAGTAGAATAGATTATACTAAATTAGATTAGATTGGATCAGATACCTGTGTAGATATTGTCAAGCAGCGTAATTGGCAAGACGAAGATACAGACGAGAACGTCAGCGATTGCCAGGTTAGCCAGAAAGCAGTTGGTGACCGTTCGCAGCTTCACCTGCCTACAGATGACCACGATGACCATCGTATTGTTGACCACTCCCATAATGGCCACGACGACGTAGGCCGCGGCCAGCAGGGCGACCGCATAGACCGGTTGCTTCAGAGGCGACCACGGTTTGGAGACAGTGGTGCTCGAACCCTCCGTCTCGGTTGACTGCGTCTCGTTTTCATAGTTCACAACGCAGTCCGTCGTTGTTCCGATGGTCGTCAGTGATAGGTTTTGAAAGAGGAAGCCGATCATCCCTTCCCGGAAGTCGTCCTCCGCCCCCACTTCCCACGAGAAATCCATAGTTCTGGTTGCGCGATATTTGCCACCGTGCGTATAGTCCTTTCTGAAGGAAAGTCGCGAAGAGTTGTTGATGTGACCGAGTTTTAAATCGAGTCGTGAGTTTAGGCGCACTGCGTAGTTATTTCGTCTGATATCTAGATCGAATCACGACTTTTGGACACGCTGTGTAGCTGAATCTCCAGAGCTCACCATGGGTCGCGATTTTAGACACACTGCGTAAAATTTTTACTTCTCAATGCTGAAACTGGCCATGACAATACTTTCTCCAATTTTTGTCACACGCTGTATGTTTGTTTTCATTCCACGTCGACGAATTTCTGGTACGCGGCGTATTCATAGCAACACCTGATTTCAATCGGAGAACTTCGTTAGCATCGATAGAACTGAATGCTATTCGAATTTAAATTTGAGATTAATAATAATAATAATAATAATAATAATAATAATAATAATAATAATAATAATAATAATAATAATAATAATAATAATAATAATAATAATAATAATAATAATAATAATAATAATGATCTTTTTCTGTTATTAATTCAAACCGACAAACGCAGTAAGATTACATTGAGACATGACAGTACAATTATCGATATCTTAACTAAACACACGTTATGGCAGCCATGCAAGGCGTCCGCCCGAGGGGGTTGCGGGAATCGAACCGCGTACTGCTGCTCTCCTGGCCATGAGTGTTACCATTACTATATCCCCTTCCAATAGAATTTCAATACCAGTTAATACTACGCATAACATGTCATAACATACGATTAGATTTTGAATCTTTTTTTCAAATGAATCGAAGCCTCATTCTCATACATTATTTTGTCAATTTTGACTATAGGTACAACCTCAACTAAAACAGTGTGAAATCCTGATAGGTCTATACAATGAAGCATTGATAAAATAATATCCTTATAAAAAAACTCGCAAGTATTTGGTTTGACCAGAAAATTATTTATATTTTTTAAACGTCACGTTCTAGTCGAGGTCTTAAACCTTATAACAATAAAACAATAATTGTGGCAGAAGGTTTGTTGTTGAAAAATACTTTTAAAAAGTATTTTGGAAAAGTATTTTGAATTCTCCAAAATACTTTTCAAAACTATTTTGAAAATACGTTCACAAAATACTTTTCAAAAGTACTTTGAAAATACCGAATAAAATAGTATTCTATTTCTATTTTCTATTTTTCTATTTTTTCTATTTTTCAAAATAGGGGCCTATACTAGTGTGCCCATCGGTGACAATGCGGCACTGCCATAATATACCAAAGCATACACTGCATAACTATAACGGAAATCTGCATACGCAAAAAACATGGCGCTAAATAACGTTGAAACAAGAGCGCTTCGACGCGTTAAGATTTTAACTTCTTTATGTATTAATATGGACTGCGGTCTTTTCACTCTATTAATATGCAGCAAGTTTTTTCAATCGGTCCACGAGTTCCAGAGCTCGAGGCGACGTTGGCGCCTCTTGCGACGTTTCAGTGCTCTAGAGCAGGGGTTCTCAAACTTTATTTTTATTGTACCCCGGGTAAAAAAATGGAGTGTTGGCGTACCCCCAGCAAAGGTACCGTCTGATCAGAAACAACAGCCGAGTTCGAAGTGCCCTTGCAATTAGCGACGTAGGACCATGGCATATGTGTATTAAAATATAGCCTAATTTTAAGAATGATATCAAATCAACAAAAGATAAAATTAAATCACTATTACAAAGTGTTAATGTGAGCTGTGGGCCTGTTTCGACAAGCGCAGATTTACAATATCTGGTTTAATATGTCAATTTCAAACGCAAATCTGGTTCGAGTTCAAGCATTGTTCTATATTTGTTTTTGATCGCAAGCTTTGCTGAAAACCAGTTTCGCACAGATATTACGTGCTGAAGGGAATCAAAAATTTTAAAGCTCGATTCTAATGCTTGTGAGCTAGCTGCAGTAAACGACTTTAAACTTTTCTTACTTTGTAGCATTTCCATTTTTCTTCTTTTAAAAAATTCAAGTGGTTGACCATGAAGAAGTTGATGTTTTGTATTGAAATGTCGCTGAAGTAGAGAAGGTTTCATTGAATTATTTGACAGTTTTTCACTGCAGATGACGCATTGAGGTTTCGGTTCATTTTCATCACCACACCACGTAAATCCAAAGGATTATTAGCTCTCGTCATACCGTCTAATCTTACGCTGCGTAGGGCCTACCACTGCCGTCGTCCTCGCTAGGATCTACTCCGGCGTCTGGAGTGTCAATCTGGGTAGATTCAGTGCCAGTGTTTAATCTAGTCCCCCTCTTCTGGGAGGGGAAACAAGGTTTCTGGGGGAGCAAAGAATTGACACAAGACTTTTTTCATCCATCTTGGAAAAGTTTAAGACTTTGCCTAATTTCATCTTCCAAAAAAGTTGATGACCTTTTTTAGTCCTTCGCCCGATTTTTTACTTTTTCTACTCTCTCAAAAAGGTTCATGACCTTTTTTAGGAATTCATCTCTCTGGGGGGGGGGAATTTTCCTCCCCTGAAGGTCTCTACATTGTAATATTGCTGGCCTCTGGGGGAAACATTAATCCTGGGGGACATTCCCCCCCCCCCAAACGTCTAGATTAAACACTGATTCAGTGCTAAAGCTTGCATTGAGAGGTTCTAGCTTTCTTTTAAGCGGTTGTTTTTTCAACAATTTATCCATTGTTGGTTTTAACATAATAATGCCTCTATGCAGTATTGTTGTTACTTGCATAATAAATATTTGTTGTGAAAAAATAAATGACGCCGCTGTGTCTACAATAAAATATATCATAGACATAGAATAGCTAGGCCTAATCAAAGAAAGATGGGCGTTAACTCATAGAAAATTTAAACTTTTAAGAAAAGGAAGCGCATCGTGGACTAATAGCTAATCAAAGAAAATTTAAAGGAGAAGAAACGTATGGTGGACTTAGAATAGTGACTTCAATAGTCAATAGCTAATAAAAAAAACATGGGCATAAACTCATAGAA
>OY744603.1:79235868-79263368 GCA_963556255.1 Allolobophora icterica
CGAGTGTTCCAGGAGAAATGGGAGCTGGAGTATTTTTGTACACTTGTTTCAGAGACAATTCACTGTCTAATTTGCAATAATTGCATAGCTGTACCAAAAGAATACAACATCAGACGACACTATGAAACTCGCAGACAGTTATAGCAAGTACAGTGGGAAATTGCGAGAAGAAAAGCTGCGAGAATTAAAGAGCAAGCTACATAAGCAGCAGACGTTTTTCGTCAAACTGCATAACGAAAGCGAATCCGTTGTTAAAGCTAGCTACACGTTGTCTCAAATGATTGCTAGTCATTCCAAGTCTTTCACTGAAGGGGAATTCATCAAAGACTGTATTGTAAAAGCTGCTGAGATCGTATGTCCGGAGAAGGCTAAAGCTTTCAAAGATATTGCTTTGACAAGAAACACTGTTGCTAACAGAATTGAAGACATGGCGGAAAATCTACGAGAGCAACTGCAGAAAAGGGTAGCTCAGTTTGAACACTTCTCGCTGGCAATTGATGAATCAACAGATGCAACAGACCAGGCACAACTGGCTATATTTATACGAGCGGTTGATGCAAACTTACACATACATGAAGAGTTGTTGGAGCTGTGTTCAATGTCCGGAACAACCACAAGCGAGGATGTTTTTGCAAAGTTGGAAGAGATCTTTGCTAAGTACAACCTGCCTTTGGAAAGGCTTGTCTGTCTGGCAACAGATGGGGCTCCTACGATGCTGGGACGCAGAAACGGTGTTGGCGTTAAACTCCTTGCCAAAATACGACAGATTCAACCTAATTTTATCTTTGCACATTTTCAGTGCATCATTCACCAGCAATCTCTGTGCTCAAAGGTATAAAGTTAACACGTTCTGAAACTGGTGACAAAGACAGTCAATTTCATTCGCTCACGCGCATTAAACCATCGCCAGTTCAATGCATTACTTGAAGATGTAGGAAGTGAATTTGACAGCATACCATACTACACTGAAGTCAGATGGTTGTCTTGTCACAAAGTGCTGAAAAGATTCTATTTACTTCGAGAGGAAATAGTACTGTTTTTGGAGATGAAAGACCAAGACTCTGATGGTTTGAAGGGGGATATATTTGTTCAGGATCTGGCATTTGCAGTTGATGTGACTGGACATTTGCAGGATTTGAATCTGAAGCTGCAAGGAAGAGATAGAATTGTGACAACAATGTATGACAATGTAACCTCCTTTCAAGCCAAGCTACAACTGTGGATAGGCCAACTAAGAAAGGAGAGTCTCGTGCATTTTGACACATGTCGGGAACTGAGAAATGTGAAGCCGGAAATGGTTTTTTCAAGATACATTTCCCAGCTTCAATTACTAAGTGATGAATTCAACGAAAGATTTCGTGATTTCAGGCTTTATGAGCAAGACTTCTCGCTGTTTGTATCCCCTTATTTGTACAGTGTTGAAAATGCACCTGATCACATTCAACTGGAGCTCATAGAATTGCAGTCCGATTCCATAATGAAGACAAAATATGAAGAAGTTGGAGTGCCAGAGTTCTACAGGTATTTGCCACATCGATATGTAGAAATGCACAAATTTGCTTCCAAGATTCTTGCCATGTTTGCTAGTACATATATGTGTGAACAGCTATTTTCTCGCATGAAAGCTACAAAGACACCTCACCGATCAAGGCTCACTGATGGTCATCTATCATCTGTCATGAAAGTCGCTGTCGCTCATGGAATGAAACCGGATATAGAAGGACTTGTGGCACAAAAGAGATGTCAAACATCAGGACAGAAAAAATAGGAAACCTGTCTATTACTACATTTGTAGTGGCAGAAATATTGCAAACAAAGTGTTTATTAAAGACTTTTTAAGTTTAGTTTTAATTGGTTAACGATGTAACCTTTGCAACAGTTGAGATCTAAAATAATGGTACGTTTAAGGACAGTTCATAAATGGAGTATTTTCAGTTACCATTTACATTTCTGAAATGTTCATTTTTGCTATTCACTCTTATTATCGCTAGCATAGGCTATGAGTATATGTTGAATATCGAAAATATGTATACGACGGATTTGAAATTATAAATTACTGTAGTGCGGCCCTCGGACGACAGCGGGAATGCTCTATTGGCCCATCATTAGATTTGAGTTTGACATGCCTGTGCTACACGATGTCGCTGTATCGTTCACAGATCCATTGGTAGAGGAGGCTTCTAGTTCGTGGTCTTTGAGATCGAACGCACCTTCTCCCATCGAACAGAACGCTCATGCATGTACAAAGAGAATGGGACAGTGCACGGATATCTCATGGACTTCGAGGCCTATTAGAAAGAGCTAGTGATTCTGCTGCTAAAGCCAGACTATTAGCTGTGCAATCACCACACTCAGCAGACTGGCTTCATGTACTTCCCATAACAACAGCAGGGTTACGGATGTTAGGAGATGTATAATTAATTAAGAATAGCAGCCGGCAACCGGCTAGGCACTGCGTTATGTGAAAAACACACATGTAAATGTGGGACGATAGTAGAATCCAATGGACATCACGGATTCTCTTGGATCAAAGGAACTGGAAGGCAACAACGACATGCCATGATCAATGACGTAATTTGGCGGGCTTTCATCAGAGCCAAAATGCCGGCCATCAAAGAGCCCAATGACCTCTCCAGATCTGACGGCAAAGGAGTCACAATAACACCTTGGTCCAGAGGTCGTTGCTTGGTGTGGGATGTTACGGTGCCGGATACGTTCGCTACATCATATGAGCATTTAACATCCCAAAACGCAGGTGCCGCGGCCGAAAAAGCAGCCCATAACAAGGAAAGCAAATATGCTGCCATCTCAGTCACACCATTTCATCCATGTTGCAGTCGAAACCGCAGGAAGCTGGCACACCGAGTCACTGGACTTTGTTCAAGAACTGGGAGGCAAAATAGAAGCAGCGACATGTGACGAACGTGAGACCAGCCATCTGCTATACAGTGTTTATCAGTCGCCCTTCAGTTTGGAAACTCCCTATCTGTCTTAGGCACCTCGGATTGGAACGATAAGGAGACCGAGCACTTAAGGCTGAATGACGGTCTAGGAATATAGTGACCGCAAACAGTTAACATAATTCGTCTGCATATATGAGTTTATTGGTTGTATGAGGAATAAATTTGATTATAATAATACTAATAATAATAACGGATGAGGTGTAGCCGTTCCAGAAACATAACACTTTTAATTTCTAAGACCTTGGGGGAATGAAGTACCTCAGGGCAAAAAAATAATAATGATAATAATAATAATAATAATAATAATAATAATAATAATAATAATAATAATAATAATAATAATAATAATAATAATAATAATAATAATATGTAGCATAACAAGGCACCGAAGTTTAAAATTACGTTGGATTAGGTCAGACTAGACCAGACTGGATTAGATTAGAAAACAATGGATTAGATTAGAAAACAATGGCTTAGATTAGAAAACAATGGCTTAGATTAGAAAACAATGGATGAGATTAGAAAACAACAATGGCTTAGATTAGAAAACAATGGATGAGATTAGAAAACAGTCGATTAGATTAGGAAACAATTGGTTAGATTAGATCAGATCCATTAAGAACAGAGGTAGAACAGCACCATAGAGTCACTAAATTAGACGCCGCTATGTAACGACCAAGCATCAATCGATGGCGCTGAGCAATTGTGAGTAAAGGACTTGCTCAGGGTCTCTACACAGTAACCGTTTCAAGGAACGCGGTTCGAACCCGTACTCTCCACACTGAAAGGCGAGAAATCTAACCAATCCTCTACCGTGTCCCACTGTATACGACTCTAGACTAGACTACAGTTCAGACATGATTAGATTAGATTAGAAACTGCTGTGAGTTAAATACATATAAAATAAGAACAGCGCTAGATGTCAACCTGCAAACCATAGTTCGAGAATTCTCATTTTACGAATTTTAAGAATTTAAAAAATTCACGAATTTAAACGAATTTTAAAGCTGCGGTTTTAAAATTCGTTAAAATTCGTGAAATAATAAAATAATAGAATTATTTCCATGGCAACTAATTTTATTATTTGCTTACTTTCTACTTCTTAAGCAAGTAAAATGTCGATGTCATAGGCAATCAATCAATCAGCCGTAAAAGATAGCTAACTAGCAACACAATAGTACTGATTATTCAGTTACTGTTCTAGGCCTACTTGGAGTCTTGAACTTCGATTTCTATCATAGTTGGGGGTGTGTGCCTGTGAGTGTCAGTCAGCAGAACCAAAACCACCAGTGCCCCAGCTCAAATGGTGACCAGTCAGCCACTAACACAGCTTGCAACCAAACATGGTTAAAAAGGGTTTGCAGCGTTCACCGAGCTGTGTCTTCTACTTCATCGTCTTCTGATTCTGAGTCAGGAACAGCTCACTGCTCCCACTCGACTCTGGTTTCTATATTTTCGCGATGCAAATGCTCCCGAATTCGGGCAGAACAACCAACAAATTCCTTGTCACAAAAACTACACTGTATTTTTGGATAACCCTTTCCTTCTCCTCCAAAATTACTACATACTTCGACTCTAGTCCATGTTCTTTCATCTTTAAGAAATTAGATTCTAACTAAATTAACTCGTTACGTAATAAACTTTTATCTTGAAATTTACATTAAATTCTAAGCAGAACCTTAACACAACAAATCATGATGTCATCATATTTGTTGTTGTTGCTTACACTGTTTTTGAAAAACGCCTCTGTCAATGTAAAAAAAGGCCAAACGATGGCCCAACGAACTTTTACGAATTTTAACAAAATTTAAAATAGACCAAAAATTCGCGAATTTTTACGAATTTTTAAACCGAAAGTCGCGAATTCTCGAACTGCAAACAGATCCAAAAAGAGCAGTGAGTAATCTAGACGTCTTTGGGGGAATGTCCCCCCAGGATTTATGTTTCCCCCAGAGGCCAGCAATATCGCAATGTAGAGACCTTTAGGGGAGGAAAATTCCCCCCCACGATACATGTTGATACATGGTTCCCCCCCCCCAGAGAGATTAATTCCTAAAAAAAGAGAGAGTAATTGCTGTAGAAAAAGTGAAAAAATAGGACGAAGGACTAAAAACCAAAAAATGGTCAATTTTTTAAAGATGAAATTAGGAAAAGTCATCAACTTTTTCAAGATGGAAGAAAAAAATCTTGTGTAAATTGTTTGCTCCCCAGAAACCTTGTTTCCCATCCCAGAAGAGGGGGACTAGTAGATTAAACACTGCAAAAAGAGTTACCTCGAGCCAAGCTTTTGTCTTCGTTAAGACATTTCGAAGCCCGTCACACGGTACGTCACGAGTAGCCTACTCGCACAAATATCGTAACGCGAACGTTCTAGGAATACGATGCAGAGATCATCGTGAAGAGCAGACGACTGTAAATTTCCCGCCTAATGAAGAACTCAACGGTAGGGCCTATAATAAAAAAGTCGAAATATCGAGTCACCTCCTTTCCTTTAAAAAATGTAGAAACAGTGCCGCGTGACAGCCACGGAAAGCAAAACAGGTCGGAGACCTATACGGAGTTATCTCATGGTCCCGCGCGCGCCGGCTGGAAAATCTCCAATGACGGAGAGATGGAATATACTGTGCGGATATGCCAAAGCCACATTGACGTTTATACTCTCGACGCCGCGCTGCCTTACGTCGATCTGGCGGCGTCGACAGTATGCCATGTTGTCTCTTGCGACTGCGTGGTTTTAGAGCTTGATTTTGAACATGCTTATCTGGGAGTTTAAGTGATTCCAAAAAGGGTTTACGCAAAGGTGGTTACATTTTGGAGTGTGGTGAAGTAGTCTTGGTGCAGAGGGAAGGTCGTAGGATCATGGAAAAACGAGCTTCTTCAAGTGTTCGTCATGGAGGCCTGATTCAAAATGGACGCCCGTTGAATGCTGTACCCTAGAAACATGGTGGTGTCCACTTAGATTAAAAGATATAAATAATGATAAAACGCATTTTTTTAAAAGTAGATAGGGAATGTTAGGATTGGTTCTAAGTGGATTTTGGAGTTTACGTCCTTAGGCTACACTGTGAGCTGTATTAGATAATGAATGCACAGCTGTAAAAGCTAATACTGGGCATTGAAAGATGGCTTCTCGATTTAAAAATGAACTTGAAGGTATCAGTACGAGGCAACGTAGAACATGATTGATATAGGCTAGCGCACTCAAGGACATGGAGTAACAGTTGGGACATCCTGGGCTAAGAGCAGGGAAGGCGCACGCTGAAAGTTCTCCGGGTTATTCAATGTAAAAATTAACTTCTGATTGGAAAACTGAATTACCTTTAATTCTGACAGGTCCCATTGTTGAACAATATACATATGCAATTATGCATGCATATATATACATACATATATATATACATATACATATACATATATATATATATACATATATATACATATACATATGTGTGTGTGTGTGTGTGTGTGTGTGTGTGTGTGTGTGTGTGTGTGTGTGTGTGTGTGTGTGTGTGTGTGTGTGCATAGGCGTAACTTTGGTCTAAAAAGTGGGGGTACCAAATTCTTACAACCACGAAACAAGGCTGAGACTGCGATCTCTGGGAAGGCACAATAACAAAATATTCATTGAAATTGTTCAAAAAGTGGGGGTACGGTACCCCAGTCCAAAAAGTGGGGGGTACGGGTGCCCCTCGTATCCCCCACAAATTACGCCTGTGTGTGTGTGCGTGCGTGCGTTCGTGCGTGCGTGCGTTCGTGCGTGCGTGCGTGCGTGTGTGTGTGTGGATCAATAAAAGAATTGATTGAAAAGATTTGATTGATTGATGCATAATAATAATAATAATATTTATTCTTTAATTAAGCGCCTGCAAACGCACCGCGCTGTACATGTACATGTTATGCGATAAATCTTAACTACTAACAGAACAGACAGCCTGCAATACACGGCGCAAATTGCAGCCTACAAAGCATGTCCGCCTATGGGACTCGATCTCTGTACCTCTCGCACTCTACGCCAGATGTTATCCAATGCGCTATCGGATATGTATGCATGCATATATGTATGCATGTATGTATGTATGTATGTATCTATCTATCATCTATCTATCTATCTATCCATGTGTGTGTCTGTATATCTGAACACTAAAGTTCCGTTCTAGCGATCCTTCAAAAACCGCCTTCCAATGAGTTATGTTTACCGTTTACGATCCAAGCAGACAGCCTTTGCTGTTGTCTGACGTCACCCCGAGAGCGTAACGACAGAAGGGAAACCGTTATCTTACGTTACTCAGTGTAAATTAGTCGTTTATCGCTTCCTCTCAGAGCATGACAAGATGCAGACGTTAGAGTGTGATGTGTAGGGTTCGATTGTCTCTATTCGTCCCTCCCACACCCCGCACCCACTCAGGATCAACATCCATGTCTGGCAGCAGCATACAACACAATGTGGCGAGCAGGCTTATACTGACGAAAACTCCCGAATCTCTGTACCAGTTTTCATAGGAACAAACAAGGTCATGACCTAGGGGAGGTACATTCGAAACTGCGGCGAAAACTAATAAATTAAAAATTCAATAAGCCTATTGAACATTAAATTTAATTTATAACTGCGAGCGATACGACAATAAACAATTAGAATCATGATGATATTAAGCTACTTTAATGACAATATACATGTTTAAACATTTTAAAGTTGTTTTGTTCTCACTGGTGTCTTCAAAATTGCCTGGTGTTTTCTGAGACAAAAATTAAACAGTTCAACCTTTGGAGCATAACCTAAATATTAAGGGTGACAAAAAACTTGGCAGTCCCTCACACATTAAACTAGACATGTGCCAAAACATAGGTAGGCTATATCGCTGGCCAATGCCTTTATGCGTCGATTAACTGGACAATTGTGGAACATGTATCAAGCGTTTAGCGACATCTTGTGGGTGCTTTGGCCGTTAACAAGGACATACCCAACCTCGTCATATGCCACATTATTTAATATAATTTTATTATTCCGTTAGGCTATATGCGTAGACTAAGTGTCAACTTCATGTTACAAATTCCTCTGAGAGAGCACTTGCACATATATATATATATATATATATATATATATATATATATATATATATATATATATATATACAGGGCTGTATTGGTGAAATTAGAGGTGAGTACACGCTACCGGTTAGTTTTCCGAAACAAATCAGAGGTGAGTATACGCTACACTATTTTGTGAGTATACGCTGTGGTATTTTAATATAAATAAATATAAATATTTTGTGAGGTGAGTATACGGTCTCTAGACGTGAGCACACGCTGCATACCCGCGTATACCCTCGACTACAGCCCTGTGTGTATATATATATATATATATATATATATATATATATATATATATATATATATATATATATATATATATATATATATATATATATATATATATATATATATATATATATATATATATATATATATATAGTAGTTTCCAATGTTAACTGAAATCTTATGACTGCTTGGGCCGTTGACTACTACGTTACTTTGCCTATAAAGACTAATAAAATATCAGAATTACCCTATTCAATGAGGAATATATATAACGTCGATAACAATCGATTAAAAGGTGTTTAAAGATTACATAATTGCTACCAGGGCTGGTGACGTCGACAATACCTTCTTTGGCTTGATAATCAAATCTATAGACTTCACTCTATTAAGTAACCCAAATCCTGCAGCTCATGATGTTAATTTCAGTCTGATGTATAGTACATATATATAAATCACTGAGTAAATTGAAGATATATTTTTCCTTAACATACACCATTCCAAGATCAAAGATACAATTTGGAAGCGTATCAATGCAATGCAACATTTCTCATAAAAATTTGCACAATATACTTCAGAACCACAAGATATCTAGACTATCAACTACTACAATTGTCTTATAAAATCACAATGAGTCTAATTTCAGTTTCATATTGAAGTATAATTAAGGCTTCCCTAATTTATACTTTCCTAATATAGGCCTAATAAAAAAATTTATTTGGAAGCAGTATTGTAATATCATTCAAAATTATTATCGACGTGCAGAAATAAATAAACTTTAAATTTGTATTTAAAAGACCGGCAGTTGAAAAGAAGCCATATCATTTTATATTTCACTGACCAATTAGCAAGACAAGAAACTGAAAATAACAAATAATTCTTACTGTAATAAATATATTAAGGTAGGGTATATGTATGTATGTATATTCGTTTATTGAGTAAACTGGTTGTCATACCGCAACCAGGAAATTTAGCTCCCTGCGCCAATGATGTTAGAGGCAATATGACCAGACAGTCAGTCAAAAACTAACACAGCTTGAAAAACAGATTACTAGAAGAGTAACCACTGGCAAGGTCCCGCAAGCACGAAGACCCCAGTCAACGGACTCTCATCCAGAACTGATGGTTGGCATGTCATTCGAAGTTCATGGTCTTGGTAGCGTCGAAGAAGAGAAACGACGACAGGCGACACGCGCACCTCGGCACCATGACAGTTCCTCGTAGGTGGTAGAAGGCATCCCTCCGGCACTGGATCAGCAGAGGACGACGTTCGTAGTAGCAGGCAAATGGTCTAAAAGTGTCACAGATGTAGAACAGTGGGCGCCAGAGCCGAAGACTTTGTTGGTCAGATAACAACCTGAAACCCCTCAGCGGGCGAAACCATTTTATAAGTCTGTGACTCGTGCACGGCTTCGATGGTAAGCGTCCGAAAATCGTCCAGGCACACCAGAAAGAGCGTAAAACAGAGAAATATCTCCACGGACGCATATTAGGCAATTTTTAGAAAATCGAATGACAAAATTAATCGAGCAAAGATCGTGTTTGACCAACTAAAATAGTCAAAATTGACACGCACAGAAAACATGCAGCCATCTTGGCCGTCACGTACGCAGGACATTTAATGCAATTAAACAACAGTTTGCATCATTTGTAACATGCAAGTAATGTTATGGGTCCAGAATTTAACAACATAAATTATTATCTAATGGCAACTAAGACCGTTGACGTCAACAGAAATTTTGTTTGAGCAGTTCTCAGTGTTCCTATGGCATATTGTCCAAGTCACATTGTAAAGTTATTTTTGTAATCAAAAGTTTAACGTCATCATATGACATCACAGGTCGTTGACGACAATTCAATAGAATGTACAATACATTTATAACAGAATTTACAGAGTCCAACAGACAACATTTTAGAAGTGTCAAAACAACACCTTACGATGTTCCTAATAGTCATTTTTTAACATCATAAATTATATATATTTACAGTTAATAATGTCAATGATACTTGTATTATGAAAAGACAATCTCTAGGCCTAGTGCACATTAAACAACATTTTGCATTATTTGTTACCGTATACACAAGAATTTTAAATATAAAATAAGTTAAATGAATGTTTGATGAATATTTATAATGTACATGAGATCTGTAATATAGTTATTCAATTATAAAACAGCCTTATTATCAAATGTACAATACATAATATCATGACATGAAATTTTTGTTAAATTTAAGTTTTGAATTTTCAACATTTTTTCATTCAAAGCAATTAAACAATATTATATATGCATGCAAACTTTGAAAACAACAGTTCTTCATCATATTATAGTTATAGATTCAAATGAAAATAAAACAGAACCAGGGGCGGATCCAGAAAGTCTATAAAGGGGGGGCCAAAAAATTGTACATACAAACCAACCATCTTCTGGGAGAGGAATCAGTTTACCAAGAGGAATCAGTTTACCAACTGACCACCAAAAAACTTTTTCCCAATCTATCTCCCAAAAAGTTGATGACCTTTTTTTTTAGTCATTAACCTTTTTTTATGTCTTTAGTATACATCTACGGGACCCACGTCCTGTGTACATTTGACTCGTCCACGCCTACGAGGGGACGGAGGGCCACGCCTGTGTGAACATCACAAAACGCCCAGAAAAGCCTGTGTAAATAAAGATAAATTTCAAATGGGGGGCCATGGCCGGATAAGCCCTCCCAGGATCCGCCCTTGAACAGAACTATAATATGATCGGAGATTTTAATCTATTACTTTTAATTTTTTAATACACGTTATTGATTATTTATCATATATGGAATTTTGACAAGAGATTCTTGTTTCAGTTATTAATTATTACATAAGTAATCAAAACAAACAAGTAATATTAACATAATATATACAAATGGTTAAAAAAAACACCTATAACATATTTATAGTTTGTACATGTTTTAGCCCAACACCTGAAAATCTAAACAAATTTAAACTACCTATCAAAGTCCACAGACAACATCAGGCCTACACATAAATATTTCAACCTACAAAACCTTTCCTTTATTAATAAGATTGACCAGTCTGAATACTTCACTTTGTATGCAGCCCACACCAAGCAGGTTCTTAACATTAAATTCTAATTTAAATAATTTACACTTTTCTCTTAATATATTGGATATGTTTTCTTTTCTGCAATGTGATAACAAATGATCTATATTTTCTTTGACTTGACAAGAGTTGCACAAACCATTAGCATGTTTTTTTCATTAGGAGAAGGTTTTCATTAAGGTTAACATTTCCCGATCTAAGTCTGGCGATTTGCACTTCCCTTTTCCTAGAAGGATCTATAAATTTACTATTTGTGTCCACTACAGGGCAAATGCTCTTATAATGAAGACCTTTGATATCACTATCATATTCCTTCTGCCATTTAGAGATGATATGAGATTTAATGATTGAAAATACTTCTTGTAGCTCTAGATAATCTGTGGAGTTAACTGTGGAGTTAACTCAGTTGCGTCTTATTGACTCAATTGTAAAGTTATATTTTGCTTTTAGTAACTATAGTAACCGCAGTCTGTTTCAAAAAGGTGTCTAAAATTTTACTTTGAAAGTAAGCGACGGAAAATGCGCCATCTAGTGGCCTGTAGCCACACTAGTGTCTGCAGTTATCGGACATCTCTCTAAAGACAATTCTTCGAAAGTACTGAGCTATATTCTCGGTGAAAGCCACTAACCTAATTACAGCGGAAAGCATTAAACCAGTACGTGGTGGCTTAAGCGCTTGCTCCCGTCAAGCGCCTAGCACAAGCGCTCGTCAGACGGGCGATGTCAGCCGACAATATACGGGACAGACTAACATCAGGGCAGCGCTTAAGCAATGGGTCGACGATGTCCGACTCAATTCTTTGGTCCACTTAAGCGACTTTGAAACAGTTTCAGCTAAAACAGTTGCAGGCATCTATGCTTGCAAGTATGTGTATATGTATGAGTATGTATGTATGTATGTATGTATGTATGTATGTATGTATGTATGTATGTATGTATGTATGTATGTATGTATGTATGTATGTATGTATGTATGTATGTATGTATGTATGTATGTATGTATGTATATATGTATGTATGTATATATGTATGAATGTATATACGTAGGCCCTATATATGTATGTATGCATGTTTTTATGTACATGTAGGTATGCATAATGTATGTATGTATGTATGTATGTATATATGCATGTATGAATGTATGTATGTATATGTATGTATGCATGCATGCATGCATGAATGTATATGTACGAATGTATGTATGCATGTATGTTTGTTTGTATGTATGTAGGTATGCATGCATGTATGAATGTATGTATGTATGTATGTATGTTTTAAAAGTATGTCTGTATGTATTTATGTATGTATTTACGAATGTATGTATGTCTGTATGTATTTATGTATGGATGTTTGTTTGTATGTAGGTATGAATGCATGAATTTATGTATGTTGTATATTTATGTGTTTTTGTGTGTGCCTATGAAAGCACGTCTGCATGCGTGAATATATGAGTATGCACATAATTATGTAGCCTATGTAAACATTCCTAAAGCGTCTGTTAGACTTCCTTTGAAATCGTTCTGGTTCAACGTAGGTTGGCGTATCGCAATTTTTCTTCCTTTCTGCTGCGTATTCTCTCCGTTCCGACGGTATTCTCTTCGCACGTTCTCTTTCCCTGCGCAACTACACGAGGAGGGATGGGCTTCCTGATCTACGGTCGGTTCTGGGATTAACGGACCCACACATGGCCGTCTGGAGCCGGGGAAATTACGTCTCGGCGGGGGGTAAGCGACGATGGTCTTTGGAATGGCCTCGACCGTTAGTCGCTGGTGGCGTCTCGGTCTACCGACGCCTGGCGACCAATGCCTGATTTACTGAGTCGATGGATGACTAGTCGGACGTGCGTCATCTTACGCCAGTGAGGGACTGCCATCTTTCGATGTAACTTAATTGTTTCAGATGCTCTGAACAGGATGCCATCTGTCAGATATATATGGGTGGGAAATCGTTGGTTGGGCTCATAAGACCGACGCTGTTTACTCTCCTAGTTTTATGTGCATTGTTTTGTTTACTGGTGAAATCTATCTTCTTAGTAACATTTCACATCGTTTATTATTATTATTAACGTAGTTTTATATAGCGCCCCCTCAAGATTGCCTACTCAGAAGCACTCCCAAACTAACCACGGTCGAACAACGCAGTTTTCAGGAAATGACCAATCGGTATTTGACGGAGCTTGGTAGGGAGCCCATTCCAGGTCATGGGGACAGCCACAGAGAAGGCACGGCGCTGCCGTATGGCTGTCCGCGCGCGGGGAACAATAAGTTCTGTTTAGGCTAACGCAAAGATCGCCTCTGATTACTAGAGTGGCGCTATACAAATTTCCTTGATGAATAAAAAATGAGTCTTGACGTTTCGATGTCGTGTCTCGCTCTAGGAATACTCTGATCCCTCTGAAGCAATCCGCTTAGTAGGGAAAACGAGCGTTCGCTTCAGCGCTCTTTCCTGGCAAACTGACGTCATCGTTCGTTGCACTCAGAAACAACAGAGGCGCCCTCTCTCGACGAGCCTTTGAGCTGCCACGTCCCACAGTGCATCTGGTTTCCGGCCAATTGCTGGCTCTCGAACAAAAATATCGTCAAGTGCGGCGGAGTCGACGTCCCACCGTCGACTAAGGTCGACGACCCTTACCTGGTTTCTATGCGGTTTCCTCGGTTGGAGGTTCAGCGCGATCTGCAAAAGAACGCTGTTTACTTAACTCTTGAAGCGGCCTCTGTCAATATTTTTGCGAGTACGAATATAAGCCAATGTGATTCGACGAGTGTAATGTAAATGTAATGAAATGCCACGTTCTGTGCCAACATTTGCATCTGTTATAATTTTACATGCATGCAGGGGCGTAACTTTGGTATAAAAGGTGGGGGATACCAATTTCTTACATACACGAAACAAAGCTGAGACTGCGATCTCTGGGAAGGCACAATGATAAAATATTCATTGGCATTGTTAAAAAAATGGGGGTACGGTACCCCAGTCCAAAAAGTGGGGGGTACGGGTACCCCTTGTACCCCCACAAATTACGCCTATGCATGCATGACATCGCATGTCACATTGTTACAAATGTATGGTTATGACTGAGTAGGCCTAAATGTGTGTGATGATTGCGAGGAAGAATGCGAAGAAGAATGCTAAGAATAATGCGAAGAAGAAGACGAGGAGAAGGAAGGAGAAAAAACAAGAGGAGGAGGAGGAGGAGGAGGAGGATAAGAGAAAGAGGAGGAGGAGGAGGAGGAGGAGGAGGAGGAGGAGGAGGAGGAGGAGGAGGAGGAGGAAGAACAGGAGGAGGAAGAATACGAGGAAGAGGAGGAGAGGGAAGAGGAGAAGAGTACGAGTTAGAGGAGAAGGAAGAGGAGGAGGAAGAGGAAGAGGAGGAGGAGGAGGAGGAAGAAGAGTACGATGATGAGGAGGAGGAGAAGGAAGAGGATGATAATGAAGAAGCCATTTTCCTTACACCTGATCTTCGCATTTACAGTGTACAACTGTAGCTTAATTGGCAGCGGAACCCGAAATCTTAAAATAGACTTTTGACCTGACGGGTTTTGAACCCCCACCATTCACGCTGGCCGATAGACCCCACGAGTATATATGACCTGCTTATGAACGCATACCAGTACATATAACGCAGGACACGCGTGTGTAGTTAACCTGAAAACTACGTACCGGTGTCCGGTGCTATACAATGCAATACAACTGTAATTTTATAATGTCCTCCTTACTCTTTGACAGAAGTGCACATTAAAGCCGGGCAGACATTAAGAACTGTAAAGAGACTGGAAGGGGTAATCTTTCAGTTGATAGCTAAAGATGGACTCGGTAGAAGAATTGCCAACATAATGAGATGGAGAGTTCCAAGTGGATGGACCGGTAACTGTGAATGTACGCCGGTGTAGCGATTTCAGATTACCCCCATTTCAAATTACCCCCCGGTAACTTGAAATCGCGTTCAGATTACCGGGGGTAATCTTAAATCGATTTCAAGTTACCCCCTGGGGTAATTTGAAATCGATTTCAGATTACCCCCTACAATTTTAGATTACCCCTCAAATTAATGGGGCCCGTTCTTCGACTATCTCATAATAATAATAATAATAATAATTGTTAACATTTATCATTAAACTCTCATTACCCCTATACTACATGTAATGATCTCCCAAACCACACAATGATTCCCAGCTACACAACATGCTATAAGATGTTATAGTGTAGAGAAGAATCTATTTAGATTATATAATGTAGGATAGTAGAGCTACATAAATGTAACTTAATTAAAATGCCAGCAGCTAAGCCAGCATTGTAGGGATTAATTAATATTAGATAGAGGGGTTCATCATATCTACGCAAAGGACAGCAGACGATGTGGACTCACCTCATTGGTCAGGATGAACAGCTGATCAAAACCGTTATGGCGAAGCGGATGACGACTCGGTAACCAAGCAACCGTGGTGACGTGGCGTGGAGATACGGCAGTTCGATTTTTTGATTTCAACTGAACAAGACGTTCTAGAAATCTTGAGTGGATCGACTCGGTGGATGTTGGACTAAGTCGATGAGAGGGCATCGCTAGTCAATATGATCGGTTTTGCGAAACGATCGATGCAGTTGAGTTTATAAGTCGAGACGTTGGACAGCGAGGATCGAATAATTCGAGTGAAACGCTCTCGTAACAAACCGTTGCGAAGCGTGACTTTCCATCATAGGAAGTCGACATTTGCGAAGCGATCTTGTCAACGGACTTAAGGAGTTATTCCGCGAGTGAAGTGTACGTTACTCTGGAGTAGTAAAGCGCACACTCGGGTTGTAACGACGGTCTCTTTGGGAGAGACATCAAGCTACGAGAAGTCACGAGAACGGTGGACAGTCGAGCTTCGACGAGGGAGAAACAAGGCGATTTGCGAACGGAGCCGCGAACTCATCAGATGAATAAACGGATGAAAGACAGCTCTTCCACAAGGAACAAACTGTGAGAACATTCCGTGCTAAAGGGTCTTACTGGGAGGTAGCAATAGGCAATAAAATCTAGATAGCAAAGATGCTGGCTAGGTAGGGAATAAGGCAAAGTAGACATAGGATAACTAGACATTGAACTGTTACATGCTTTAACTGATATACATTATATTTATATTCATTTAAATGCATACACATGTGTTCTCTGTTCATTTCCCTAGTCAAATAGATAGGCCTATGCATTTCCTTGTCCAGTAAAGACAAGATGAAACAGAACTAAAGTAGTCGTGGGTGTAGAACATAACACTAAGCACTCTTAGTATAGGGTGGCGCTACATAAATGGGGGCTCGTTCTCGGGATTGAATTGTATAATCAATTAAGGACATTGATTAAATCGATCTGGGATCATATCTTAGACACAAGAGGTGTATTTAGATAGGATAGAATAAGTAAACAGAGATATTTACTTACGCGCTAGATATAGCATATTTTGTCGTCTGCGGTATTCATTAATACGCATGACGTAATTGAATTTTGAATTGTGACCAATCATACGTTGTCGAAGGTGAGGTCAGGTCAACGGTTGCAAATCGCAAAAGCTAACTATTGGTAAGAGTTAGGTCAGGTCAAGGTTGTTCAGTGTTTAAGTTATAAACAAGGTGAACTAGCTTTGAAATCTGAAATTTATCTTGAGCCTTATATCAAAGAAAATTGATATAGCGCAATGGCTGGTGAGATTCAGAAGTGGATTAAGGTGGCGCAGGACCTTGGATACGCAGAAGATGCTGTTAGAGAATATGTCAAGGACAGGCAGAATGAGATAGAGGGGAGACGTGTCGAACGACCACTGAAAATACCAGAGGTAACAGGTTTAGATCTCAAACCAGAAGAGATAATAGAACTACAACGAACCGACACTTCGTTAACAAGATATTGGGAGATGGCTCAGAGAAGCGAGAGTGTGAATGGAGAACCATATAGAGGTAATCCATTATTTGTAGTCAAGAAGAACATGTTATACCGGAAATATAAGGAAGTCTTAAGGGACGAAACTAGACTCCAGCTAATGATTCCTAAGACTTTGAGAGAGAAGGTGATGTTATTAGCCCATGGATCATTACTAGCTGCACATCAAGGGATGAAGAGAACTCAAGCTAAAATAATGACGTCGTTCTACTGGCCATCTATACAACAAGATGTAAAGAGATATGTCTTGAGTTGTGACGTATGCCAGAGAGCTGTAGATAAACGAGGAATACAGAGAGCACCATTAGGACATTTACCTCTCGTAGATGTGCCATTCCATATGATCTGTGTAGATTTGGTGGGACCTATAGAACCAAGGTCTAGTAGAGGAAACCGGTACATACTGACGATAGTCGACATGGCAACTAGATTTCCTGAGGCGATTCCACTCAAAGGAATAACTACAGAAGAAGTGGCTGAGGCGTTATTTGGATTCTACAGTAGGATGGGAACACCACGGAGAATTCATACTGATAGAGGAAGCCAGTTCACTTCAGATCTGATGAAGGAGATTGATGAACTACTATTGATGAAACATACACTAACTAGTCCATACCATGCGATGGGCAACGGCGCAGTGGAAAGACTTAATGGAACAATAAAGTCTACACTCAAGAAATTGATAGTAGAACAGCCCAAAGAGTGGGATAGATTTCTAATACCTCTTCTATTTGCATTGAGAGATAGCATTCATGAGAGTCACGGGTTTACCCCATTCGAACTAGTCTATGGGAGAAGTATAAGAGGCCCAATGACTATACTTAGAGAGTTATGGACAAGAGAAGAAATGGAAGATGAGACTCGTGATGCTTATAGCTACATGTTGGACTTACAAAATAGGATAGAAGAAACATGTAGAATTGCACAAAAGGAGTTGGAGAAGATGCAAATCAAAAATGAGAAATATTACAATAAGAAGGCCAGATATAGGAGACTAAACGTAGGTGAGAAAGTTCTACTGTTGTTACCATTGAAGACAAATAAGTTAATGTTGAAGTGGCAAGGGCCATATGAAGTGAAAGATAAAGTTGGAGAATGCGATTATAGAATCGAAATAGCACCTGGTAAAGTGAAGACTTACCATGTAAACATGCTAAAGAAATATAACGAGCGAGACGAGAGAAATAATGGAGAAATGACGGAAGAACAGTTAGCTACTGTAGTAACAGTGGTGAACGATGGAGAAACTGGGAAAGAAGATGAGCTCCTAGAATTATACAATGGAGAGCAAAAAGAAACATATAGGGATGTGAAGATCAGTCCACAACTTGACGATAGGAAAAGAAATCAGCTGATGAGACTGTTGGAGGAATATAAAGATATTTTCTCTGATGTGCCTGGCAAGACTGACTGGGTGGAGCATGAGATTAAGTTGACAAACGAAACACCAGTCAGGTCAAAAGCATATCCTACACCATATGGATTGCAGAAGCAGATTGATGAAGAAATAGCATTAATGTTGAAAAATGGTGTGATAGAGAGATCAACCGCTGCATATGCTGCACCGTTAGTTGTAGTTAAGAAGGCTGACGGCACAAACAGATTATGTTGTAATTACCAACAACTGAACAAAATCACAATCTTTGACCCAGAGCCCATGATGGCAAATGAAGATATATTCAACAAGCTTAGTGGGAGCAAAATCTTCAGTAAATTTGACTTTTCGAAGGGATACTGGCAAATCCCAATGTCTAAGAAATCACAAGATTACACGACATTCGTGTGTGCCAATGGACTATTCAAATTCAAAGTAATGCCATTTGGATTGATAAACAGCGCTTCGAGTTATAATAGGCTGATGCGGAAGGTATTAGATGGACTGAAGAATTTGGAGAGTTATGTAGACGATGTCTTAACTCACACTCAAAACTGGGAAGAACATATATTAGCCTTGAAAGAGTTCTTTGAGAGAGTGAGAGAAGCAAACTTAACACTTAAGCCAAAGAAGTGTGAGATTGGATTTCAAACAATTGACTTCCTTGGACATACATTGAGTGATGGAGAAATAAAACCAAAGGAAGAATCAATAGATAAGATTATAGAGATGCCCAGACCAAATAATAAGAAACAAGTAAGAAGTTTTCTGGGAGCAGTCAACTATTACAGGAAATTCATACCAAACTGTGCGATGATAATGAAACCACTCACAGAATTAACCAAGAAAAATGCCAAAGTAATTGTGGAATGGACTAATGAATTGGAGAGTGCATTCACAGAACTCAAGAAGGTGTTATCAGAAGCACCAATATTAAAACTACCAGACCTAGACAGAGAATTTGTAGTTAGAACAGATGCATCGAATGCAGCTTTGGGAGGTGTACTGATGCAAGAATACGATGGAGTGATGCATCCGGTGTCATATGTAAGCAGAAAGTTGAGCGATGCAGAAAAACGATATTCTGTAGAGGAACGAGAATGTTTAGGAATGATATTCGGGTTGAAGAAATTTAACAGGTATCTTTATGGAAAGGAATTTGTGATGGAAACAGATCATTGTAGTTTACAATACTTGAAGACAGGTAATGTGAAGAATGATCGTGTGATGAGATGGAATCTGTTATTGCAAAACTACAAGTTTAGGATAAGATACATTAAAGGTAGTGATAATGTAGTGGCAGATTACTTAAGTAGAGGATTAGAATAAGCCAACTAGAATAGTCATAAGTAAGATAGTAACGTAAGTTATGACATGATAGGATAGATTATCATTTCATGTATGATTAGTTAAGAGATTAAAATGTGTGTTGCTTCAAAGTATAAGTTAATAGATTATTAAGTCAAGTTAATATATATTTCACTAGTTAAAGTTAGACCAATTGGAACAGTAAATGGTTTTACTAGATAACTGATATATGTTAATGTAAGTTGTGTAGATAAGAATATTGTGTAGTTAGGTAAGGAGTCATAGTATTTTAAGAAAAAATGTATTATTTCTTTGATTGTGGGGGGTGATGTAATGATCTCCCAAACCACACAATGATTCCCAGCTACACAACATGCTATAAGATGTTATAGTGTAGAGAAGAATCTATTTAGATTATATAATGTAGGATAGTAGAGCTACATAAATGTAACTTAATTAAAATGCCAGCAGCTAAGCCAGCATTGTAGGGATTAATTAATATTAGATAGAGGGGTTCATCATATCTACGCAAAGGACAGCAGACGATGTGGACTCACCTCATTGGTCAGGATGAACAGCTGATCAAAACCGTTATGGCGAAGCGGATGACGACTCGGTAACCAAGCAACCGTGGTGACGTGGCGTGGAGATACGGCAGTTCGATTTTTTGATTTCAACTGAACAAGACGTTCTAGAAATCTTGAGTGGATCGACTCGGTGGATGTTGGACTAAGTCGATGAGAGGGCATCGCTAGTCAATATGATCGGTTTTGCGAAACGATCGATGCAGTTGAGTTTATAAGTCGAGACGTTGGACAGCGAGGATCGAATAATTCGAGTGAAACGCTCTCGTAACAAACCGTTGCGAAGCGTGACTTTCCATCATAGGAAGTCGACATTTGCGAAGCGATCTTGTCAACGGACTTAAGGAGTTATTCCGCGAGTGAAGTGTACGTTACTCTGGAGTAGTAAAGCGCACACTCGGGTTGTAACGACGGTCTCTTTGGGAGAGACATCAAGCTACGAGAAGTCACGAGAACGGTGGACAGTCGAGCTTCGACGAGGGAGAAACAAGGCGATTTGCGAACGGAGCCGCGAACTCATCAGATGAATAAACGGATGAAAGACAGCTCTTCCACAAGGAACAAACTGTGAGAACATTCCGTGCTAAAGGGTCTTACTGGGAGGTAGCAATAGGCAATAAAATCTAGATAGCAAAGATGCTGGCTAGGTAGGGAATAAGGCAAAGTAGACATAGGATAACTAGACATTGAACTGTTACATGCTTTAACTGATATACATTATATTTATATTCATTTAAATGCATACACATGTGTTCTCTGTTCATTTCCCTAGTCAAATAGATAGGCCTATGCATTTCCTTGTCCAGTAAAGACAAGATGAAACAGAACTAAAGTAGTCGTGGGTGTAGAACATAACACTAAGCACTCTTAGTATAGGGTGGCGCTACACTACATGATGTACAACACACCATCTTTCTCTGTGGATCACAATTACATCAACTAGGTTGAATCTTTGTATATCTTATGTTGTATATAATATGTCAGGCACTTTGAACCATTGTATGAGTGGTTTTAATACAATTAACATTTCTGTGACATTTTTTTAAATGCTGAGACTAGGTGTCAACCTTGTATGTTTCACGTGTTTTATTCAATAAACATAATTATCATTACTTGTAAGCATAAGAATTTATCATTTTAGCTAAATCAGAAAAGGGGTAATGTGAACAGCGCAGGGGTAACTTGAAATCACGTGCAGGCTACCCCGGGGGTAATGTAAAATCGATTTCAGATTACCGGGGGTAACTTGAAATGGGGGGGGGTAGCCTGAAGTCTTTACACCGGCAATGACATGGCGTGTATACGAGGAACAACGTATACTTTCCAGCAGATGCCGATCGAAGAGAGAATCAGCTTTAACAGAGCTACATTGTGTAGCCATGAAAGAAACATCAGGATGGTAAATGAATTGCACGTGCTTTGTAAATAAAACTCCTTCGGTTGACCCGTGCCTCTTTATTAGACGGTGGCCCAAGTGCCTCGTTCCGCTGTCTTAAATCCACTTCCCATTCACTGGGTCTTTCGCATTGGGAGCGCCTGTGATTAGCCAACACTGTGAGAGGCGCTTTTTAAATGTTCAGACAAAATACAATACACTATACAATACAAGAAGTGCCATTTTGAAGCGGGTACAGGAAGCCAATGTATATAGAAATGAAATATGAGCGGCGCCGTCTGTTGACAGTATCAACTGTGAAGCCCTCTGGTGGCGATCCGCTCATCGATCTTCGGATATGGGATATCATAGACCGGAAGCGCCATCCTTAGCAACAGCATTCGCCGTTGGGCATCGCACAAAACGAAAGATTGTATCGCGGTAGATCTATGCGCCATGCACACTCACCCACTTCCCCGATCTATATTATGTTGATCCAAGTTCGTAGAGAAACGATGCCGAATTTCGATTATGTGAGATAATGTGACAGACTTTATGGCCGATAAAGCAGATATCTCGGTGCCTCAGATCAATAATACTTAGATTAATTCAGTAATTAATTCAATCAAGAATACTTCAATCAATTTATTCAGTAATTATTTTCAATCACGAATACTTAAATCAATCAATCCATTCGATAATTAATTCAATCAAGAATATTTCATACAATCAATTCATTCGGTAATTAATTCAATCAAGAATACTTCAATCAATCCATTCGGTAATTAATTCAATCAAGAATATTTCAATCAGTCAATCCATTCGATAATTAATTCAATCATGAATATTTCAAACAATCAATTCTTTCGGTAATTAATTCAATCAAGAAAACTTCAATCAGTCCTTTCGGTAATTAATTCAATCAAGAATACTTCAATCAATCAATACATTCGGTAATTAATTCAATCAAACACCCATCATCGATCCATTCATTCATTCATGCAATCAATCAAAGATCTGCGTCTTCGTTCATTCATTCATTCATTGACATGATTGATTTTATCAATTATTTATTTATTTACCTTATTACTTTTTTGGCTTTAACTGGTGTAGTTTATTAATTGCGATTTTTATTAATTGCTTAATTTGTAAACTGATTGATTTTGGTGATTTTAGTAATTTAATTTAATACTAGCTTTTTGGTTTTTAACTGACTAACTAAATGACTGTCTTATTGATTAGCTGATTGATTGATTAATTGATTGATTGATTGAATAAAATAAATGCATATGTTAATTATTATATTGTTTGTAACAGAACTTTGACGGATGGTCGAGCTTTAAATAGATTACTCGTGAGAAGCAGAGAACTGGTGTGAAGAAAACATGCGCTATATAAGTCCATCGGCTGCCTTATGTAAAGCTGTTGAGGAGGCGGGAAGCGGATATTGCGTTCAGTGTTTACAACCGAAAATTGAATAAGCCGGCGTTTATTTGGAGGCTCTAAGAGGAAATGATGCTCTGATCAGAAAGCGAAAAACAGGAATCGGACGTGTTTATGCTGTTTTCCACGCCAGAGGATACTGGGCCGGGTTTTGGCTATATTTAGGTCACTTTTGGGCCTCATTCGTTTTCGATCGGCATGCATGGTCAACAAATGCACGCAAGATGCGAGAGTTATGTCCAAGATAACTTTAAGAGCAAGAACGCTGGCGATGAAAGAGTTGTATAGGTCTAAGTTCTGACTTTGAACTCGTCTTTAAATCAATGTCTGGACTCAGATTAGTCATTCTTAAATCTAGTTCTAGACTCGGAAATCATATTTTTATGTCAAGTTCATGATCATGTCTGATCCGTTAATTCCGAACTGGGCTCCACTCGTCCCTAAATCTTGGTTGGACTCGGAACACATCCTTGAGTCCAGGACTGGATTTAGAACTCGTCCTTAATTCTATAGGACTGAAATCAAAGCCCATCCAACAATCCAGAACTGTAGGCCTCCTCAGTCCCATAAATCATATTTTTTTAAATTTTGACAAAACTAAGTTTAAAGCCAACCTTATTAATAAACTTTCATGTAGTATTTTAGTTATATACAAATTAATATACTTTTACGAAAAACGAACTAAATGAACTTGTATTTCTTTATATATACAGCCATTTATAATTGAATCAACTTCATTTATCGTTAACTTGTTTAGCTATCAATCGAGTCTACTTGACAGTGTGCCAGGTCCGTGTAAACTGCCGGACATGCTCAATGATTTCTGATCACTTCTCGCTTCTTCAATCCAGTGTTTCCCAACCTGCGTGCCGTGGCACCGGAGTGCCGTAAACCGGCTCTATAGGGGTACCGTGGCTGAATAATATTTGTCCAACCTTTTCTGTCCAAAAATATGAAAAACTATTGATTATCACTACTGATAGGCATGGGCGTCCGCAGGAATTTTGTAGGAGGGGCAAACTTTTTATTGTGGCAAATGACGTTTTTACATAGCTATTCATGAACACAGAACACGTGACAACTTTAAAAATAAATAATGGTCAAGGACTTTACCTAAATAGTCAAATGTGTTTGCACACTGAAAATCGTGTTGGGACTGTTGTAATAATAGTAATATTCAAAAGATTTTATTTTTTTAATATGCGCAAAATCCAGGGGTCAATGCCCCTATGACCACCCTCCGGACACCCATGGATATGTAAGTATTTAAAAAACTTAAAGTAGTCTACACTGTCTGTAGACTCTACAGACAGTGACAGCGCTGAGGTTAATACAAGGAACGTTGCTCGTCGTAAAAATAAAGAACTAAAAGAAAAATAAATGAAATTATGGCCTTGTGCCGTTGACTGAATGACTTTTAGTGAGGATGCCATGCTCTGAAAAAGGTTGGGAACCATTGCCTCAATCTACTGAAGCTCTCTCCATACTCCATCAATTAGCGTCCCAAACCACAGCATGTCGTTTTAGCGTCCCAAATGAAACACAGCGCACCTTTGTTGAATTAGTGTACTAGTAGTTTTACAATACGTTTAAAACAACGACGTCAAAGAGAAATTGTAGTTTGAAATGTAATATTTCATAGGCCTACAACAAATCATCATTTCAAATGTTATAGTAATCAAAGACCTCAACCGGACGTCCCAGTCTCCGGGCTTCAAAGGAACTTATCGAAACTAACAGAGAGGCGGTAGTGATAGCGACTAAAGCAACCAGAAGCAAAATAAATTCATGCTCCATATATAATGTAAATAAGCGACTGGGCGATAATAGGGGATGCCGACAGCCGCTCGAACGATACTTATAAACCAACGCCAGTCCGTTCCTGGTGTAAAAGAGAAAAATTTTCCAATCCCACACACACACATACACGCAAACACACACACACACACACACACACACACACACACACACACACACACACACACACACACATGCACACATGCAAGGGATAAGCGTCATTTTGAGGTTCTAAAAGCCTTTGCGACGTTCTAATAGGCGCTTTACAAACAGCCGGATACATAGGCCTACGTCCGCACGTACACACGCGCCCACATACACAGGTACACACACACATACAAACACACACACACGTCAGATCAAACTTCAAAGTTAACACGGGATGAATCGAGGATTGATCAGAGGTGAATCCTGTCAATTCGCAATCACGTAACAATCCACAATGACCCCAAACAGTCCCCTATGCTGTACGATAGTAGCTATGTAAGGACCTTAACATTATGTAGTATACAATTGTTTTATTACACCTCACCAGTTATTTATAACCAAGGCCGTAGCTAGGGGGGGTGTTTTTGGTGTTTAAACACCCCCCCCCCCGAATTAAATAATGTAAAAATGAAATAATGCATTTACTAACTACAAACCCCTTGGTCGGTTGATTCGGTTGCATGTTGGCTTGCTTAAGGACGAGAAAACACCCCCCGAAACAGAAAACACCCCCCGAAACAAAATCCTGGCTACGGCCATGTTTATAACCATCACCAACGTCAGAAACTGAATATTCTGATGCTGATGATAGTAATGGGGATGCTGGTATTATATATACACTGTGTCCCGATGAAAAGTAGACCCCAAGAAAAAGTGTCGTAACTCGGTCAAAACCTTTAGCATTTGCCTGAAATTTAAAAAACAACAACAGTAGTCATATTACCATTAAATTGTAATGGCGTTTGAAAATGTTACTGAGTATGCCAAGTTTATGAACGTTAGAGATGCCGTTGTAAAAAGAGGAAATTTCCAACATACAAGAGCCATAAGGAAGTGAAGTTCAGCTAGGCCCTACAGCTGGTGTTCAAAATGTCCTCCTTGTTGACGGACACACGACCGTATAGCAATGGTCTCACGTGCTCGGTGCGAAGGAGCACTGTCTTGTTGAATGTGAAGTAGATGCCCGATTGAGAGTAGACCCCCAAACGTTTGTCAAAAATTTGTATGTTGGAAATTTCTCCTTTTCAGTACTGCATCTCAAACGTTGATAAACTTGACAAACTCACCAACATTTCCAAACGGCGTTACGATTTGGTGGTAATATGGCTAGTGTTGTTTTTAAAATTTCAGGCAAATGCTAAACGTTTTGACCGAGTTATGACACTTTTTCTTGGGGTCTACTTTTCATCGGGACACACACACACACACACACACACACACACACACACACACACACACACACACACACACACACACACACACACACACACACACACACACACACACACACACACACACACACACACACACACACACACACACACACATATATATATATATGTATATATATGTATATATATATATGTACATATATATATATATTATACAGGGTGGGGCAGCGTAAATGAACCGAATTTGCATGCATATAACTCCGCCAATTTTTGTAAGTTATTTATACTTGATGCTTCAAATAAAAGATAATTATTTCACTCTAGTATTACCTTTGAAGAAGTCGAACTCGTACTAGTTTAAATTTTAAGGGAATGTTTGGAACAGCCCTGGCTACCATATTTTGTTGTCATTAGTGACGCAATATGGCGCTGTTGACAGACGATGATCGACTTTTGATCCGAATTTTGCGAACTAATAAGGGATTTAATGTGTTTCAATTGATTAAAGAGTATTCTAACAGAGGATGGAATAAAAATACGTTGAATCGTCTGATACGGAAAATTGATTAAACAGGAACTTCGCGTCGTAAATCACGCGAATCGGTACGCACGTCCTCTAACATTGCTTGTGTGTCCGAGTTAATTTGCAGTCAAGGGTACAAGCAACAGACTATCTCCTAATTAATAATTAATTTTCCTGTGCAGTACAAATTTCTGGCTATATTATGCTTTCATTTTTTGTGCCGTTACTGTTAAACTTGTCATGATTTTTTTTATTAGCTAGTTACTGCAAAAACGATGATTTTTGTTATGTCACGATCTACATCATGTAGGCTAAAGCTACACTAACAAATGTGTTTGAATCTTAATACTAGAGTGAAATATCTTTAATTTGATGCATTAAGTATAAATAACTTACAAAAATTGGCGGAGTTATATGCATGCAAAGTCGTTTCAT
>OY744603.1:79268368-79305394 GCA_963556255.1 Allolobophora icterica
ATGTAATACATACATACATGCATACATACATGCATACATACTATGTATGCATGTATGTATGCATGTATGCATGTATGCATGTATGTATGTATGCCTGCATGCATGTATATTTGTGTCGCGTGAATGTACTGTTCCATACACAAAAGTAAAGAGCATTTATCTGTATAGAAAAGTAAACCGTTTTCAAGTGTTCTGCTTTTTAGACACGGTGGTTGAAAGTCCTACGTGACGTGGTGAGCAAAGCGCGGTGATAGGTTGTTGTTAGGTACACCCACCGCCAGAGGGCTAAGCGCATCCCAAGGCACTGTGGACTTCCTAATCTAATCTAATGACTTCTGTAATACTCTCAACATTCCTCCTAACATCTTGAACTGGATAGCTAACTTTTTATGCGGTCGGACGCAGGCTGTTAGATTAGGCGGAAAACTATCCAACTGGTTACCAGTTACCCAAGGTATTGTGAAAGGTTCTGCCCTGGGGCCAGTTCATCATATTCATCGCAGGTCTCTGCACTTCATATGATGACAACCACTTGTGAAAATAAGCTGATAACTTAAGTCTACCGAATCCTGACACTGCAATCATTAGGTTCATTGCAGAATTTGGCAATATTAATTTTAAGCTGTGGGTCACACTAAATGAACTCAATATAAACGTCTCCAAAACCAAGGAGATAATCTTCAGGCGCCCTTGTATCATGCGCCCTTTAGGCTACTGTCTGCCTCTACCCGGTATTGAGCAGCTGGATAATGTCGAGCTTCTTGGAATAATTCTACAGTCCAACCTTTCTTTTTCAAACCACGTTAACCACATTCTTAGTTTGATAAACCAGCGAAATTTTATCCACAACCAGTTTAGGTAGCAGGGCCTACATACAGTGATGGGCACTAAACTATTTGTTTCAGTTAAACTAAAACTATTTTCCAACTAATAAAATAGTTTAACAAAAGTTGGCAACTGATTTTGGAAATTAGTAACTAAACTAAAAAAGTAGTTCAACTTTTTCCAACTTTTTTTCAACTTTTTACGACAAACATTTTCACAATAACAGAGGTTAAGTGAACTGTAATAATGCAGAGCGTCAATGACAATTTCACCTTCAATCTATGCATTGTGTACTGTTCAAGCATACTGACTGGGGTCGGGAAAGACTTGATGATCGAGTACAGCGGGGTGGCTGGATGGTAAAGAGTTCGCGAAGATGCATGTACTAAGGCTGAGAGTAAGCTTATTTTAAGGAACTGTAGGATAATTATAGCACTTTGAAGTCGAATTCGCTCTGGGATGTTTAGCCAATGGAATGATTTGAGGATGGAAGTGATATGGTGATGTTTGGCTTTTTAGTTAACTATTGCCCATCACTGCCTACATATCTCGAAGATGTACGTCATTTTTCGGGCGATAGTTATTTCAAAATTCATGCATGCGCTACCGCTTCAAGCGAAACCGTAATGAAAGTTGTAATGCTCAAGAAAGATCGAAATCCGAAAAGTCAGAAAAGCCAGAAGCTGCGGAGAGTAAAAATGTTGAAACTGATTTTGAGTGACAATAATTATATAGAACTGACATAAGGTAAAAAAAAACTGGGAATTCTAAAAGTGGGAATTCTAAAAGTGGGAATTCTAAAAGTGGGAATTCTAAAAGTGGGAATTCTAAAAGTGGGAATTCTAAAAGTGGGAATTCTAGAGCTGGGAATTTTAAAACTGGGAATTTTAAAACTGAAAATTCTAAAACTAGGAATTCTAGAAGCGGACAGTGAATTCTAGAGCTGTGTTGCATCCGCCAAGAACCAGCTGAAAGTCCAACATTGTTTTGGTCGGAGGTTGAGCAACAGTCAGAGAATTCGTCGATCGAGTGCAGTATTTGTTGGCATCAGAGGTCTTAAAGGTCAGCTGATTTGAGCGCAATGGCTAACCCAGATTCTTATAACACCCATATTTTCTCATATTATCTAACCTTATCTATTCCATAGAATTCTATAGCGCCGTTTTATGTATGTATGGACGTTTACTTGCATGAATGTATGTATGCATGTATGTATGTACGTATGTATGTATGTGTGTATGTATGTATGTATGTATTCATGCATGTATGCATGTATGTATGAATTCATGCATGAATGCATATATGTATGTAACTATGTATGCATGCATGTATGTATGTATGTATGATGTATGTATGTATGTATGCAAGTATGTATGTTGTACTACATACGTACGGACGTACATATGTATGTATGTATGATGCATGTATATATATGTATGTATGTATGCAAGCATGTATGCATGTATGCATGCATGTACGTATGTATGCATGTATGTACATAAGTATGAATGTATCTATGCATGATGTGTGTATGTATGTGTGCATTTATGTATGCATTCACCTTATTCATTAATCCGTACATATATATATATATTTATGTATTTATGTATGTATGTATGTACTTATGTATAGGCAGATGGTGTGGGAGACAGCGTCGTGTATATTGTTTGTCTCAAGTTCTCTCGAAGGTTGTCGATGTGTAAGACGCGCATGCGTACAGACTCTCGATCTATGTCTCCGGATTTCTCGATCGAAGCCACAAGTGGCGCTACATAATTCGTCGTCGACCGAGCAATCATCGACCGGGTAATTTGCCAATATATATTCACAGTTAGGCCGCAAACTGATGTCCGATCTCTCGGGGCCAATCCTCGCAATATCTGGGGCCAGTATCTGTGGATAATTCGGCTGTATCTGGCCCATCGCGACTTAAATCAGGCTTCATTGGACCGAAAATGGCGCGGGCGTCTTTCATCTGCGATTCGAGTACACTCGGAGACGTTGTAAGGAACACTGGCGATCGAAGCGCACTCGGAGCGTACTCAGCGCGTACTCTGAACAGACGTGGAACGTGTCCGTGTTTATTGTGTGTGTGTGTGTGTGTGTGTGTGTGTGTGTGTGTGTGTGTGTGTGTGTGTGTGTGTGTGTGTGTGTGTGTGTATGTGGGTGTAGTAGGTGCGTATGCGTGTGTGTGTGTTTTACCTTTGTGTAAGTAAGTAAACGACGTTCCAGTCATTGGAATAACTCTTTACTGCGAACCCAGGGATCAGGATTCGATTCCCTTCAAATGACCTCCCAACTTAGACACAGAACGTGTGACATAGGACTGACTGACCATGCATCGTTGTATGTCGAGTCTGAGAAAATGAAGTCGCTAACATTCGCTCCTTATAACTGGTTCAATAGGGAAGTTATTAGGCACACGCATGCTTACCCTAATTATAGATTTGTATAGCGCCGCTTTAAGGGAAATTCCTCAGAGACGCTTCATTGCTATATTTGTTCGTCTGTGAAGATACGTCGGGTTAAACGTTACGTGTAATGTAAAGCATTTCGTCTGTTATCTGAAGGCGTCTTTAAACATATTAGTTTTTAGACTACATATGTATATTATATATAAACTATATGTACACATACAAACACACACGTATATATATAACTAGGTATTATATATATGTGTGTGTGCAAACATGCATGTAAAATATATGCACTCATTATTATGCATGCGTATGAGTTCCCGATGCTTCGACCAGGAGCCGGTGTCGCGTGACAGACTATCGTCCTAAAACTATCCGGGGGATGAATAAACTTATCCCCCCCCCCGGATGCAATCTACCGGTATAGAGTATCCGGGGGGATAAACCATTTGTATCCCCATCGTGTAAAATCATCCCCCGGGGGATAAAAATTCGAGTGTAGGACATTTTCCCCCCGGACGTAATCCCCCGGACATTATCCCCCCGGACAGAATCCCCCGGGGTAGGACACAATCCCCCGAGGCTAGGAAATAATAACCTATATTTCACACACACACACACACACACACACACACACACACACACACACACACACACACACACACACACACACACACACACACACACACACACACACACACACACACACACACACACACACACACACACACACACACACACACACACACACACACACACACACACACACACACACACACACACACACACACACACATACACACACACATATATATCACGATGACGGTAAAAAGGACTAAGCGATTGCTAATCACCTCAACCTCAGTCGGAATATATTTCAATTTGTTTAATAAGAAGAATATATTTATAGTTTAATTCTAAAAACGAGTGTAACAGTACAGACCAACGGAAAAGTTTATTAGGCTATAGTGATCCCAAGTTTGTCTCTAACGCTATTTTAAAAAACCTAAAAAACCTGAAGGTGAATGTTATGTCATAGTCCATGGAGGGTATCTTCGATGGATTTCTTTCCATCGCGCCGATCTTGGCTGGTTGGCGTTGTGCCTGACCCGCTTTTTTGGCAGCTGACCTCACGAATCCTGACATTAACAAGCCTTAAGTTAAGAACTAGGCGACTAACAAGTCTTTTTACACCTGAATGACACTAACACGTCTTTAGTCTATACCTTTACAACAATAACAAGCTGACACTAGGACAACAGGGCTATTAAAGTATTAAAGTTCATCAATGAAATGTAGAAATAGGCTTATTGCACAGAGGGGGGATTTTGTCCGGGGATTATGTCCTAGCGAAAATCGGGGGGAGATTCTGTCCGGGGGATACTGTCCGGGGAGATAATGTCCTGGGGGATAATGTCCGTTCCCCAAAAATTCACAGGTATACAAGGTATTCTTGAAAAATGCGTAGGCCTATAATTGATAAATCTATATGGTGTAATAAAATTGCAAAAGCATGTGACTCTAAGTGTTCTAGGCAATGTTCAGAGCAAATCAAACCAAAGTTACAGTAGCAAGGATAACCACACGCTGAAGTGGCTTTCTTCCCCTTCTCGTAAGAGGGATTTTTGGGGAAAGACAGCATTACCTTGTCGTTGAAACCTTTCTCAAGATATTTTCGCATTTCTGAAGGCTCACCGAAGTCAACATCCAGCGTGGCAGAACCGGAAGAAATCTCAAAGGGATCGGCATCTGCGTATACAGCCCACACGAAGAGAAATCCATTTGGTGCTCCGCATGCCAACATTAAGTTGCATATGGCTCTGTCAGACAAAGCCATATGCAACTTAATGTTTGTCTATGACCACGATCGACTGATGTAGTTCTAAACTGACTTAAATCGCACAATTTGTAATTATGTTGCAGGCGGATACTTTTTGACGGGGGATAATTTCGTACGACTCATGGGGGATACTTTTGCACGAGGGGGATATGTTCCTCCCGTTCACATTCATCCGGCCGGATACTCCATTCTGCTAAGGGGTATAATTGTATGGGGGATACTTTATTTCGAGACACCGGCAACCGTTTCTCAGTCAAGGCCTTCATGCTGCATGCTTCTGCATGCTGGTCCCCAGCAGAAGCATGGGGACCAGCAGAGATCAGAGCTGGAGATCAGAGCTAAGATAGTCTCTGAAGTAGCCCTTGAGAGCATAATCTTAGCGTGTTATATATACAATATATATATTATGTGTATACAATGCTTTTTATTCTAGAAAAAGGTTCCGGAATTGAAGAATTATGGAAGGGCTAAATCGAGAGCGAAGCCCGAGAAAAAACGGGGTTTTGGGAGTCATCCCCCCAGGAGAATTTTAGACGTCACATTAAATCATGACTACATTATTCTTTTATTAAAATAAGTATATTATTTTTTAATAGCAGAAGAAAGTGCCGGAACGCAGAAAAACACTTATGAATATATTCTATGTATATATGAGTCATGATATGACTAAGACTAAGAGTAGACCTCTGTCTAATGTATATGGATGCATTACAGCATAATTATGCATATAGAACCAGTCCCCGGCGCCGCCGACATCCGACGCTTTGCCCTCAATGATGGGCAATTGTTAACTAAAAGTTGCTAACAACTTTTAGTTAAACTTAATTTTTTTTAGTTAAGGATGAAGTTTAACCGGAGAAAGATAGTTTAGTTAAAACCAGTGTTTAACCAAGTTCGCTTCCATGTTGTGAATATGATCTGCAATTTCTTTACGAATGTTTTCGTCGAGATCACAATCCGCTTCAATTAAAAACTCATTTACCGTAAGATTGGAAAACAGTCCACACTACGTGCTAGTTTGAACACAGGAGGCCCATAACCCAACGCTTCATGCAAGATTTTTATTCCAGAAAATTAAAAAATTAATTGGTATAATACTGCTGTAGGTCTATCATACTCGGATTCCAGGGGCGTAACTATGGTCCAAAAAGTGGGGGGGGGTACCAATTTCTTACATACATGAAGCAAGACCGAGACTGCGATCTCTGGTAAGGCACAATAATAAAATGATTGGCATTGTTCAAAAAGTTGGGGTACGGGTACCCCTCGCAAGCCCCCTCAAATTACGCCTATGTCGAATTCGTTACATCGAGGTAACTATAACAAAGATGGCTACGTCCCTATTCAGACTTACAGCTCTGACCTACTTAGGTCCCCACAGTGATCTCTATAATCCATATAGTTACTGGATAGCTAATGGGCACTGAAAGTTCGTATTATCGGTGCATGGGGGCAAAATACAGGAGACGACTGGCGGAAGTTTAAAACTTTTATAAAACTTTTTGTCTAGTTTTTAAAAATTGTTTGGAATGTTTTATTCTAATAAAATTTCTGATGAAACTTCTTTTAAATTACAACTTTTCGCGGAACCCTTGTGTTCACCCCGTGGAAGCCTGAGGTTCCGCGGAGCCCACATTGGGAAACGCTGCAGTAGAGTATATGCTAAGATGCATTATATTGTTAGGTGACTAACAGACATACCTGATAAGTCGATAGCAAGTCGTTAAGTCAATCGACAAGTCTCAGCGACTTAGTCAGTTGATTAGCATGTGACTTAGTCGACCAGTTGTTAAGTAAGTCGGTAACTCCTTAGCAAATGACTCCGCGTACTACATACACACACACACACACACACACACACACACACACACACACACACACACACACACACACACACACACACACACACACACACAAACACACACACACAGTTAAACGTGCTTAAAAGGCCCTACATTAAGTGCCTTGATGTGTGTGTGTGTGTGTGTGTGTGTGTGTGTGTGTGTGTGTGTGTGTGTGTGTGTGTGTGTGTGTGTGTGTGTGTGTGTGTGTGTGTGTGTGTGTGTGTGTGTGTGTGTGTGTGTGTGTGTGTGTGTGTGTGTGTGTGTGTGTGTGTGTGTGTGTGCGCGTACCATAGAGTATCTCGGATCCGACAAGTGCTGCATTAGTCTACGATGGGGCAATTTCAATTCCACTCGACGCAAAACTCGTTCGGCCGAGTTTCCCGTTCATTAGTTATTCTGCAGAAGTCCACAGTCCACCAGACGACTTCAGACAGTTAACTCATCGATGCTATTCCTCCGCCTTTCAGGCATTAAAACGGGTCAAAGCATTCTCGACCAATTTCTTCCCGAATACGGTCTTCCCAACCCCCTCCACCCGTGTTTTCCCGCTCTTTGGGCCGTATATTAGGTTCTCGAAACGTCGATAGAGTGACGCCTTACTCCGCGTGACCTTCGACTTTAAGTGTTTATCGTCGGCGGCCGTAGGAATAGCAAAGCATGTTGACGGCGATCGGCCCTTCCGGCGTCGACCGCGGTCCGTCTGCTCATCCTTCTTCCCTGACGGTCCCCAGGGAACAGCCTTGACGAAGCCCGACTCACGTACTCGCGTATACAACGCGCGTTCTATTATTAGTCGCACAAACGAGGCTAAAGAATGCGCCTACTTTTGGCAGCAGAGACTTTGGAAAGATACGCGATCTATTTTTAGCCTTTCACGAAAAGGATTATGGGAATTATGGGGAGGAGTTGAGGAGGCTAATTTTAGCAGGCCAATGGTAACGCTATCAATAGCTGCAGCGCGACGGCCCATGGGAAATTTATGGAAATAAACAATCTGGAAAATGCGCGGCGTTGAAACTTGATAGACGAGGCAATCAATTTTCTACCGCTACCTTAAAAGTACAACAGTCCGTAGATCCATAGTAAATCACGCTTTGCTTAGGAAAGTAGCAGAGGCGGAACTTTGGTCTAGAAAGTGACGGGTACCAAATTTCGCATCGTTAAAGACTGTTAAGTAATTATAATGGCGCCCAATGAATCTATATTTGACGCCATTTATGCGCAGTGCCGAATACTAATGATAATGATAATAATGATAACAAAAATAACAATAAAAATAATAATAATAGTGATAATAAGCGTAATAATAAATATAATAATTATCTATACATATAATACCCGTATAGTGTCCGTCTGTCGGGGGACGCTACGTCACAAACGGGTTCTGTTCTATTGTGAAACATAAACCGTTTGTCTAGACGACGGCGATAACCAACGATACATATAAGCCTATAATATGACGTCATAATATGACGGGCAAATACACTAGTATCTATAGATATAGTTTCCTTATATGCAAATTTGTCCGTCGTAGGAGGCTACGTCACAAACGGCTTCTGTTCTATTGTGAAACCGTTTGTGACGTCAGTACTGCCGTCTTGACGACGGCGGTCTTGACGACGGCCTTGACGACGGCGATCAACAACCAACGATATACACTGCCGTCATAATCATGACGGGGAAATACACTAGTTATAATAATGAAAATACAAATAATTTAAATTAATAACAATTATAGACGTGTTTCATTATTGAACAGACGTGTGTCGATCATAATTAAGTGATGCAACCATAGGCCTTTATTTTCTACATTTAAGGCAGTAAAACGGTAGTCTATGGATAGCGCTCACCATTGGCCTGATAAAATTAGCCTCTTCAATCTCCCTCCCAATAATTCCCATAATCCTTTTCGTGGAAGGCTAACAATAGACTTTCATAATTGAAGTGACGTAAGAAGGGCCTTTATTTTCTAAATATAAAATTACAAACAGTAGACGTGTTTCACAATTGAAATGACGTGGCAATAGGTCTTTATTCCCTAAATTTAGACTTAATAACATTGATAGACTTTTTAATAATTGAAGTGACGTAAAAAAGCCCTTTATTCTCTAAATCTAAAATTACTAATTATAGAAGTCTTCCATAATCGAAATGACGTAAGTAGGCCTAACAATTGCTAGTCTCTTATTTTGTAACTTTAAACTTAATAACTTTAAACTTTTTCATAATTAAAGTAACGTAACCATTTGAAGTCTTTATTCTCTAAATCTGAGATTAAAAATAATTGACGTTTTAACGATTGGAATGACGTAACAATAAGCTTTTATTTTCTAAATTTAAACTTAGTGAGAGTAGACTTTTTCATAACTGAAGTGACATAACAAAGGCTTTTATTCTCTAAATGTAAACTTATAATGACAATACACTTTTCCATAATTGTGACGAAGTAACAAAGGACTTTATCTATACATCTAAAAATTACTAAATAATGTGTTTCATAATTGAAGTGACGTAACAATAGGCCTCTGGTTTTAAAATTAAAAATTATACATTAGACTTGTTTCATAATAAAAGTGACGTAATAAGGGCCTATATTCTTAAAATTAAACAAAAAGCGTGTTTCATAATTGAAATGACGTAACACTAACAATGGGCCTTTATTACAGAGGTGTAACTTTGGTCTAGAAAGTGGGGATACCAAATTTCGCATTGTTTTAGCTTTGCGACTGTTAAATAATTATAACGGCATTGTTTATTTTATCAGCATAATAATACTTACTCGCTTATTGATGATGATGATGATGATGATGATGATGATGATGATGATGATGATGATGATGATGATGATAATAATAATACTACTACTAATAATAACAATGAGAGTGATGATGTCATTCGAATGTTATATGCTTAAATTAATTTGATGAACTATGTACACCAAAATGCGGTTAGCAGTTGGTTTTGAAAAAATATACTTACTTACTTACTTACTTGATGACACTGATGATAATGCTCGGTAATTGTTTGAAATCTTGAGAGCTTCCTCAGATAAAATAATAATGGGCAAAAACAATGGGCATGAAAAGTGGGGGTACGGTACCTCCAGTCCAAAAAAGTGGGGGTACGGTATCCCTCCTACGCCCATAAATTACGCATATGGAAAGTAGAACCAATGTATTGCACGATATCATGTTGCATGAAATAAATGAACATATACATACACAGATACATACACAGGTGCATACATACACACATATACATAGATACATGTAGATATATACGTACATACGTAGATACAGACACACAAATATACATGCAAACGGACGCACACGAACAGACACATGAGCATAATTCCAAATGAATTGTAGGGCAATGCAACAAATCGTTCATTTAAAATCGCCCTACTCAGCAGTCCTCCTCTTATGACACCAGCTTCTTGTTTCGAACGATCTCCCGGCTAAAGCACAGAGATGACATCAGTAATCCAACAGCCGAATAACCTCATAAGTTGCATGGCTTAACAACTAGTATTAACTACCACGTGACGCATATGAATACGACACCCCGACCCAGTGGGTGCAAGGTCGGTTCGCTAGCCCTTTACCCTCAGTCATTAGACACGTAACCCTCCGGTCAATGGCGGAAGCAGAGAGACCCAGTGTACCCGCGTATAGGTCGGGATCCCGCCTATAGGTCGTGTACTTGCGTTTAAGCCGGCAACCTGCCTGACGGGTACAGTGTTATACGCCGGGTACCCAGATGTAAGTTGGATACCCTGATTAAAGGCGGGTAATATGGGTGTAAGTTGAGTTCTTTTATTAACAGCAAGCAAGCAGTGCATTGGGGGCTTAATAGGAAACTTTCTCTTCCCCTATTCCGGAAACGCCTGAATTCCATTTTATTTGTTAGTGATAGCACTGACTTGGGTCGAGAGCGCCTCTGAATAGTTGAGTGGCGCTTTTATAAATGTTCCATTACAATTACAATTACAATTACAAGCTAAAGGTCAGGTTTGCCCTAACACAGAACTTGGTTGTACTTGCCCCGACTCTCCTCATCTCTGTTTGAACCATACACAGCCTTGGGTTGCCCACTCCTTCAAAACCCAGTCTAGTTAGCAATTCTGTGTCTATGTCCAGAGGTCCTTAAAATTTCCGGTTGAGCGATCAATTAGCTGTTTCTTCTCTTCGCTGTGGAATTCACAAGGTTACTTAGTGCATTGTAATTCTCAGGGGCATTGTACCCAGTGGAATTCCCAGAGGGAATACCTACTTTAGAATCCTCATGAGGAAAATCTGCTTTGGATTTCCCAGGGACATTGTTTCCAGTGGAATTTCCCGGGGAAATACCCACACCTGAATTTCTACGAGCAATGCCCACTGTGGAGTTCGAACTAGCAACATTAGATGTGAATTTCGCCTGAGTAACAGCCCCCTTTCTCCTGTCATCCGAAGCCTCCCAGTAGATATCATCCGGCCACCCGTACCAGTACAGCGGGTCGAGCTTGTTCAGAAGGAGCGACCCCCTCGGAGTGTACCCCATTTCGACGAGATAGTCAATAAGGTCAAAGACGAGTCGTTTGTCAGGAGTGTCATCGGCCTCGCTGCCGTAGTACTCCCTTAACTTGATCCACTCCATGAAGATGTACTGAACGTCGACGTTTTGGAAGAGGCGCTGAGACTTGACGAACGCCCGATGTTCGTGACCTTCGATGTCGACCTTGATGACGGCCTTGTCAAAGTTCGTGACCTCGAGAAGGTCGTCCATGACGATCGTCGTGGCGTGCGGCGGGCAGTCGGGTTCCGTGCAGAAGCGGTCGGCGTCCTGCGAGGTCAGGCCGACGCCGCCCTGGTTGTCGCCCGGGATCTTCAGCTCCAGTGTCTCGCGGCGGTCAGAGATGGCGTTCTGGATCAGGATGATCTAAGGGGAACAGACAAGAGGAGTGGCGCTGACGACACGATGAATATACGCAGCGATGTGTACAAAGAAATGGAAAGAGACTGTGGGAGAAATCAAGTAGACTGAGGGACACAGGAACATACATACATAAATACATACATATAAACATACATGCATACATCTATACATGCATGCAGATACAATAATTATGAACGAAAATACACACACACACACACACACACACACACACACACACACCTACACACACACACACACACACACACACACACACACCTACACACACACACACACACACACACACACACACACACACACACATGCAAGCCTCTAAAGACATAATACACATATGCAGAGAAAACCAAAGATATAAAAGAAGAAACAGCGAGGTAAAGAAACGGATAGATACAGAGATAGTCACAGAGACACATAGAGACAAATACACACAGGACATGGATACAGACAGAGACAGTCGCAGTGGCAAAGAGCAGATGCTAGAGGGAGAGGTGCAGATACATTGAGAGGGAAAGACACATACGGAGACAGGTGCAGAGACAGACAACGACACACAGGACATGAAGACAGACAAAGACAGTCGCAGTGGCAAAGAGCAGATGCTAGAGGGGGAGATGCAGATACATTCAGAGAGAAAGACACATACGGAGACAGGTGCAGAGACCACACAGATATAGATCTATGCAAACAGATAAAGTAACAGATACAGACCTAACTGAAGACACCAGGCAAGAGAGAGAGAGACAGAGACAGAGACAGAGACAGAAGCATACAAACAGATATACACAGACTGCTCGGACTGACTGGATATCTTCACAGACGGGCGATAGTCTAATGGTTAGCGTGCTATAGACTGTCAACCGAAAGCTCTGGGGTTCAAATCCGGGCAAAAATTTGTTTCGAGGTTTCGGCTGCACCTGCGCCCTCTGGCCAACTCAGCTATAATGAGTACACTGACCGTACACTGTTATCGCTCGCAGGTGATGACGTCAGCATTGAAAGAAACGAATGGAAAACCTAGACTGGTCAAGGCCATGAGACAAAATACGGCAACACATATAAAATTAAAATAAGCAACTGGAGACAAGTGACGCCGCTGGGGGACAACCGGTTAATGTAATGGACGCCGTATATATAATACTATAATTTACTGTAAGCCATCCTTAGGCTATGTGTGTTGATTCGAAAATGTTCGAATCCTATCGTCGTGTTCGAATCGAATTCGTTTTCGAATCGAATATCGAAGCTTCGCAGGTCCCTTAGTACTATGGAAGTCATTAGATCAGATCATTACAACCGGACTCGGACGTCCTCCGGTGAACATCGATCTGTACAACCCCTCTGATGCGACGCTTTGCGCTTGGGGTCATCCATAAAGGACGTCCGCAATGAGGAAGGGAGGGAGGGGTCATCGAGTGCGGACAACGGGGGAGGGAGGGTTATGACCAGTGCGTACGTCCGCATGTAAACTTTTAAATTTGATAGTTTTTTAAACACTACATTCAGGCTGTAATCTAGTCCCCCTCTTGTGGGGGAAACAAGTTTCCTGGGGGGATTTTCCACCCCAACACGTGTCTACATTACAATATTGCTGGCCTCTGGGGGGAAACATCAATCCTGGGGGGGAAATTTACCCCCCCCCCCAAAGACGTCTAGATTACACACTGACTACATTGTTTCAACATTCCCTGAAAGATGAAAATGTTAGTGAAGTGATTGCCCTATGACCTCATGCATGGTATAACCTTTACTGCGACTTTAAAGAGGCTTTTATTCATGCACATCCTGCGATATGAAACCTGAACTGTCACTTAAACGTGCACAGGAACTGTGGAATAATTGCAAAAATAATGATCATGACATTAAAAATTGGTTTAGGCGTGCGGACGTCCGCAAAGGGGAGGGAGGGAGGTATGGTCACATGCGGACAAATGCGGACAAGGGGGAGGGAGGGGTCCAAAGTAGGTCATATTTTGCGGACGTCCTTTATGGACGACCCCTTGGCATTAGAGTAGCGCTTTAGAAAATTGGAGTTTACTATTACGATTACAATCAGATTATCCTACCTTGTCTTCCAGCTTGCCCAGCTTAATTGCCTTGTGCAATCTCCTTAGACTCGGTACGTGGGGTTCAACTGCAACCACCTTCCGCCCCATAGCCGCAGCCACGAGGCTGTACTGGCCGATGTTTGCTCCGATGTCATAGACCCCGAGCTGCGGGTTCTGGTAGAGAATGTTCTGGAAATGTCGAAGGATGTGAGGTTCCCAGATACCGGCGTCCCGCAGATGATAGGACACGTGGACATCCATGGCGTCCGGATAGAGGCAAATCTATCAGATCGATAAAGCCATGTGCAAGTTCTCATCAATTCGGATGAATCGACGATCCGATCAAATCAAAAAGATCGATACAGTTTCGATCCATTCACTGACTGACTGACTGACTGACTGACTGAGTCATTCACTGACTGACTTACTCGCTTACTGACTGACTCACTAACCGATTCGTTCACTAACGGACTGACTGACTGTCTTACTAACTGACTGACTTATTGAGTCATTCGTTGACTAACTTACTGATTAACTGACTTACCGACTGACTTGCTGACTATTGCACTTAATCCATCAACCAGCCAACCGAATTACTCACTCACTCACTCACTCACTCACTCACTCACTCACTCACTCACTCACTCACTCACTCACTCACTCACTCACTCACTCACTCACTCACTCACTCACTCACTCACTCACTCACTCACTCACTCACTCACTCACTCACTCACTCACTCACTCACTCACTCACTCACTCACTCACTCACTCACTCACAGAACCAGTTGCCCTACTTCAATCCATTTACCATACCTGCTTTTCAGTTTTGTTTTGACTGAGCGCCTGTGAATAGGCTGGTTGCCGCTACCTACTTCGCTTTTGACGCTGTAGAAATCTTTAGATTATGATTACGATAACTCAATAATCGCTCAATCCATGAAAAGAAGGAGCGAAAGAAAGGAGGAACGCAGCAACAAACGAATTAACGAACACTAATGGAGCGTTGTATTCACCAGATGGCGTCTTGCTTTCAAAAGAAATTTATTCGCCAGATGGCCACTGCATCGGCACGACAAGATAAACTGGCACACCACCAGAGGCGTCATTTTAATTTAATATCTGTCGCTTGTGAGACGATAACCAAGACCCACGGTGAACAAAAACCAAGCCATAATCAGGTCAACATCCACTAAGACAGAAAAGCAGCATTAGATGGATATGCAAGGTCAAAATAAGGTCAGATCAGATCAAAGCAGACAAAACATCAGACGACGCCAGCCCAGATCCAAACAGATAAGAGGAGACGAGACATAATCTGATCCTATGGGTTTACAAAGACAGGTCAAAATGATTCGCCAGTTTACCTGGACTGATGGCTTGAACGCTATCCGGATGCATTCGAAGTCATCATCGATATCCGGTTTCGTATTGTAGACCTTGCAGAAGGCCTCTCCGCCCTTCAGAGGTACCAGTTCATCCTTCGTCGAATTCCTCCCCTTCTCATTCTTCTTCTTCCTCTTCTTCTTCTTCCTCTGAGACTTGAAGTCGAGGTTGATCTTGTTGAGAACGCGGTCGGACTTTTCCACAGCCATTTCCTGTTTCACTGAAACGCTGTCCCTGTGTCGCTTGAGGACGTCCAGAGAATCCTCTTCCGGTGCAGGGAACTCTGGGAACATGGCTGCCCGCTCTTCCATCAGTCGGCGCTCGTCCCGCAGGAAGCCATCGATGGCTGCGTCGTAGATGTCTGACTGCAGGTGACGCCCGTCTGACCCCCGTCCGAGGATCGCCTGGCCATCCTCGTACGTCCAGAAAACGAAGCCGAGGATGCTGAGTAGGCAGAAGAGGATGAGGCAGAGGAAGTGCTCGACATCCGGTCGAAAGAGACGCATAGCCATCTGCCACCAATAACGACGACACTCGTCAGGCATTAGAACCTATAGTCAACGAACAGATCGATTTGGCTGATTAATTTGGCGAATGGCGGACGGACGGGTGGGTGTATGGTTGAATTGATGGATGGATGGTTAGGTGAATGGATGGTTGGATGAATGGATGATTACGTGACCGTGTGAGTAGGTGAGATATATAGATAGATGGATGGATGGATTGAACGACGGATGGGTGGAAGCAGATGGATTGACGGATGAATGAACGTAGCAACTGAATTTGCGATTTAACAGATGAATTCATTCATAACTTGATGTAGCGCTGTTTTACTGGCTGTTTGTCTGATTAAAGATCAGTTTATTTCTTACACGTGTCCTTGCTAACTATCATGTTTGAGTGTTTGATTGAGGCTTAGAAGCATTAAAGTAAGTACGGGAAACCATCAATCAATTCTTCAGGCTTTTATTTATGGTCAAACTTGCCTGAAAGTCATCTGCCCATCTGGTCAAAACCTAATTAAACGCCTGCTTACAATCATTGACACTGCCGCTTATCCAACACGAACGATTTTAATCACTCAACTGATTCTAACCCGTTAACGTATCCTAAAAGATTGACCTATAAAAATTCTAGTTGAACTCTTGACTAGATTTCTCTGCATAGGCTACTGTAACAACACGCATACATTCAAATCACACCTGTTATTTTTCCAGCGCTGACTAACTATCGATTGAACATCAGAGAGTCCTCACCGATTGATGGCGTAACTCAAAGAAGGCTGCTACACTATCGCCACCTCGTGACTGACTGCATTGCGTACGGTTAGAGCGTACGTCCCATAGTCCTGAGTGAATGTGTTTCCAGGTTCGTATCCTGATGGTCAGGCACGTAACTAGGATTTTTCGTTTTGGGGGCTTAAGCCTTGAACATGGCAACATTTATACAGTGTTCATACGAATTTTAGCCGTAAGCATACAACGGCTTGACTTGTTTGGGGGGCTTCAACTTCGTTTGGGGGGCTTAAGCCCCCAAGCCCAACGCTAGATACGTCCCTGCTGATGGTGGCTTATTTCAGAGGTTTGAACCTCAAGTAGCACGGTCTGTTTACGAGGGCCTTAAGGACGTGGCACTCATTCAAACGGGCAGCGGTGGCGTCGTATCTCACCCGATCAACTCATTCAAACGTGGGCAACACAGTTCGAGAATTCGTGACTTTCGGTTTTAAAATTCGTGAAATTTTGGTCTATTTTAAAATTCGTAGAAATTCGTAAAAATTCGTTGGGCTATTGTTGGGCTGACCGACACTCACAGGGCTCAAAGCACACCCCACAACGATGACAGAATTCGATGTTCAAAACTCTACTGATATTCAGTTACTGCTCTGTTGATATAGTCAGCTAACTTTTACGGCTGATTGCGTGTTTGCCTGTGACATCGACATTTACTTGCTTAAAAAGTTGAAAAGTAAACAAAAGAATAAATTTCGTTGCCAGTTTAAAATTCGTTAAAATTCGTGAAATATTAGAAAATTCGTGAAATGTGAATTCTCGAACTATGGTGGCCTGGTGGGCAAGGTCGAGGCCAAACGGTCGCTATATAAAAACGTCTGCATTTACATTTAAACCTGGATAAAGATCTAAGCTTTAGTATTCCGCTGTTTTTTTAATCTATTTACAAATATTTACAGAGCTTCTAATCTGACTAATTTAACATCAAACTATCTATATCATATTCACAGTACAATGTTCAATATGGCAAACGCAATACCCAGTTTATATCTAACACTTAAAGTATCACAAATCAATTACAAAGAACAAGTTTTCACATCACAAATTTATAGGGTCTGTGGCGGACTGGCCGCGAGGCTTGAGTACATGTTTTATTAATAATAGCTGTCTTATTGACGCGCTTTACGGCGACATAATGCATCAGCGGCCGATGCGTAAATGGTAGCGCTAGGGCGATTTAATAATTGCCAATATTTAAGTTTTACCTTATTTTTGCCGTGTTATCGAGTTAGATTATTAATTAGTGTAATATTGCACGTCTTTCGGTCCAATAAATAAGGCCTAAAGCTAGGGCGGCGCTTATTATCATAGGTTGATTTTGATACCTTAGACACCTGTATTTGAAAAGGTGTGTGTGGGCTAATATATAAGCATGGAGGCCAGAGTATACATTGCGTACTAAATTATAGTACGCAGACAGTGAATGTAGCCGGCCTATGGAGGCCCGAAAATGTATTACGTGCAAGACCATAGGATGCACATAGATGCATAGAGCCTGCCACACGGTGCATTGCTTATATCGTAGAGCGGCGTTACTGCGCTCTGCATGTACAGCGACACGGTGCTTTAGTGTCGTTGTTAAACGGTTCGGTTACGAATGATTTTACGGACACGGCGTCCGGTACAAGGCTAATCAGTGCGCTCCCGAGTGACAGCCGCTCCACAGGCGGTCTGACCAGTGCTGGCAAAGCGTCGATCCAACGGAGTAAGGGCCCACTCTGTTGTAGATCGCGAGCAGTACCGGGTCTGATCATGGAAGGCTGATTCGGGGAAAGACCGATCGTGAGAGATAAAGGCTCACAGGTCTGTTTCGGTAAAGTCCGGGGAAGGCGACTCCGGCGGCTCCGTTCAATAGATAGACGGGAAAGGTCCCGTCGGTGTCTGGTTCGCTGGTGACTGTTCGATAGTCCGGGGAAAGACCCGGCGGTTCCGTTCGATAAAGACTGGAAAGCAGCCCCAGTCAGTGGCCGTTCGATAAACACGCGGAAAGACCGCGCTGTTAACCGTTTGAGATACACGGTCAAAGACCGGTGGTGGACCGTTAAAATTACCGGCAAAGTCCCTCTGTTGACAGTCAGAGATACACGGTCAAAGACCGGTGGTAGCCGTCAGAGACACGCGGAAAGGTCCTGCAGTTGACCGTCAGAGATACACGCGGAAAGGCTCCGCAGTTGACCGTCAGAGATACACGGGCAAAGACCCGGTGGTAGCCGTCAGAGATACGCGGGCAAAGACCCGGTTGTAGCTGTCAGAGATACACGGGCAAAGACCCGGTGTTCGTGATAACTCAGTTCAAGTATCGTCCATATAAAGTTAACCAGTGCGATCCCGAGTTACAGCAAAACTAATCACTCTTGGGTGTTGGATTGACCGCCGATTCGACAGGGTTGGGGCCCACCCTGCCGTTAGATCGCGAGCCGGTCTGAATCCCGATTGTGGAAGTTTAACAGGCTGAGTAAACCTCGGGGAGAGACCGATCGTGAGAGATATAGAAAACACAGGTCCGTATCGGTAAAGTGCGGAGAAACATACCGCTGGTGATGTCCGGTGAAGTACCGGAGCGATCTTGTTGAAGCTGTTCGATAACATCGGGGAACTACCGGTAAATTTTCCATTCGCGGTCACCGCGTTTGGTTCCCTTGCAGTCATAGTTACTCCCGCGGTTTACCGGAAAATATCCGTCCGGGAGACGAACCGGACGATCCGACCGTTGTGTGTTACGGTGTCCGGGACAGTTCCCACGGGGGAAAGATACACAGGTCTGTGTGCAATAACGGGGTAAATTTACTGATATTTATCCACTGGTACCGTTAGCAGAATCGAGTCTGTGTACTCGGAATTGGAGCCTACGAGTCTGTGCGCTCCCGGGAAAACACAACCGTATAAAGGGTTATGTAAACCGGGTAGGGATACGCCGCAACGAGAAGATACAGCGGGTCAGATCCCTAGGTGAAGAGTTCGCGAGTTCCGGGTTAACGGTAGAATAGAGCAGACCAAGAGATTAACCTCAAAGTTCGGATCGGGTAGTCGGATACCCAGGTCCGAAAGAGACAAGGTCGCGTTTTGCTAGCCGAAGTTCAGCTAGTCAGAGTCCCTAGGTGAAGAGTACGAGAATCCCATGTATGAAGGGAAATAATAAAGCAGACCAAGAGAGAGATACGAGAAAGTCCGGGTTGTCGGATATCCGGGTAGAACTATATTTGCTTGTCGTAACACACAGCTCTGAGGACTGACTGAAGTGCGAGGCTGGGCCCCCTCGTGCGTAGGTCGGAACGAAGTTCTGTGTGTAGATAGCGAAGGTTAGAAAGAGGACCTTCACTATCAGAGTGCCATGGATACCCTTACCGTTATCTCTCGAAGCAGAATTTATCACTGTGTTGGTCGATAATTGCCAACACAGAAGACGGGTAAGGAAACTTACTCCGTAAATGTGGTGCATGATAATATACGTGTGAGGCCGGTATGCCCTGCACGGAAATGGAGCGAGAGATACGTACGGTGGGAAGACGTATGGACAGGTGCCTAGAAGACACGACGTGGAGTTACAATTGACAGTTGCCCAATAGACCGGTGTCTAGGATGAGGTGATGCAGAGACTTGTCGCATGTATTCCTGGTTCTCGATACTTAGAAAACGTTTGGTGTCCCTTATAAATGGCGATCGTTAAAGAGTCACGAGATGTATAAGGTTTAGATGCGTCAAGGTTTAGATCAGGTGGAGAGATGCGTCAAGGTTTAGATCAGGTGGAGAGTTGGAGGAAGCCCGTAGCTAAGAAGGCACATAAAAGACTCCTGCTGGTAAGAGAACGAACCCTGTTCTGAAGGACGGCCATCCTGCAGGACGTTGCCCATCCGGCGACCGCGGAAAAGAGCAGAGTCAGACCCCGAGATAGAACGGTATAGTGTTGCCTGTCTTAAGCGGCCAATCCTGAATCTCCCTGATAGGAACGTTCACTATGGGAAGAGATAGAGAACAGCCATTTCACGGTGAAAGTAGACAAGGAAGTGACTCTGGTGGTGGTCCAGACGGGCAGTGGGCTGGAGTCACCACCACACTGGAACCCGCCCGCCGCGACGAGAGTGCAGGCGTCCGGACGGGCGGCAGAACGCCACAACTGGTACCAGAAGTGGGGTACCAGCGTTTTCTTGCCGTAGATCAGAGGAAATTCTAGAAGATACAGGTGATTAGTCGGATGATATCCCCATCATGAGCATGGAGGTATGCACCACAATGGTGTGCGTAAGACATGACAGAATGAGTGGGAGTTGTCTTGTGAACCGTAGTGCAGTTGTCAGAATTGAAACGGAAGCTGAGGCCCAGAATGGCAACCTAAGAGGATCGTTTTTCATTGGTATTGAAGAATGGGTGAGATTCGTTCCAAGGATTACTGAGGTGTTTGTCCGGAAAGTTACAAATTACGAGATCATTGTTCTGTCAGCGAGCAGTTCAATATACAGAGCTTGTTTCATAGGGACGTTTTGTGACGATCGAGTACCGCGACTTATACGTTGGAAAGCGGTTGAAGAAACACGGTAGTTTAAGCACAGTACAAAAACTATACGTTTGGGTGTGGGCGTACGAGGAATTCGTAGTAGCACAGAGTTTCGGACATGCTGTAGAAACTGGAATCGTTGGAGAGTATTCGGTAGAGTTTGTTTTTCTCCTCTTTCTGTTTCTGCGTTTCTGCTAGTTGGTGTTCTCGGTAGTTCGCGCTGTCGTCTACCGTTTTCGTCTCTTTGGAGTTTTCGCGTGGTTCAGTGCGGTTTTATGCGGTTTCTTGTTGTTTTCAGATCTTTCCGAGGTTGCGTACGGAGTTCTTGTGGCAGTTGCTTTGTGAATTGGTTCCCAGGTTTCATTCGTTGTTTTCCTGGTTGCTTTCCGATTGTTTCTCTAAGTGTTGTCGGTTTCTTCGCGTTTGCGTGTTGTTTCTTCTCCCCTTCCGTCCGGTCTTTTGAGAGGAGTTGGTCATTTGTCTGTCCACGTTGCGTCTTCTGCTTTCGAAACTACTTGGTAGTGATGAGCGATCCAGATCTTTTTCTTCTCTAGTTTTTGGTTCCATGGTGTCTGCTCCTTGGATGCTTCCTGTGTGTTCGTTTATCTTCGTGTTTTCGAAGTCCGAGGACCGTGTTGTTTATCGGGAGATGTCTTTACGCAGAGAGCGAGTGTTTGCGAGTCTGGAAACCGGAGAGATGGTGATGTACTGTGTATGTCCGATTTCAGTGGCTAACACAGGTACGAAATACGAGACATTGACCGGGAAAGCGACAGAGGTCAAATGCGCTGTGAAATGTCCAGTTGGACTGACAGTCATAGAAGAGATAGCGAAACGGAGAGAGAGAGGAACCCGAAACATACAGAGATCTTTTGTCGAGGTTAACGACAATCGATGCTCTATAGACCGGAAACCCGGCTTCAAAGGGTTTTAACCGCCTCGGTGGTAGAGGTGAAGTAAAGACAGACAGTGAAAGTGACTCGGTTGAAGACCGTGAGATATACGAAGGAATCTAAACGGCGTACTGGGAAGACGCCCGCTATTCAGAAGTGACTTGTATTAAGCACTGTCGAGGAAAGTGAACCGTTGACCGACCGTGAGATATACGGAGGTTGCTAATGGGCGTACTGGGAAGAAGTACGTTATTTAGAAGAGCAGCGAGAACGGTTAGCGTCGGTTAGTGTCGAAAATGAATCGACGAGAAATACCGAAGAAATACGGTTTAAAGAGGCGTGCGAGAAAACGCCTGTTGGGCCTACTCAGAAGAGAGGCGATAAACCGGCCCACCGTGAAATACGATTTGAGGTATATGATGGGAGGACGGCGGTAGCTGCGGTGTTGGTGAAATTCTAAGTTGCGCCCGCTGTAACTTAGGGAGTGCCCGATAGAAAACAGACCAATTAAGATACGTTTAAACAAGGTACACACCTCATTTGCTGTGAGATGTGGGTGTATAGAGAAATGTAGCTTGGCAAATGAAGAGATTAACGCCAGTTACGGGTCCGAAGAACAGAGAAGCCTAGTTCGAATGAATCTTTGCACTTACGGGGAAGCTCATGGAGAAAGTCTGAGCTATAGTGCAAGAGATTAGGAGGCTGACGGTTCTGTTGCAGTCAGGACCGGAAAGATATATATTTGGAGACGGGTGATTGCGACGCTTGTATAGATGCGTTCGCCAATCGTAGTTTTAGCACGGAAGGTGCTACGATGAGGCAGCTTATAAGAGTGAATAAGCATGCGAAACAGACCATAAGTACGACCAAGTAAAAGGGGCAAGAGACAACCGGAAAGTGAACGTTGTAGACGGATCATCGCTTGGGATTTCTTGATGTCGATTTCGAGAATCTAGTGAAAGGCGAGAATTGGATGATGGACGACTGGCGTCGAAGCACGATTCACGTTATTGATCTCTTGCACCATTAAAAAGGCTGTCGTCAGCACGGTTCGCAGGAGATGGGCTTCTCTACGGTCGCAGAGTGGTTGCTCGCACCAAGGATTATTGCTCAGGCTATCATCGTTGCTTGGCGTTCGTGCGGGGTTGCAGAGATTAGGAAGTTCGCAGTAGAGTTCACCAGGTTGGAGGCAGTTGTTAATAGGGGAACGGAACCCCTGGAAGTGCATAGGAACCGTAGGAGCCCGGGTAATTTGGAGAAACACTGATTACGTCGTTTGTGTCAGTGTGGACAAAAAGGGCAAGTGAGACGGTGGGGTGCACAGAGAGCTGCCGGTGGAGGTGAAGGAGCGAATCTTAGGTAGGACGTTGAATCAGTTGAGGCGAGTGTTGTCGTCCAGGTAGTTCCGAGCGTTGAGGTGTAGCAGTGTGGCTTATGTCGAGGTCATTGTGGAACGCGAGCCACAGCGTTGTCTTTTGGTTTCCGGAAGCGAAAGGTCGGTGGTCCCATGTTGTTTCTTTGAGGTTAGAATTGGAACGAAGAGCGTTGGCTGTTGATTGCCGACACTAATAAGAGTGCAGTCGACGGTTAACCACGTTGAGAGTTCAGCTCGGGAAGGGAACGTATCCCCTACCGAGCATTGGTAACAAGTTACTGAAGTAATTTTGAGACTTAGCAACGTGGAGAAACATAGAGTTGCTTCAGAAGTATGATGTAGTGGCCGATTAATTGCGGTGGGTTTGTGGACTATTGTCGAAGGACAATCTTTCAGTTTCTTTTTGATGAGGAGTTTTATTTGTTTCTCGCAGTGGAATGATTTAAGGCACTAGTTACCGCGTGATTGCTTTGGGTTTCACGGACTATGTTGGAGAACGCTCTTTGATTTCCTCGGGATGAGAAGTTTCTTTTGGACTGTATTCGTGTGTAGTGATTGGTATCCTGGATATCATTTATCATTGGAGTGTTTTCGGAGTTTGATTTTTGGAGATGTTCTTCTGACGATGCTGTTGGGTAGAGCATTCCAGGGTGACAATGTTTCGATGATGCAAATGTTTATATACCGCATGAGTTGTAAAGTGTTCGGTGATCCTTGTGGCATCATTTAATTGCAGGAGTTTTGCTGACAGCTTCCGAGAGTGATGTTTAAGGTTCGATTTGGTGAACTGATTTCTCGTCGAATACCGAGAACATGTGGTGTAGAGTTACGGTGTTTGTTGGATAATGACGGGTAGAGATGACAATTGTGCAAATACGAAAATATGTTTGAAAAGAAAACTACAAAAAAAATATTAAAATGAGAAACACATAAAAAAAATGTTTTCACAAGCGGCTGTCACTTCCCATGTTCGATTATTTGTGTTCCGTTGTTTTATTTTGGATGTGTGCGTGACGTGAAGGAGTTAACGTTTATTTGCAAGATCGGGAGATAGTTGGTGACTTTTCTCTCCTAGGTCTCCTGGCCAAATGGGTTAGGTAGAGCTCAGGTTCATGAGAGAGGGCCGGTTAAGGTTGGCGACTTGGTGGATTAGACAAGTTGCCTGTAGGGTGGTGGTTTGGATCTCTAGCACCATTAAACAGGCTGTCGTCAGTACGGTTCGCAGGAGATGGGCTTCTCTTAGATGCTCAGGCTATCATCGTTACTTGGCGTTCGTGCGGGGTGCGGAGATGGATGGGTCTGGATTGAGTACTTGACCGAGTAAGTCGTCCAGATGACCGAGGTATTCCGCCCTATAACCAGTGGTACTATGGTTCCTTGCTTTCTAAGTGGATCTGGGTTGGAGATGTTTCTGTGTCACGAGTGATTAAGGTCCCCGATTTTGTCAGAGATGCTCCGCATCTAAGTAAGGTGGGGAGAGTGTGGCGGACTGGCCGCGAGGCTTGAGTACATGTTTTATTAATAATAGCTGTCTTATTGACGCGCTTTACGGCGACATAATGCATCAGCGGCCGATGCGTAAATGGTAGCGCTAGGGCGATTTAATAATTGCCAATATTTAAGTTTTACCTTATTTTTGCCGTGTTATCGAGTTAGATTATTAATTAGTGTAATATTGCACGTCTTTCGGTCCAATAAATAAGGCCTAAAGCTAGGGCGGCGCTTATTATCATAGGTTGATTTTGATACCTTAGACACCTGTATTTGAAAAGGTGTGTGTGGGCTAATATATAAGCATGGAGGCCAGAATATACATTGCGTACTAAATTATAGTACGCAGACAGTGAATGTAGCCGGCCTATGGAGGCCCGAAAATGTATTACGTGCAAGACCATAGGATGCACATAGATGCATAGAGCCTGCCACACGGTGCATTGCTTATATCGTAGAGCGGCGTTACTGCGCTCTGCATGTACAGCGACACGGTGCTTTAGTGTCGTTGTTAAACGGTTCGGTTACGAATGATTTTACGGACACGGCGTCCGGTACAAGGCTAATCAGTGCGCTCCCGAGTGACAGCCGCTCCACAGGCGGTCTGACCAGTGCTGGCAAAGCGTCGATCCAACGGAGTAAGGGCCCACTCTGTTGTAGATCGCGAGCAGTACCGGGTCTGATCATGGAAGGCTGATTCGGGGAAAGACCGATCGTGAGAGATAAAGGCTCACAGGTCTGTTTCGGTAAAGTCCGGGGAAGGCGACTCCGGCGGCTCCGTTCAATAGATAGACGGGAAAGGTCCCGTCGGTGTCTGGTTCGCTGGTGACTGTTCGATAGTCCGGGGAAAGACCCGGCGGTTCCGTTCGATAAAGACTGGAAAGCAGCCCCAGTCAGTGGCCGTTCGATAAACACGCGGAAAGACCGCGCTGTTAACCGTTTGAGATACACGGTCAAAGACCGGTGGTGGACCGTTAAAATTACCGGCAAAGTCCCTCTGTTGACAGTCAGAGATACACGGTCAAAGACCGGTGGTAGCCGTCAGAGACACGCGGAAAGGTCCTGCAGTTGACCGTCAGAGATACACGCGGAAAGGCTCCGCAGTTGACCGTCAGAGATACACGGGCAAAGACCCGGTGGTAGCCGTCAGAGATACGCGGGCAAAGACCCGGTTGTAGCTGTCAGAGATACACGGGCAAAGACCCGGTGTTCGTGATAACTCAGTTCAAGTATCGTCCATATAAAGTTAACCAGTGCGATCCCGAGTTACAGCAAAACTAATCACTCTTGGGTGTTGGATTGACCGCCGATTCGACAGGGTTGGGGCCCACCCTGCCGTTAGATCGCGAGCCGGTCTGAATCCCGATTGTGGAAGTTTAACAGGCTGAGTAAACCTCGGGGAGAGACCGATCGTGAGAGATATAGAAAACACAGGTCCGTATCGGTAAAGTGCGGAGAAACATACCGCTGGTGATGTCCGGTGAAGTACCGGAGCGATCTTGTTGAAGCTGTTCGATAACATCGGGGAACTACCGGTAAATTTTCCATTCGCGGTCACCGCGTTTGGTTCCCTTGCAGTCATAGTTACTCCCGCGGTTTACCGGAAAATATCCGTCCGGGAGACGAACCGGACGATCCGACCGTTGTGTGTTACGGTGTCCGGGACAGTTCCCACGGGGGAAAGATACACAGGTCTGTGTGCAATAACGGGGTAAATTTACTGATATTTATCCACTGGTACCGTTAGCAGAATCGAGTCTGTGTACTCGGAATTGGAGCCTACGAGTCTGTGCGCTCCCGGGAAAACACAACCGTATAAAGGGTTATGTAAACCGGGTAGGGATACGCCGCAACGAGAAGATACAGCGGGTCAGATCCCTAGGTGAAGAGTTCGCGAGTTCCGGGTTAACGGTAGAATAGAGCAGACCAAGAGATTAACCTCAAAGTTCGGATCGGGTAGTCGGATACCCAGGTCCGAAAGAGACAAGGTCGCGTTTTGCTAGCCGAAGTTCAGCTAGTCAGAGTCCCTAGGTGAAGAGTACGAGAATCCCATGTATGAAGGGAAATAATAAAGCAGACCAAGAGAGAGATACGAGAAAGTCCGGGTTGTCGGATATCCGGGTAGAACTATATTTGCTTGTCGTAACACACAGCTCTGAGGACTGACTGAAGTGCGAGGCTGGGCCCCCTCGTGCGTAGGTCGGAACGAAGTTCTGTGTGTAGATAGCGAAGGTTAGAAAGAGGACCTTCACTATCAGAGTGCCATGGATACCCTTACCGTTATCTCTCGAAGCAGAATTTATCACTGTGTTGGTCGATAATTGCCAACACAGAAGACGGGTAAGGAAACTTACTCCGTAAATGTGGTGCATGATAATATACGTGTGAGGCCGGTATGCCCTGCACGGAAATGGAGCGAGAGATACGTACGGTGGGAAGACGTATGGACAGGTGCCTAGAAGACACGACGTGGAGTTACAATTGACAGTTGCCCAATAGACCGGTGTCTAGGATGAGGTGATGCAGAGACTTGTCGCATGTATTCCTGGTTCTCGATACTTAGAAAACGTTTGGTGTCCCTTATAAATGGCGATCGTTAAAGAGTCACGAGATGTATAATGGTGCGTCAAGGTTTAGATCAGGTGGAGAGTTGGAGGAAGCCCGTAGCTAAGAAGGCACATAAAAGACTCCTGCTGGTAAGAGAACGAACCCTGTTCTGAAGGACGGCCATCCTGCAGGACGTTGCCCATCCGGCGACCGCGGAAAAGAGCAGAGTCAGACCCCGAGATAGAACGGTATAGTGTTGCCTGTCTTAAGCGGCCAATCCTGAATCTCCCTGATAGGAACGTTCACTATGGGAAGAGATAGAGAACAGCCATTTCACGGTGAAAGTAGACAAGGAAGTGACTCTGGTGGTGGTCCAGATGGGCAGTGGGCTGGAGTCACCACCACACTGGAACCCGCCCGCCGCGACGAGAGTGCAGGCGTCCGGACGGGCGGCAGAACGCCACAGGTCTATGCAACCAATTGAACATATTTATTCATATTTAATCAAGTTTAAGATTTACACATGTTAAGTATATAATATGTCATAATAGTTGTTAAATAATGCAAAAATTTGTATTAACATGTTAAAATTAACTTTATAATATATTGCAGAATCATAGTTTTCCAACTAATAGCTGAATAGTTCCTACTGAGAAATCCTTTTTTAAAGCTAGTAATTTACAAGCTGTAGAGTATCGCGGAATATATTCCTTCAGTGAAACGCGATTTAAAGGTGTCTAAATTGAACCTTACATTATCCAGTGTTTCCTGCTCAAATACAGTACAACGCCGCCACCGCTCGTACTCTGGTAGTGCCAGTCCCCAGCCTGGGGAAATTACGAGGGCGAGGCTAATCATCTTTGCTATAACACAGTGTCGTTAAACAGCAACTAACCAACCCTAACCAGTAGTACGGGGAAGTTATGCATGGCACGGTCGAAGTCGTAGGTCCTGGCAGCCGCAAGATGTCGTTAAAGATAAAATGCTATCCTTTGTTCCGTTGTTAACAATACATATATTGATCAATCTCATTGTCTCTGTTAAGCTCCAGTTAGGAAACCTTTACATCGCTTTTATATTAGAGAAGAGCTGCAGTAGGCCTATGCCAAAATAATTTCTGTCGACGTCAACGGCCTTTGTTTCCATATTAAGATGGCGTTAAACTCTGGATACATCCAACTTAATTAACTCGCCACTGACATTAAGTTGGATGTATCCAGAGTTTAACGTCATCTTAATGTGGCAACAAAGGCCGTGCCAGTCCCAAGTCTGGCTGAAGGAGGATGGCGACGCTAATCATAGTTGTTTTGACACAGTATCGTTAAACAGAACAACTACTTCAATCGCTGATGAATCTAATTTTGCTATGCAGCTACAATATAGTCCTAATAGTAATAATGCGAAGCTCCGTTTAGACACCTTTAAATCGTTCTCTGTAAAGACGCTATATACAAAATAATCTCTGTCCGTTTGTTAAATTTGATTCATGATATACTATTGATTAGCAATCGTATCCGTAAACGAAAGGTTTAGCTCAGTGTCTCGCAAACTTTTTAACTACCGGCACACTTAGCAGAGCAAATTTTTATCGCGGCACACCAATTAAAATTTATTAAAATTACAAAACCAACACCAATAATTTAAGTTTGTCGTATTTTAAGCTTGTCATTTTAGTCCAGTAATAGCGAAACTAAAGCAGATTTTTAATTGACTAATCATCACTAATGCGATGAATGATCTTGTTTATGAGAGCTTATTAACTCAAGACGCGGTTCGATAGGCGACAAGCAGACACGCGTTTCACCATCCACCATCAGATTCTCTATAGTCGCTCTCGTTTTTTCGATTTCATTTCTGTTAGAACAGAAAATCCAACTTCGCAGAGATAGGGGCCTACTAAGATCCAAACGGCAGCAAACACTTGATTGCTTTCGTGCTCAAGTCTGGATATTGGCTTAGAATTGAGATCCAAAGTGCTGCCAGCTCTTGATCAGCAAAAGAGCCTCTGTGAACCAGATCGTTCTTAAAATCGATGAGACTCTCTTCCTCAGCCATCGTCAGACCGGTACATTCGTGATTTACGAATGGATTGATGACCCATTCATACTCTTTTGTTTCCAGTGAAGAAAAGTATTTGGCGAATGCTAAAGCGAGATTTTCCAGCATCTCCATAAGTTTCCCCAATATTAGGCCTATGCTCTTGTGTGCACGTATAGGCATCAATACCTGGAAAGCAATCAAGCTGTGAATTGCTTGTATTCTTAATCCACAGTTGCAACTTTTTGTTGAATGCCTTCAGTTTCCTTTTGTTGAATGCCTTCAGATTGTGATTGTCTTCTTTTGCACCTTGAAGACTCAAATTTAAGGTGTTCAACCTTTCGAGAAGGTCGTTGTGAAATGTCACTTCAAGCCACCAAATGTCGTCGTGAAAAACTTCAAAACCAGAAGTCATAGTATCCAAAAAGGAAAAGCTATTTCAGTTCGCAGAACGATAACACGTCCGAGCACTTTTCCTTTCAAAAGCCACCGTACGTCTGTATGCTACAACAGACACTTAATTGTGATCCAAATCCATTGCTTCGCAAATGTCTGGAACGTAACGGATTTGACTTGACGTAATTAACAAATAAATAACCGAGAATAGGTATCATTAATGTCACTAGAGTTTTTACTTTTGATACATGACATGTGAATGAGAAACTGTTCTTATAAATGAAAACATTAAAAAGTCGAAAATTTTATTTATGATAGGCCCTATAATTTCTTATAAAGTCCTAAAGAGACTAGCGAATTTTAGGTTTCTCTCGCGGCACACCTGAAATCTCGCACGGCACACTAGTGTGCCGCGGCACACAGTTTGCGATAGGCCTACATTGGTTTAGCTGGTAGTAAGTACTCTTTGTAATGTTGTCTATGGACTATGGTGGGTGGTTTTACACTTATACAGACTTTTAGTTGTTGGTCTTAAATACGTAACACATAGGCCTACTATAAATGTGTTATTCGGTTTTCACCATTTGTATATATTTTGTTCATATTGCTTGTTAGCGTTGATTGATTACTTATGTAACAATAAATAACTAAAATAAGAATGTTATGTCAAAATTACATGTATTATAAATAAATATTAAGCTGCATTAAAACTTTAAAATATCGCCTCTAGTAACTACGCGATACCATAATGATATCTAATTGTTGACCTCATATTGAGTCGCTGCAACACCACACGATCGGGTATGTAATGTAATAAGGGCCTGCCTCAGCCTCAGGGCCTTAGGCTTGACTCCCCCCCCCTCTCTCTCTCTCTCTCTCTCTCTCTCTCTCTCTCTCTCTCTCTCTCTCTCTCTCTCTCTCTCTCTCTCTCTCTCTCTCTCTCTCTCTCTCTCTCTCTCTCCTGTCCAGTTCCGCAAGCTCCTGAAAACATTTATCTTTGTCAGTGAACCGGGTCGGGAGCGCCTCTGATTATGAGTGGCGCTTATAAATTCTCGATTACAATTACGATTACAATGTTTTAGAGCGATTTCAAGGGGGATTTAACAATCTGGTGCCCCTTAGTCAAACTTTTTGCCGCTCCTAATACTTAAGTTCCGAAGTTATACTTAGCCTATCGAGCATCGCTGGGGAGTGTCTCTTGAAGTGGAGCTATATAAATTTACAGTTACAGTTACCCCATTTCTACTTTTGAATGACGTTGATAGAATGCTTTGGCTGAGGCTATTCTGAGCGACGATGTGGGTGGAAAACCCCAGTAATTCATGCCCTCAGTGGACGGATTTTGCGCCCGTTTCGGACCGCGCGTTACGTAATTTATGAGCGTCGTTGGTCCTTCAAATTCCTGTCTAAGCTTCCGGTTAAGCAGACACCTGTTTGCTATTCCGCATCTGGCGCCAAGCGATGTCCAGTCCTAAGTCCGGTCTGATTCGAGCGATGACCACTACGTTGATTATGACACGTTGACCAGTGCTAAGTCGTTCGTAATTGAAACACGTGGCCATCTGTCGACTGGTAGACGAGTTACTGCTCCGATCTAAAAATACAAGATTCGGTTATGGTTGGGCGGGGTGACGACCGGTGTGGAGCCAAATGAGTCCCAGGCGAAAACGGAATCGAAAATAGTGTGATTGGTCACGTGACAGAAGAAGAAACAGAAGAAGAAGACGGAGGAGGAGGACGAGGAGAATTAGATGAAGAAGAAGGAGAAGAAGAAGAAGGAGAAGAAGAAGAAGAAGAAGAAGAAGAAGAAGAAGAAGAAGAAGAAGATGATGATGGAGAAGAAGAAGAAGAAGATGAAGAAGAAGAAGAAGAAGAAGAAGAAGAAGAAGAAGAAGAAGAAGAAGAAGAAGAAGAAGAAGAAGAAGAAGAAGAAGAGCAGACCCTTATGGTAGCCTGAGAGGTAGCCAAAAGTATGAAGAGTTAGCAACTTCACCTTCTTAGCCTCGGCATATGAGCGTTAGTAGCCAATTCTCTCCCTCACCTTCTGAACTTGCTACCAACATTGTACAGTGTACGCCAACTCAGTGTTAGTGTACTTTTCCAGCTGAGTTGACTAGCAAGTTGGCTAGGGCGCAGGATGGGCAGAATTCGAGTGACAGTCCAGCGCGCTAACAACCACTATCGCGGCACTGTGTCCTTAATCGGACTACATATCATCATCATCATAATCAAAATCGTCGTCGTCGTCACCATCATCATCATCATCATCATCATCATCATCATCATCATCATCATCATCATCATCATCATCATCATCATCATCATCATCATCATCATCATCATCATCATTATCATCATCACACAGTATACTTGCTATGGCACCACTCAACCTGTGTTCAGCAGGGCCTTACACAATAGAATATGCAGACTGCTTGTTGGGCTGCTTCGGCGTCTATTTCCCCATTTACTAAAGTGTTTTCCCATCAAATTTTGCTATCAAGGCAACGGGATAGTTTAAATTTGTTTCCCCATATTGTTTCGAAACGTTCTCGCGTCGAAACCGATAATGCACAACGCATGCACTTTATTCAAGATCAATGAATTGATCTCCGGTTACTAAAGCATGGGTTAATTTCAAATTTGGGACGAGTGGGAACCGGCTTTGCGTCGAAACCTATCCTTAACCACACCCGAATTTATTTCCAGAGGGACGCGAATTGAACGGCGCCTTAATGCTTGTCAACTAATGCGATGCATTATAATGCGATGAAAGAGTATTTATAGAGCGCCAACGTACCTCGCATTCATATAACGCATTCGCTGATTCATGGCATCTTTTGACCAGCTTAGGGTCGGCGAAGATATTTCACAATTCATGTTCCACTGGCGCCCCCTACTGAACTCAGCAACGACTACTACTTGAGCCCGAGCACTAGCAACTGCCGAAGAAGCGCTATATAATTGTTCGAAAACACTACGTATGAGTTACGATGACGCGATAGATAATGTTCTATGGGCGCGAACATAAACCGAGGCCGAGGAAACTAAGGCCACCTCCTGTGAAAGACCTAACGAACCCATCAAGTTTTGTCATCCATAATTTACCTATCTTAGATGTTATTGTCATTGTTATTGTTATTATTGTTGTTAGTGTCATTATTGCTGGTCTTGTTATTGGTCTTGGTATTGTTATTGGTGTTGTTAATGTTATTGTTATTGGTGTCACTGTTGTTGTCTTTGTTATATTAGTAGTTGTTATTGTATGAAGATTTAGAAAGCGCCAGGTATACCATGAGCAAATATAGATCACCGATATTCTTCGCCGTGTTGTACATCAATAATGCGTTTGAGCGTACTTCTCAAACTGGAGCCAGATGTTGGGTTGAAACTGGAGCAGATCCTGCAGGGACCTGGAGAACTGCTTCCGACCCATCCATCCTACCGCCTACCCCACCCCTCCTTCTGCCTTCATCCCTCCCCCTGCGCTTATTCTACCACCATGTTTCCACGTATCCATGTACTAACTTCATTACTGCGCCTCTCCTTCATTCATTTCTTTCTTCCTTCTTTTATCTTATTCCTTTCTTCCTAATTTCTTTCTTTCTCCTTCTGTCTTCCTTCTTTCTTTTCTTCCTATTTTCCTTCCTTCCTTTCCTTCCTTCCTTCCTTCCTTCCTTCCTTCCTTCCTTCCTTCCTTCTTCCTTATCGTTTATCCTTTCCTTCATTCATTTGTTCCTGCCTTCGTTCGTTCGTTCGTTCTTTCCCTCCCTCCCTCTTTCCTTCCTTCCTCCCTTTCTGTCAACTTCTCAGAAAAAAGTTGGCTATCGCGGAACAGCTGCACGTGAACATATCGTCAACATATGGTCGGTCTGTCTGTCTGTCTGCCTCTCTGACTGTCTACCTATCAGCGTGTTTGTAAGAACAGTCATTATATATAATTGTACATAGCCTACAATAAGCAATTGCATTGCCTGTCAATCATTATGCCATGAGTGGTGATTAACAGGAACCCTTGTCAAGTGAGGTCCCGTGTCGGCTCCAATTAGTTCCCTATCACTTCCGCGAAATCCAGGGCCTGGGCTCCGTTTCAACAGCTGTGGAAAGGTTTCACAAGCCGTGACCCACAAGATGTCCTTGGCTGACCTAATTACAGTTCCAGGGTTTCAGTACGTGATTTGTTGAGGATCGGTTTACTGCTCGTTCTAATGCACGTTCTCGGACCAGACTTCCCATTCGATTAAGCAGTCCATCATTCAGGCAATCAAACGATTAATTAATCGATAGATCAATCAGTTACCGATTCTGTAATTAAGTCAGTCAATCATCCAATAAGACTAGCAATAAATCAATCAATCAATCCACCATTCGTTCATTCATTCAATTATTCATTTATGCAGTCAATCAGCCAGTTAGGCAATCAGTTAGTCAAATAGTCAGCTAGTCATTCATTCATTCAGCCATTCAATCATTCAGTCAGTCAGTCAATCGTATATTCACAGTTAGGATCACTAGACTCGAGGCAAAACTCGAAGAGCGTTGACTTGAAGCGACGATTCTCATCACCTCGTTTATCCCTCAACGCCCACCTCCAACAGGCCAGCAGTCTCAGCACCAGCCAAGAACGAGCATCCTATCGCGTGGCCGTATAAAAACAGGTACCCGGCGGTACGATACTCCACAGCTATCCGTCTACAGCACTCGTAAAGAACTTTCGCGCGCAGAGAACGAAGGCAGCGACAGACTTAACCAGCGCGAGTACTTCCTTATCTCTGGCCTGTACGTTATGCGTTAGCCTCGGCCAGAGACTCTCTTAGGCTGTCTTCGTATACGATAACATTACAGCGAAAACATTTGCGAATACCAAGTTAGAACCGAAGAAGACCGTTGTTTTGCGTGCTTGAAACCGTCAACAAAGTTCTTTGTCGAAGTTCTGTAAGTATTGAACGTACGCAGATTTTATCTGAGAGTGGTGGGGTAGGATGACCAGGAGTTTTTTGCGATGGTATCCGGAGATAGTTGGAAGGGGTTGAGAGTCAGTGATCTTGCAAGGCGTCCGGGAATTGGGTGGATTTCACAACTGCGTTTTAATGAATAGACGCCATTTGCAGCAACCAGTTCTTGTCGTGTCTGTGTTTGTAGTTCTACTTAGTTTTTTCAGTTGTTCTTAGCTCGTTCTTTTGCTCGTTCTGTCTGTTCGTAAATTCATTTTCCCATTGTTCTTTCTGTGTTTGTATTGTCTGGATAGTGTTCTTTGATTCTTGTTCGAAAATGTTTCTTGTGATTTTATGTTCTCTGTGACGTTCTTTTACTTGTTCTCTACACTGTTCGTTACACTTTTCTTTACACTATTCATTACATTATTCTTTAGATTTTTACGTTGTTTTTTTACATCGCTCTTTACACCGTTCTTTACATTGTTGTTTACATCGTTCTTCAAAATTTTCGTGTCGGTAGGAGAGTATGCAGGAGTGAAGACTAAGGAACTGACCGAGGAATTGAATAAAGAGGAGATTAGGAAATGAAAAGAATTGAGAGGACGAAACACAGAGAATTAGAACAAAAGAGAAAAATGTGGTCAAAATAAGTAAAAAAATAATTAAATAGACTAAATGAAAAATATGCCGAAACAGTAGCACAGCTAAGAACTCTGACAACTGTGTCAGAGTTCCGGGTCCGAATCTGAGGAGAGCCCCCCCCCCCAGCGCCCATGTAGGATACGAACTGGGTGGGCGAAACTTTGACGGTTTGGACCCGTGGGTCTGGCGATGCGGGTGGTTCTGGGGTCGTCTGGAAGATGTCTGCAGCCGTCAAAGCATTGCAACCACTTACTATGATGAGAGATGGGCTGCAGAGGATTGAAGTGGAAGATAAGGAGGATAAGTCGATAAAAGGAGATGATGGAGTATATAGAAGAAAGTGTTGAGTTGAGATGGAGGCGGAGGAGAAGGAGGACGACGATGGCAGGAAGATGAAAAGGAGTAGGGAAGGAGGGCACGAACTTATTCACGAGCGCTGTGTCTTGTCAGAGTGGTTGTCCAGAGAGCGATGTCTAGTGGAGGTCCGAGTATACGGTTGGTTGAGAGACCTGAAAAGGGAGGCAGAGCAGCTGAGAAGGTGGAGAGGAGGAGGAAGATAGACGTGGCGATGGTGGTGGTCAATGAGGAAAATGCTGAGAAGAAAAGGGTAACGTATCCGTCCGTCTAGTGGCAAGATCGGCTAAGCGCAACCGTGACTACGATACAATACAATACAATACAATACAATACAATACAATGCAACTGTATATTTATATTGCCCTCCTTACAGATTTCAGAAGTGCATAGACGACCACATGATAAAACATCGATGGCGCTGAGCAACTGTGAGTAAATTTCTTGTTTTCAAGGTCCCTACACGGCAACCGTATCAAGGGAGGAGGCTCGAACCCGTACTCTCAAAGTTACAAGTTGAGCGCTCTTACCAATCTGCTATCGTGTCCCACCGCTGCGACGCAAACCTGTTCTGCCTTGAGCCTTCTTCCAAGTTTAGGCCTGATTGATCCTTCTCCATGACTCCAGGCCAACTTGTCCTATAGGTTAATGCATTGTCTTCTCCAATTCCTGGTGCTTTATTGTCGCTTTAGTGTAGCCGTTACATGTAGCTCGCTGGACCGACAATTGAGAGGTCGGGGCAGAAATTTCATTCAAGATCTCTGATCCGTGTATACGTCCCCAAGCAAACTCAGCTATAATGAGTACAATGTCGGTGAGAAGATCGGACGGCGAGGGAGAGGACTGGGCACTCACCCTCATATGCTGAGGCTAAGGAAATGAAGTCGCTAACACTTCATACCTAAGGCTGCCTCAGGACTAGCTTACGGGACTGTTCTCTTCTTCTTATTATGCTTTAAATTTCGTCTATATATTATCGTAATCTGTAACTTTCTAAAGCACCATTCGAAGGCCAAGCGCAGGGAACCAGCCTATTCACGAGCGCTGTGTCAAGTCAGAGGGGTTTTTCAAAGAGTAGTTAAGAGGAAGTCCGAGTCCGGTTACCATAGAGCAGGTTTGATGAGGAGGCAGAGCAGCTGTTAAGGCGGGTGTCGTTTAGGGCGAGAAGAATTGGAATGCGGAAGATCAGATGAGTCAGAGTAGGAGTTCTTGAAAAGGTGAGACCAGTTTTAAATGGAAAACCCGGGGTGATAGATAGAGGAAGATCAGGAGTAAGATGG